>OX377622.1:123038267-123623747 GCA_947397865.1 Polietes domitor
TTCGCCCAGTTGCAATCCCAACCGATCTACGACTATAAGACGCATTCGTTTTAGATGGTAACGTGCTTTCAACAGAAGGTTATCTTAGAATTTTATGACGATCAAGAAAATATATACTTTATAGGGCTCAGGTCTATATTTCAAGGTGTTAAATACGGAATGACAAAACTCAGTATACCCGCATTCTGGAGGTGGAGGGTATAAAAAGTTCTAGTTTTTTTACTAATTCTTACGCCCCTTTGAGTACCACTGTGCCACATGGACATCAATAAGGACCTCAAAAGCAAAGCAATGTCTTCTATATATGACAAATATCTTTAGTAACATTTAAGGCAACAATACAATATAACAGCAAATATTTAAACAGTAACAATAGACTCACATACACACACTCACACGCACACACCCATCTACTTACAAATACTTAAACACTCACTAACAAAGATACTTCCCCCGAATACACACACGCACACATACCACACACACTCTAACTACTCTCTGGCAAACGTTATTGAAGAGGACACCCGTAACTGTGTGTGTGGGAGGTTTTGACCAACCGTTCTGGTCATAGACCATTTTAAACTGTCAGTTGTTATTCTCATTATTTGCTTTTTTCCTGTTTCATTCTTGGCATTGTGTTGTCGCTCGCTGCTGCTGCTGTTGTTAAATATTTTGCTTGACCATCATAAAAACGTTAAAATATATTGTCGTTACTCACACATACACACACGCACACACAAAAAAAGTTTAAATTGTTTACAAATACTGTTGTGATACAAAAGTAAATACTCGTCCTTTGTTTAATGACAGTTGGGTTATAAGAGGAAATTGGAGAACTTCCGACGTCTTTTGTACACAGAACACATGAAATATAGTTTGGAAAAAAGGTTTTGTAGTGGTAGTAGTAGGGATCAAGCATAGATTTGGAAGAGGACTCAAGAAATAGTGGTACACACCATTTGAAAAAAGCACGTAAGTAGGTAAGCAAAAGTGTATTTATTCGAATCAAGGACTCAAAAATTTTCATGTTAATAACTTCTTAAATATAGCTCGAGAAATTTCAAATTTTAAATCGGCTGTTACTTCTTAAATATAGCTCTAGGAGCTAAAAGAAGGATAATTTGTGATCATTCAAAAATTCCAGAAATTTTCTAAATTTTAAATCGGCTGTAACTTCTTAAATTAGCTCTAGGAGCTAAAAGAAGGATAATTTGTGATCACCCAAAAATTCCAAAATTTCAAAATGATAAATCGGTCATAACTTCTTAAATATAGCTCTAGGAGCTACAAGAAGGATAATTTGTGATCATTCAAAAATTCAAAAATTTCAAAATGATAAATCGGTTATAACTTCTTAACTATAGCTCTAGGAGCTAAAAGAAGGATAATTTGTGATCACCCAAAAATTCCAAAATTTCAAAATGGTAAATCGGTCATAACTTCTAAAATATAGCTCTAGGAGCCAAAAGGGGGATAATTTGTGATCACCCAAAAATTCCAGAAATTTTCAAAATTTTAAATCGGCTGAAACTTCTTAAACTTAAATAGCTCTAGGAGCTAAAAGGAGGATAATTTGTGATCACCCAAAAATTTCAAAATATTTAAAATTTTAAATCGGCTGTAACTTCTTTAATATAGCTCTAGTAGCTAAAAGAAGAATAATTTGTGATCACCCAAAAATTCGTGAAATTTTAAAAATTTTAAATCTGCTGTTACTTCTTAAATATAGCTCTAGGAGCTAAAAGAAGAATAATTTGTGATCACCCAAAAATTCCAGAAATTTTAGAAATTTTAAATCGGCTGTAACTTTTTAAATATAGCTCTAGGAGCTAAAAGAAGGATAATCTTTGATCACCTAAAAATTTCAAATCTTGTCAGAATGTTAAATCGTCCATAGTTTCTTAAATAGAGCCCCTGGCTGATATTTTATGTTGACGATTTATATTTCATTTGCGGAATAAATCTTGCTACTCCTTTGCAGCTCAGTTTCCTCAGTCCTTTATTCATACCAATGACAATAAATGTAATTCCACTTGTCATTCGAATGAAATGTGTAATTTATAACAATGGCGAATTCCATGGACCCTTTTATTGTTTATATGTACTTGCAAAGCACAATAAGCGTCAGCAGTGGACAGACAAATAATAACAATGTTTTGAAAATAAAATCTAAACTACAAATGGATTAAAATCCCATATAATGGTTGAACAAACAGGTTTAGCAGGGTAACATTTAGAAGATTACAACGCAAACATTTCTTTGATATGGGAAGATTTTTAATTTTATTAATTCCTGAATCTTGTCTTTGATATGGAATCAAAGACAAGAAAAACACTATATGGGTTGGGCCATTTAAAATGTGTACTACAGATTAGTTTGATATTGAAAGGTACAGGTTTCAGGTTTATGTTTGATATTTGCATAATGGGACGATATAGGCTTGAACAAAATTGAGAAATATTAAAAACTTACTTCCAAAGTAGTCTTTAACGCAAACTGTAAGAAATTTACGTGGAAAATATTCATAGAAAAGATCGGCCTTCAGTTCAGCCTTCATGAAGCTCATTTTCATCTTGGAGGCTATGTCAATAAGCAAAATTGCTGCATGTGGGGTTCAAAGAACCCACACGTGACTATTGAGAAGCCAATGCATCTACACCGAGTCACTGTGACTTTGGGCTGTACTGAAAAATTGAGTTGATCGGATGAGCACTGCCGAGCCAGTCGTTGTAGTCATATGAATTATATTGGATTCCATTATTTAATGACAAAGTTCCACCTTTCCAATAAACCCAGCAAAAACTCGGTAATGCCACCTCATTATTATTTGCATTACCTAGTAATGACAGCCCATTACGCCCTGCATTGTTTTGAAGTATGAAATAATGGACTCCTTATAATGGCTTAAAAAAGTTGTTATTGGTAACAATACATCCATGTTTTGCTACACATAGAGTTGTGTGTAGCTTTGTCAAAAACCACCAACCACAACATACAAGAACGTCAACAAGCATACTTACTAACAAGTAATTATATATTAACTATTTGTAAGCGTGCATGGAAGTACTTATTTCTCAATTTTTTTGTAAGAGTGTGTGGAAGTACTTATTTTTTTACTATCCCATTAAAAAATAATTAGAAACCGATCCGAAAAATAAGTAGTGAAGGTTTCTGGTTTTGCCTTATTCCCCAATTTACTTGGTAATAAGAGTTTTTGCTGGGTAACAAGTACTTATAGATTAACATTTTGTAAGCGTGCGTGGAAGTACTTATTTCTCAACTTTTTGTAAGCATGCGTGGAAGTACTTATTTTTTTACAATCTCTTTTAAGAATAATTACAAACGGATCCGAAAAATAAGTAGTGAAGGTTTCTGGTTTTGCCTTATTCCCCAATTTACTTGGTAATAAGAGTTTTTGCTGGGAAACTAGCAATTTGAAAAATAATCAGAATTTTTGTATAGCCAATTCTATTTTAAATTTTTAAATGACCCCCCCCCCATATATAAGTTTCGGCCCGACCAAGCGTAACTCTCTTTTTATTTGTTTTTTATACCCTCCACCTCCAGGATGGGGGTATACTAACTTTGTCATTCCGTTTGTAACACCTTAATATAATAACACCTTAAATATCGACCTGAGACCCTATAAAGTATATATATTCTTGATTGTCATAAAATCCTAAGATAAATAATATGCAAGTATTTTTTTCCAAATTCGCACTTTTAAGGGGTAAAGTAGGAATAGAGGGATAAAAATGGTACCAACAAATGGTATCCGCTTCAACAAAACGGCTGTATACTAGAATAATGAAATTATGTGTATACATTCCTCTGATTGCATAAATAAGTAAATTACACGGATTTTTCAAAATTCGTAGTTTTTGGGGTTAAAATGGAAAAAGGGGATAAAAATAGTACCAATCAAATGACCGCAGCTAGAGTCATGAAATTCGGAGTGTACATTCCTCTGACTGCGTAGACACGGAAAATAGACGAATTTTTTGAAATTAGTACTTTCAAGGGATACAATGGTACAGAGGGATAAAAAAGTACCAACTAAACGACTACAGCTAGAATGGTGAAATTCTATTTGCGTCAAGGGGGTAAAAATGGTACCAACCAAATGGGCGCAGCTGGAATCATGGAATTCGGTGTATATATTCCTCTGACTGCATAGACCCGCAAAATAAAAAGTTTTTTTTTCCAAATTCGTACTTTTTCTTTTACGGCATTGGTTACAACATTGGTTGAATCATGAAGTTAGGTTATTTTGCACTATGTACGTCTGATAATGGATTTTCAAAATTTGTACTTTTGGAATTAAAATAGAATGGAAATACAACCAACTGTAGCACCCACTATCTACCAATATTTATTTAGTTTTTGAATTGACGTATTGGTAGCAAGCGTGGTTTGAAATAATTAAAATATTAATTTTTCAATATTTTTATTTATTTTGGTTTGGCTATATTACTGTTTTTTACTTGTTTTTCATTGTCATTTGCGACAGTATCACTGGTCACTCACTGACGGTTGTTTGTCCTGGTCCTGATAATCAAGTTTTCTGTATTTAATATACATGACAATGTGTTTATATGTCCACTAGGGTTAGTCATTTTTTTTAGATGCAAAATCTGTGGAAATAGCATATAGGGCAGGCAAAAACAAGCAGAATTGCGTTTTTACTTTTTCGAAATTGTGAAAAAACGTTCCGCACAAAATGCAATTACTTTAGCTCAAAACCAACTTTATTATTTGAATTTTTTTGTGATTTTTAAAATTTGATAATATTTTAAACGACATGGCGATGTGAACACAAACTATGAAAAAATAATTTAAAACTAAAAACGATATAAATTATGTATTATGACATTTCTTCTGTATTGTCAAACTTTTATTAGATCAACTCGTTTAAAATTTTTAAAACTGGGAAATGAAACCGAGTTGCAAATTTTAAAATCGATGTAGCTTAAAAACTAAATGACAGACTAAATGACCAACTAAAAAATTATTTCCAAGAACAACTATTGCAGAAAAAAATTTCTCAAATTTAAAAATTTAAAAAAAAAGTAAACTAAAAAAGTTTGTTTTTAGCTAAAGTAATTGCATTTTGTGCGGAAGGTGTTTTTACAATTTCGAAAGAGTAAAAACGCAATTCTTATTATTTTTGCCTGCCCTACATGCCATTTCCACAGATTTTTGATATTCGAAAAAAATGAAAAAATGACTAACCCTAATGTCCACCTTGTCCTATTATATTGCTCTTTGTCAGCTAGATGAATTGCGCATTAAGACAACATTACCCTTGGTATGATGCTGTCGAAATATAAATAAGTTTTTCCACCAAGTCTGCATTTCTTCCACCTCTTCTTTCTTCTCCAGCCTGACCGGCAACCTTCAAACACATTTGCCCTCGCAACGATTACCAAATGCCTGCCCTCATTTTGATTTACCAACTCAGTCTCATTTTAATATTAAATTAATTTAAATATCCTGTCAAACAATTTTTACATTTCTCGGCTTCTATGGAAACACTAATATCAACAGCAACAGCAGATGCCGTGTTTTTTTTTTGGTTGCGGTACTTGTGGTTTCCATACCCCGGTTTGTTTATCAAATATTAAATTTACATTTTGTATTTCCGGTTGAAATGTATACATCCGGCCAGAAACGTAACGGTAAGCTAAAGGGAAGTGAAAATTCCTAGAGACCATCAGGCCAAGGACACTGTACGAGAGTGTGAAAGAGACACATTTTGTAAAGACAAAAAACGAAAAATATAAATAAAATGTTGATATTCTAACGAAAAACCTTTCTTAGAATAATATGTGCCATTAGTGAGCTCCAGAAAGTATTCAGGCCATACCACACACAAGCATCGATCACCGGTTGACCTTTTCAATTGCTACTATTGACAATCGATTCCAAAGATTATTGCAATTGCTTGGCAATTGAGGCATGTTGCTAGAATAAATGCGAAGTCAATGCAAATGCTATTTAATTGCTGCTTCTATTATTAGTTATTGTTGTTGATGTTGTTTTCAATGTCTTGATTTTACTTTAGTTGAGGGCCATGTCGGCAGCTTTTGTAAATGTTATTACTTCAAGAGTGCATCCATCGACTTTGGCCTTAAATGTGATTTTGTGATTTACGTTTGAATAACACGCAAAGCCGCCACTTGTCTTTCTAAAAGCAGCCGAACAGCAGAACAGGTTCGAACGAACGTATGGCTGGCGGAGTCTTTATTTATGAGCGATTTACGATATTCGCGGGATTGCAATAACATTTTGACAAGTTCATATATCTTGTGGTTTTTATTTAATCAAATATATGGAGTAAGGTTTTAAGCAATAAAGTTTTTGAAAAAGAGTGGCCAATTGTCATCAAAAACGCTAGAAAATTTCAAATTTGAGTTCCATAAATAATGCCAATATGTGAGGGCTGAAACTAGTGCTAAATATGAGAGTCTGACCTGTTTTGTGGATTTATTTTGATTTCGTATTAATATTTACCGACAATTTTCCATTCTTCCTCAAAATACACATACCCCCAGAGCTATCAGCAATTTTTCAACAGTAGCCGCAATAATTTTCTAATCAAAAACTGTGTGAGACAGCCTCTGATTAATAAATTGCACACAAGTTATTGATGTACTTTACATAATACACAAACATGTAATCGTTATATCGATAAGCAGAGACAGATAGAGAGCTATTGACAGTTGAACAGGTTTTTGGCTAAAAGAATTCCATGTTTTGCGATTTAAAGGTTTTTGGGCAAACTTTAAAATATTTCTGCGGTGGACATGCATACATGTCGTTTGTAATTGTATGCTGTTGCTGCTGTATGTTGCATGTTGTTGTCGGTTTTGCTGTGTTTGATTTTTGTTGTTCTTTTTTTCAATTTTGGTTTAAGCTTGTTTAGATAATGTCAAGATTAATTATCTTTCCACTATAGGGTATTGTCTTGTCAATAATTGTCTTCCTTTAAAACACCATTACTTTACAATGACATACTTTTTTGCTGGCTTATGCGCGGCATACGAGTACATAAGTTATATGTCGGTAGGAATTGCATGGAAACCATAGATAGATGGGGAAGGTTATCAAATAAGAACTATATGTTAAGGCCAATGAGTCGATATTTTAATATATTAGTATAGATGTAGATAGTAATTATAGATGTAGGTAGTAATGGTAAAAAGTATAGATCTGAATAATGGATCCTTTTAGAAGTGTGTGTGTGTCAAAACAAAGACTTGTTAAAAGAAAAATTTTTGTTTACTACGTCACCGAATTTAAAATCCGTAGTAGCGGCTTTCTCCAATATTTGTGCAGTTAGTGCTCATCAACGAAAACTTAATAAATAAAAGTGCATCTTTGTAGAATGCAACAAGTGGTACATTGTGCGAGAAGACAGCCAATAACATTAACACTTTATCCTAAAAAAATATGGCAATTACTTTTCGTCGGCATAGCTTCACTGCTTTGATTACATTTTGAGACAAAGCCCAATTGGGGTTTTAATCAAGAAAAATTTTAAGGAAATTGAGATTTTAAGTTTTTGCTAAAATCATATCAGATATGCTATCCGAAGACGATCAATATGGAAATATCGAAATTAAGATCTACTATGTGTGAATAAGAAAGATCTTTTGCAATATATTTGTACCAGCTTTCATCAGGAGAAGATTCATAGGTTATTGTTGGTGTAATAGATATTTAAAAACGATCATTACTCATCTTACACTATTGTATTTGGTTTTTCAAGTATATATTCTGCACTTCATGTTAATCCGAACCCAAAAAAATCACATAAAGTGGAAGGGAGAAGATCTTAAAATATTATTCACAGAGAGGTCCTCTGTGATCGGAAGTTCAATAAGTGTCAATTTAAAGAGGAGAATATTTGGTAAAAATACTTTAAATGACATTCTTCTGTCTGTATTAGTTAGCATTAACAATCAATTCTTAGAAAATGTATATGAATAAACTATGTGGAGTCAAATCTCCACTGGTTGTTATTGCTAAACTATTTCAGTATTTTTACAGACTTCTCCTCTATAATAAATATTTAATACGTAAATAAATTTGCATACTATTAAATATAGAAGCAAAATGGTCTTGAGCCACGACAATATCCCAGTTCAAATCAAATATTGATTACAGGCCAAAAAATACAAACGAAAAACTAAAACAAATGAGTGTTGGCACGGCAGAAATATTGCTGGGTAACTACCTGCATATACACATACTTACATATGCAACTCAATGAGATGCTTGTAAGATGGCATGTGTGCTTTATTACTTGGTGCGATTTTTTAAACGCAAATTCGGCAAGTGAGTTGTACTTCTCGTTCGTTTGTAGGAATTATCTCCTTATAGAGGCCGGGTTTGATGTTGAAAAGTCGCTGCGAAGCCACTTGAAAAGACTTTTGACATGGTCGAATCATGACCGTGGTAGTCTGCAGCCAAGTAATAAATGTCACCATGCCATTTGTAAATAAATTTGCATTCTATTGAATATAGATACAAAATGATCTTGGGCCAGGACAATATCCCATTTCCAATCAAATATTTAAAACAATTTTCGAAAAATTGTATCCTCTAAAATTTTTAGTTTTGTGAAGGAGGCAACAGTAATGTATTTATAAGTATAGATAACAATGATTATTTTAGTGAAAACTTTTAATGTCATTTAAATGGCTATTCTAATGCCTCGTGACCTGCAATAAATATAGAACTTATGTCAAACCACGTAACGTAATGGCACATTGAAGGTAGTAAAAAATAAAAAACGTTATAATAATTCAAATTGTTAAAAATCAAGTAAAAACGGTGCTAAGTTCCTGCATCCACCATGGATGACATGCCACAGTTACTGTCGAATTTCGTAGAAGTGCAGTAATATTACAGGAAAATATATTCTTTTAATATAGCCAAGCCAAAACAAATACAAATATTGAAAAAAGTATATAAATAAATATAATATTTTTATTATTTCAACCCCCGCTTATAAGACAAGTCGTTTTCATATCGAAATAATACTTCAAGTCAATTCAAAAAATAATTATTCTCATATTTATATTTTCACAAAGCTTTATTACCATACATATTGGTAGATAGTGGGTGCTACAGTTGGTTGTATTTAAATTCTATTTTAATTCCAAATGACCTAACTTCATGATTGGACACTTTTACACTTTTTTTCGTGTATACGCAGTCAGAGGAATGTATACTCCGAATTTCATGACTCTAGCTGCGGTCATTTGGTTGGTACTATTTTTATCCCTCTATTCCTATTTTACTCCTTAAAAGTACGAATTTGGAAAAAATACTTTTACATTACATATCTACTCAATAAGAGGAATGTACACACCGAATTTCGTGTTTCTAGCTGTTGTCGTTTAATAGGTACCATTTTTATCCCTTTTTGCCCCTTTTCACCCCATATGAATAAGAATCACTTTATGGTACACGTTTTTGTTACAGGGGAAAAAAGGTAAGTATAACAAGAAATATTGAAAAATATGCTTAAATACTCTAAAATATTAGGGGTTATTATGGGTATTTTCAGTTCTTGTGAGGGAAAATTTTTTCCCTTTTGGCCCGATTTCAACCAGTTCAATCCCAATTGATCTACGACTATATGACACATTTGTGGAAAATTTGGACGCCCTAGCTCCTTTCGTTTAGATGACAGCGTTCTTTCAACAGACGGACGGACGGACATGGCTATATCATCTTAGAATTCTATGACGATCAAGAATATATATACTTTATAGGGTCTCAGGTCGATATTTCAAGGTGTTACAAACGTAATGACAAAGTTAGTATACCCCCATCCTGGAGGTGGAGGGTATAAAAAATCAAATCATATTAAAATTGTATATCTAAAAAGTCGGGCGCAGTTAGTTGCTAATACTATATATAATAATAATACATGTAGTGCAGTTATTTTATTCTTTTTTACCTTTTAATATTTTGTTATTTAATTTGTAAAGGGGCTTTTTATGATAGTTAAATAAAATTTAAAAAATCTTGATTTAAAAATCGTGTGCGTCTACATAGACCCAGCAAACATATTGGATGTATTTCCAACGGAAAGAACATTTTAATCGCATCCCAGAATTCCAATTTGCATATTTCCCGCATTTGAGGAAATTCTTTTGAACAACTTCCAATAAAGTTTATAGTATGTTAATATCCCATAACATTTTAAGAATAGCATTTTCACAAGTGAGTGGGATCGAATTTTTCGTGTGGGTCACAGAGTTAAAGTATCCGCTCTGCATACAGAAAGTCACGGGTTCGAAGCGTGGCTGTGGAAAAAATATTGTTTAATTACTTTTTTTTACTCAGTAGTTTTATAAATTCATTTTTTGTGTTGTCATTTATTTTGGTTTAAAACCAAAGGTTGTGCTGAAGTCTTCAGCAAAACCCAAAATTAGCAAAAAGGCAAAGTGAGACCTTTATTATTGCAGCTAAAAGTTGACTGCGCAGTTTCGATGGGCGCTACCCCATCTCGTCAGAACTTTCGCAACGAATGTATGTCTTTGACTTAAATCAGGGTTCATATTAGTACCAGCGCACACTGGTCCCAAATCCATTTTTATGGCATAAAGTCGAAAAATAAACACACAGTGTTGTAATTTTGCACATTTGCTAGACATATCATACGCAAAAAATAAAAATAAAATTGGGCCGATCGGACCGCGCCCACTACCACCTCCCATATAAACTCAATATATAACCAACATAATTATCACCATGCATTGGTACAGGGTGACCAAAAACAAAATTTTATGAAAGCTTAAAAGAATGAAGAGTTGTTTATTTTGACGAAATGTGTTTTTCTAAATATTATTACAAAAGCAAAATATAGCATACAAATAGTATACTTTAAACTGCAATTTAAATAATTATTTCAAGAAATAAAGTAAAATGCATACATGTGTACAAAAAGGTGAATGATGTTGTATACCATTTTAAAGGTACTTTCAATACCTCAATTTTCATAATATAGTAACTTTATTATTTTCTTTTCTTGATTTTAATTAATTTGTGAAACTGTTTTATATCAAAATTAATCCCACTGTTTTTTGAACCGCAAAGTTTAAGTACCATTCAGGCTTGTGGAGTTGCCACCTAATTTTCTCCAGTATATTTTCTTGATTGCTTGGAGTGTTGCCATAAAGAAAATATATACACATTTACCACTTTCCAATTTTAATTTTTTGAATTTCTGCCAAAAAAATGGATTTGGGACCATAGAGCAGCGGTCACATAAGACAAATGAGAAGCGCTGATAAACAAAATATTCCACCGAACTAAGTCGACACACTAAAAATCTCACTTTGCCAATTCAATGTTATGCATGTGCTCGCATCGCTCGCAACAATGCAAAGGTTGTTGTTGTACGGTATGTCCCGTCTTCATTGTACCTCGTGTGTATTGTTGTTGTTTGTATGTATTGTTGGTCTGTTATGTTGTATGTGTTGTCATTTATTTTGGTTTAAGACCAATGGTTGTGCTGAAGTCTTCAGCAGAACCCAAAATTAGCAAAAAGGCAAAGTGAGACCTTTACTGTTGCAGCTAAAAGTTGACTGCGCAGTTTCGTTTTTTTATAAATTTATTTTCATTAATTATTTGTATATTGTATTTTCATTATTAGGAAGTCCCAAATATATATGACTTTATATGCGTTTCAAAAATTCTAGTACTATTTCGTTAACCCTTTATAAAGCTGCGCTACGTTTACAACAATGTATACTAAATGCCATATCTGAGATATTTTCGGTCGCCGTAGTTCAGGAGACATAATTTGTTGCTGCTGCCGTTTTCTCTACCCTACGCTGTGTTGTTCCCGTTGTTGGTTTTGTTCTCGGCGAATGAGCTCTAATGACAATTATTGTTGGCTTGTAATTATCCAGCTAAACGAAGTTAGTTAGTTGGTAACTAAGGTTTAGGTTAATTAATTAAGCATAGTTGGCAGTTGAACAAAGTT
Organism: Polietes domitor; assembly: GCA_947397865.1. Classification (NCBI taxonomy): domain Eukaryota; kingdom Metazoa; phylum Arthropoda; class Insecta; order Diptera; family Muscidae; genus Polietes; species Polietes domitor. The sequence goes on from OX377622.1 coordinate 123,050,276, forward strand.
GTTGCAGCAATAGCTTGCTTGCCGTAGTAGGTACTTGGCCAGAGTTTAATTTTGCATATTAGCGGTTGCTTTAGTCTTCGCGTTTTTTATTTTCGTGCGCATAAAAGTTGTTCCTTGTCGCTTGTTCCCTGAAGCTGCTGCTGCTACTGCCGTTGCTGATGGCTTGGCGGTGTACGCGGTACATTTAAGAATAGCAATTGTTGTACCAGAGCGGAAATTGGCATGATGATGGCTTTTGTATTAACTGTCCATTGTTGTCATATGTGTACCCACCATGCCATCCAGTCATCCAGCGTTCCAAAAACACATGTAGACCGTGTTGTAATTTACATGGGTGGATAAAAGAACATCTTGTCCAAGATTAAAAACAAAATGCTGAATTTAAATGAACAGCACAGATCCAGCTAAATGACACATACGCACACAATTGAAGCAGGGCAGTGTGAAAGGTACACAGGTAAGCATCCTTCCTGAGAAATTAAGGATTCACATTAGATTAAAATTAAAATAAAAACTCTAGAAAGGATTCTTACAAAGTCTCATATTTCTCTGGTCATATCACACTTTTATTTTTCCACCGCATTTTCCGAGACCTCTCTGTACTTTTAATTCATTCAAAAAAGAGTTCGAACATTTTCACTTTTAAATCTTTTATTATTCACAAGAGTTCAAACATGTTCAATTATGTTTGTCCATCAATAAAAATTAAGTTCTCGTCTTGTTGTTCTTTTTTCCTCCCCACCCCCTGTTCGATGCAAAGCTGCCAGTGACGCCTTCAGTTTCATTTGGATTATTCTGGGCGGAGGAGGAAAAAATCTATAGTATATAAATAAATTTGTATTTCACTTGTTTTATTGTTAATTGCATTCTGTGCTGTTTTTCATTCCGTTCTTTTTGTTCTCTCTGCTATATCAATGGGATGTTGTTTTTCTTTTCTTTTTTGTATGTTGGTGCTGAACGTTTTTTTTTGTGTTGCTTTGTCCATTCGCCAATTGTATGCACAGTCTGTAAAGTTGTGATTTATTAAGCCAATGATCCAATTTTTGCCCGTAGAACTGTTGTTGTTTTCGATTATTATTCAATTTTTATATACTCTGCCGAGTAGCGCAGTTTTTTAAATTCGCCCTGCCCTTGGTAACACATAGACAGTTGTGATAGTGTGTAACGATGACTTAATGTGGACTGGTATAAAAACGGCAAAAAGTTGACAAAAATGACCCAAATTGTTAAAACTGTGCTATTTGAAGGCATATGTGAAGTTCAATAATTGAAAAGGATAGTTGGTGATAAAATGATGAAAAATAATGAAATTGCGGAAAGTGAAAAATATACTTTAACGCATAGAGTACAGGTAGAAGGAATATCAAGTGAACATGACATATATAGCCTTTTTATCCGTTTTTACCCATTACCACCCCAAAAGGTACTAAATTCAGAAATACCTTTATGTAGCACGTCAAAACACCCAGAGGGCTGCACAGTTTACACACCGAATTTCAGCTTCAACGGGTTTCTTGGTACCATTTGTGTACAATCTTTCCATTTGACTTATTAAAAGTAAGAATTTGGAAGAATCTATTTATTTTACGTATCGTATTGCACAACAGATGGTAGTGAATATACGCTAGTATGAAGCTGTTGTCGTATCATTGGTACCATATTTTATCCCTTTTTGTCCCATTTCGCCCGCTAAAACTTTTATTTTCTTTGTGGTGCTTCCAAGCTACAAGAGGAATGTCCGCAACAAATTGTAACAGTATTAAAATAAGAAATTTAATTAATAAGCCAAGGCTACCAATATTAGTATATTATATATATAATGGATATAATACTTCAATTCATAAAGTAACTATAAGGGAGCAATCATAAATACCCTAAATATTGGGGGATAGAGAGTGTATTTTCAGACGCAGTCGTTTGGTTGGTTGTATAAAAGTATAAATTTTGAAAATACCTTATCTCTCACGTACGCAGTATAAGACAACTTCATAATTCTACCATTTTTTGTCGTAAAAGCAACAACATAAAGTACGAATTTGGAAAAAAAATATTTTACGTGGCTATGCAGTCAGAGGAATGTATACACCGAATTCCATGATTCTATTAGCAGCCATTTTGTTGGTACCATTCTTATCCCCTTTTTCCAATTTTGCCCCCTCAAGAGTACGACTATCTAAAATCTCTTTATTTTACGTATCTAACAATTAGAGGGATGTACACACTGAATTTCATCATTCTAGCTGTAATCGTTTAGTTGGTACTATTTTTATCCCCTGTAGCCATTGTATCCCTTGAAAGTACGAATTTGGAAAAAAACGTTTTATTTTTCGTGTCTACGCAGTCAGAGGAATGTATACTCCGAATTTCATGATTCTAGCTGCTGTCATTTGGTAGGTACTATTTTTATCCCCTTTTTCCATTTTACACCCTAAAAGTACGAATTTCGAAAAATTCTTTTATTTTATCTGTCTACGCAATCAGAAGCATATATACACCGAATTTCATGATTCTAGGTGCAGCCGTTAGGATGGTACTATATTTATCCCTCTATCCCCATTTAACCCCTTAAAAGTACGAATTTAGAAAAATACTTTTATATTATGTATCTACTCTATTAGAGGAATGTACACGCCAAATTTCGTGTTTCTATCTGTTGTCGTTTGATAGGTACCATTTTTATCCCTTTTTGTCCCATTTCGCCCCCTACAAATAAAAATCACTATATGATGCCCTTTTATGCTATAAAGGGAATGCGCATTCCAAATATCAAGTAAATACAAGCTAATATGTTCAAAAACATGCTGAAATACTCTAAATATTAGGGGTATTTTCAGTCCTTGTGAGGGAAAAATTTTTCCCTTTAGACCGATTTCGTCCACTTTCAATCCCAACCGATCTACAACCATAAGACACATTTAGGAAAAATTTGAACCTGCTAGCTCATTTCGTTCGGGCGCTATCGTGCTTTCAACAGATGGACAGACGGACATGGCTATATCGTCTTAGAATTTTACCACGACCCAGAATATATTTACTTTATGGGGTCTCCGATGAATATTTCAAGGTGTTGCAAACGGAATGACAAAGTGAATATACCCCCATCCTGGAGGTGGAGGGTATAAAAAGAGTAAAACAGACCTGAAGTTCGAACAATTACACTGCCCAACAGAATTTTTGGAACAGAGTAGAGACCCTATAATTCTGAAATGGCATGTTGAGAAGATCATTTTTGTAGAATTATCTTATAGTCCAGTACTAAGTTTTTGTCGATTTTCCTTTATAGGTTCGCTATTGTGAGTGTATTTCAGTGTGGCACGATAAACAAAAACAAGTAAGGAAAGGCTAAAGTTGGACGTGACCGACTATATGATACCCCACACCACTCTCTGCGTATATACCTTTTTGTGATTACAAAACCCAGTTGTTTTATGCATCTTTAGTCAAATTTGACGAATATGGAAAAATTGATTAGCTGTAATAAGTTGAACTGAAGTGTTATGTAAACAAATCAGAAACTGATAATAAGCGGTGACAATCTCTTTGCGTAATGCTCCTCCTTTGATGTAAGTGGGCCTAACTGAAATATACGTATAAAATTGGGATCCATGGTCCACTTCATCAGTAAGTTGTCTTATGTGAAATAATCCATGATCTGGAAAATTTAATCCAGATCCGATGTAATATGAAGAATTTAAAATAATAAAAAAATAATATTGAAAATTGGTGGGACAGTTGTATTTGGAAACACTGACCCATATGGTCCAATTTTCGGGTAGGTATTCCGAGAGTAAATATAATATAATCTGGAAAATTTGAGCAAGATCCGAAGGCAAATACAGATTTTACAACGGTAATGGGATAAATTGGACGGACATTTGTGTTGTTGTAACAACACTTGGATGTTGTACCATAACATGGGCCATAATAGTAGGTATTCCTAGTTGAAATAGAACATGATCTGCAAAATTTGAAAAACTTCCGATGTAAAATGTCGGTCCTAGAGAGGAAATACTAAAAATGGCGGCCATTTGTAAGGGCGCTACATTAAAAAGTGGACCCATATAGATCACTTTCAATGTAGGTATTCTTAGTTGAGATATAACGTGATCTGCAAAATTGTATCGAGATCCAACGCACGAAATGGATTCTAGAGCTGTAATAGAGTATAATGGGGGCCCAATTTATATGGGGTTTATACCAAAATATGGACCCATATATTTGACTTTCATATACTATATTCTTAGTTGAAATTAAATATAATCTGTAAACTTCCGATGTAAAATATGGGTTCTAGAGGGGTAATACTAAAAATGGAGGGCCATTTGTAAGGGCGCTACATGGACCCATATATTTGTCTTTCATAGTATGTATTCTTAGTTGAAATATTTATAATATAATCTGCAAAATTTAATAAACTTCCTATGTAAAATGTGGGTCCTAGATGGGTAATAATAAGAATGGGGCTCATTTGTAAGGGGCGCTGCATTAAAAAGTGGCCCCTTTAGATCACTTTCAAAGTAGGTATTCTTTACTGAAATATAACATAATCTGCAAAATTGTATCAAGATCCAATATAAGAGCGATAATAGTGTGAACTGGGGGCCCATTTGTATGGGGGCTATACCAAAACATTGCCTATATAGCTGGTTTTCAAAATAGGTGTTTCTAGTCTAAATGTAACATTGTGTGGGAAATTTGATCAAGATCCGATGTAAAATGTGCATTTTAGAGCACAAATAGTGTAAATCGGAGGTACATTTGTACGGGGGCTATATCAACCTATGTAGTCCACTTTCCCGTTAACTGTTTCTAGTTCAAATGTAAGACGATCCTGAAAATGTTGTCATGATCCAATATAAAATGTGTATTCTAGAGCAGTAAAAGTGTAAATTATAGGGATATTAGTATGGAGGCTATATCTAAATCTGAACCGATTTCCTCCAAATTCAATAGCGATGGTTTCACGACAATCGGCCGGTAGAGTGCGAACAAGCTTAGATGGTCAGCAGACGGACAGACGGACGGAGGACGGACAGACAGACATCATTAAATCAGCTGGTGATTCTAAGCCGATCGGTATACTTAAAGGTGGGTGTAGCTCAATTATTTCTTTGTGTTACAAACATTTGGCGGAAAACTAACTTATGGTTTTCCTAGTCCACGAAGTGGTGTAGGGTATATATATATATATATATATATATATATATATATATATATATATATATATATATATATATATATATATATATATATGGATATATATATATATATATAGTCAATCATTCGATTTTAAAGGTCATGGATGATGTTTAAAATCTTTATCAAAGCTAGAACTGAGAAAAATACGCTATTAAATGCCTCGTTATCTACGGCAACATTTATAATCATTTATCGCTGGCTTCTAAGACGATTTTTCAATGTAAAAGCTCTCTTTAAGTCATTGTTAATTTTTAATTTTTTATGAATATGTTTAATGTGAAATATCACCCTCCATCGCATCTGGTGAATCCTTAAATACGTTGTTTGTCTGATAAATATAATTACATTCCAAAAGAAGTTTTGAAATAGAATTAATGACATATTTTTGAATTTTTAAATTCTTTACATATTGCTATAATTGGTACGTTATGTGCAATAAATTAATTTATTTTAATAAAAGTCGAATTTTTAGTAACGAAAAGCAATACTATTTGCAATATTGGTTTGTTGTTATGACAGAGAATTTTCAGTAATAACAGAATAATATCCTACATGTGGTCATCGAACGATGTTTGCTATTAATAAGAGTTTTCTTGAAGGTAAAAATTGCCGTAGAATGAAACATTAATTCTCTCATCCAATGTACACATGATGAAGGGTATACACGATTCGTTACCGCCGACTATAGTGCCATTTTTACTTGTTATTGCATGCGAAGTATTTAAAATGAATTGTTCATGTTGCTGCTGTTGCTCCGAATCTTTGGCACACATACAAATATGACCAGTTTAATTTTTAAATCAATGCATATTGTTCGAGGAGGTGATTGAGTTGGCCGTCGGGTTTGGGGGTGGATGGATGGATGTAAATGACGTCTCTTTGTTGTTGCTGCTGTTATTGTTGTGTGAGTTCTTTTTTCATACTCCAGTTCGGCATGGCCAAGTAATCTGTAGACACAATAAATTACCAATTATATTTTCATTTCATATTTTCAGATGGATATGCAGAAAACACACACAGCTATACAATGAGAAGTGAATGGCCAAATATATTTCGAGTATAAATAAAGTTCAACAGAAAGGAAATGGAGACCAGACATTCATTTGGGCAGACAATTCCTTTTCAATTTAAAAGCAAATTAATGCTGTAATTATTTCCGAACAGAAGACGGTCGGACACATGCCAAATGGAATGTAAATATTCTCAGGGACCATGAAAGAGAGGGTCAGGCTGAGAATTGGGAAATGAGTTATTAAGAGATGAAGTTGGAGAGACAAAAATCGAGAAGTCCTATCATTTAGGACCTGAAGCTGATGTGAATAGGATATTTGTTCCGAACTAGAAGATTCTCCCCCCCCCCAATAGAAGAGCTCCACAGCTCCATTCAGTCACTTTCATAAACAATTGCCTACATTTATGTATGTATGGATAAACGACCACAAAAAGGATAGCTCTACGAATTATAATTGCAAATTATTGCTATGAAAAAATGTGAAAGCTCCAGAGTGGAGTGGCTTTATTTGTGGCGTGGTGTACTTTTTTTTCGTTCGTAATCCATGAACAGCTGTGGTCTCACGCATCACTTGAACGTGTTGCAAGAAGCTGGTGGTGGCCATATCAAGCAACAGGCAACAGGCAGCAACAACAACAAAAACGGGCAACCAACCCAACCAAGTTGGATTTGCTGAGAGAGGTGCCATTATTTATAGAACGAAATGCCATATTTAGATAAAGCCAAAGCAAACCAAACCAAACCAAACCAAGCCAAGCCAAGCCAAGCCAAGCCAAAAGTAAAACGTTGCCGGCCACCAAAACATTCAGGTGAATTGACAAAAACGTATTAGAAACAATTTACCATATAAAGACATTTAAACAATAACATCAGCAATATAGCAGAGAAGGAAGACAATTGCAAAGAACTCCACGATAGTAGAAAGTACACATAGAAACACCTCAAAGTACCACGAAATGAATAAATTTCAATGGGGACAACAATAAAACGACAAAGCAAAAACAGATTTCCTGACAAAAATAGAAATAGAAATAAAAATAATTGCATGGTAATTGGTATGAGGATCAGCCAGCTAACAGACAGATGTAGAGAAATGCTGCTCGAAGTTGGCGGGATTATGGTCATGTTGCCAAACGGTGGCAAATGAGACTTGGGAGAGAATGCGCAACCGGTAGCCAGAAAATTAGAAATTTGTTTTATGGCAGAATAAACGAATTTGGAAAATGGTTTCAAGTATTCTCAATTGATATGGTGATATATACGGGCGAAAGTAAACCATGAGATCAAAACCTGGTATCCTGGTATTATTGCAATTAGTTTGAGAGAAAGAAATAAAAAATATTTTTGGGGACGTGATCTCATTACATTGTTCGACAATTAAAAAAATCGTTACACTTGAACCGGATAATATACGTATGAAACTATGGGAACATTTTAGTTAATTAGCGCTTTTAGATTTACAATTCTTCACTCTGTTGCCCCTTCACAGGATTACAAATTTCCAAAGAATACAATTTTTCGAAAAATTTTAATATACTACTTATTAGCACCCTATGATAACAGTACTAGTGCCAAATTAAAGGATATCTGTTAAAAATACTTCAAAGTGCATGTTTCTACCTGTATTAGTTCAGCATTAACAATAATTTCAAACTTTCCCTTTAGTTTATTCATATTTTACTTTTTAAGAGGGAAATGGCTGTTAAAGCTGAACTGAGACATATAGAAGCTTACAATTTGAATTGTATTAAACATATAGTCTCTTATTTAATTTGGTATTTTTACCGGCATCATTGGGTGCGAATAATTAATTTTTAAAATAATTTTTGAAAAATTTTATGCTTTGAAAATTTATAGTCCTTTTAAGGGTCAACAAAATGAGAAAATGCAAATTTAAAATCGCCAATTAATTCCATTTCACCTATAGTTTCTGACGTATATCATGTCTCATCCTGTTGCTCCCGGTTCAAGTGTAATATGTTATTAGTCAGACAGTGTTATTAGTCCAATTTAAAAATATTTACTTACAGAATTAGAGCAGTAATATTGTTACTTTTAACTATGATGAATTCCAACAATTTCTTGATATACTAGTTTCAGACAAATATTGTACAGAATTAAAATAGTATAATAACAAGTAATAAGTATTTTGTCGAAGGAATTTTCTGATATATTTTGTAATTTGTTTGTAATTTTCAAAGATGGTAACTAACTGTAGTAATAGGAGTATAGGTCCGAGCCGTTAAATTTTAACTAAATATATGCTTTAGTAACAGTCGTCAAAAAATTGGGAAAAAGTTTTTTAATCGTTTTTTGCTGACACAAAAAAACCGCAAAAAATAGAAAATGAATCAAAAAACATTTTATCCTTCTGGGATTTTTCTTCTAACTTTGTTTTTATGTATTTAATATTTCGTCCCTCGTTGAGGAACATCTTCAGGAATAAAAACAAGTAAAAACGGAGTTAAGTTCGGCCGGGCCGATCTTTATATACCCTCCACCATGGATTGCATTCCACAGAGGTTGTCGGTTTTCGTAGAAATGCAGTAATATTACAGGAAAATATAATTTTTTTAATACAGCCAAACCAAAACAAATACAAATATTGAAAAAATAATTTTATAAATAAATATAATATTTTAATTATTTCAAACCATTATTTATTTCAAATCAGAAAATGTCTTATATTGATATTTTCAAAAAGCTTAAATACCATAAATATTGGTAGATAGTAGGTGCTACAGTTGGTTGTATACGAATTTGGAAAAACTTTTTATTTTGCGTGTCAATGCAGTCAGAGGAATGTATACTCCGAATTTCATGACTCTAGCTGCGGTCATTTGATTAGTACTATTTTTATCCCATTTTTTCATTTTAACCCCAAAAAGTACGAATTTCGAAAAATTCGTCTATTTTCCGTGTCTACGCAGACAGAGGAATGTATACACCGAACTTCATTATTCTAGGTATAGCCGTTTGGTTGGTACCACTTTTATCCCTCTATTCCCATTTTACCCCTTAAAAGTACGAATTTGGAAAAAATACTTTTATATTATGTCTATTATGTCTTCCTCTACTTAACTAGAGGAATGTACACATCGAATTTCGTGTTTCTAGCTGTTGTCGTTTAATATGTACCATTTTTATCCCTTTTTTGCCCCATTTCACCCCCTACAAATAAGAATCACTTTATGGTGCACGTTTTTGCTATAAGGGCAATGCGCATACCAAATATCAAGCAAATATAAACAGACATATTCAAAAAACATGCTTAAATACGCTAAAATATTAGGGATTATTATGGGTATTTTTAGTCCTTGTGAGGGAAAAATTTTTCTCTTTGAACCGATTTCGGCCCATTTCAATCCCACCCGATCTACGACTATAAGACGCATTTATGGAAAATTTGAACATTCTAGCTCCTTTCGTTTAGATGCTAGCGTGCTTTCAACAGACGGACAGACGGACGGACGGACATGGCTAGATCGTCTTAGAATTTTATGACGATCAAGAATATATATACTTTATAGGGTCTCATGTCGATATTTCAAGGTGTTACAAACGGAATGACAAAGTTAGTATACCCCCATCCTGGAGGTGGAGGGTATAAAAATAACAAACAAAATACAATTAAATAAAGGAATTGACAAGCTTTAACTGTGATATACAGTTTGAGAGCTTCGTTTCACCTAAAGATAATAATTTCATAAAATGGAAAAAAATACATATTGAATGAGCAGTGCGTATAATCAAAAAAAAATGTCTCCCAAATTAATAAATAGTAAGACCTTGATTTATTTTAATAAAATACTCAAAGTGGGTTTTTCCCCAAAATTTATGATCTTTTACTAAAATTCTCGTCATATGTGTTAATATTTTTTGTGGGAAAAATTCAACATTTAAGGTTTCCAAAAAATAATGATGATTCTCATATCGGCACTTTGCAATTGTAGAATTTTCGCCAATAAAAAATTGTCTATTGTAATATTTTTCAAATTTGGAAGGACCTCACGGAATGTCCTTTTGGGCAAACTCGATTTAAAGAGGACATTATATGAATTTAAATAATGTTATTTACGAAAACAAAAAGAAAATATGCAGCTGCAGAAGAAACTAGTAAAAAGGCGTTAAGTTCGTCGGTGCCGAATCTTATATACCCTCCACCACGGAGTGCATTCTACAGCATTACCGGCAGATTAGAGACTGTCGACATTAGATAGAAGTGCAGTACCATATTAGGAAAATTGTGATGTTTCATTATTATAATATTAATAGTTCTCTATAAAACTTCAAGTGCATTCAAAAAGTGAACATATGTCAGCAATCTTTAAAAATGTACCCAAGTATTATTAGGCAGAAACCATTTCCCCCAAGTCAGATTTTCCCCATTTGGAATTTATTGATTCCAGCTATTGCCTAAATGTCTATCATTTTGATAGGAAAAGTTCTAATATTGAAGATACCATATGTTTCAGAGAGGAATATAAACACATTATTTAATGATTTTTGCTACAGCCGTTTGTTTGGTACCAGTTTCACTTCTTTCTCCATCTTATTTTCGCGTATTCGAAATCGGACGAGTGCAAATATTGAATATCATGATTCTAGCTACGGCCGATCGATTGTTGCCAAATTTGATCCCACTTGAATCATGAAGGAAATAATATCGAAAGATCTCTTTTTTCGCGCCTACGCAGTCAAAGAAATGTACACGCCGAATTTCATTGTTATAGCTGCCGCCGTTTGCTTGGTTCCATTTTTATCCACATTCAACCCATTTTCCGCATGAAAATACAAATTTTGAAAAAAATCTTTTATGTTTCGCATCTCCACAGTCATATGAATGTATAAACAGAATTTCATGATTTCAACTTCAGTAATATGAGTGGTACCATTTTTATCCCTCTTTTCCAATTGTACCCCTTAAAAGTACGAATTTTGAAAAATCACACTACTACGCAATTAGGGGGATGTACATTACAAATTTCATGTTTCTAGCTGTTGTCATATCATGCGAAACCAGTTGTATCCCCTGTTGCCCCTTTTCACCCTCTAAATCATTTATTTACTTTCTGTTGCTTTCATGATAGAAGAGGAAAGAATATACGCAAACAATTTCTAGTGCAGAAATTCTCAAAACATTTGCTTACCTAATCTAAATATTAGGGATTATTTTCAGTCCTTGCTAGGGAAAAAATTTTACCTCCAGGCCGAATTCGCCTACTTTCAATTCCAACCGATGTGCAAGCAAGCATAAAACACATTTAAGGAAAATTTAAACCTCCTAGCTCATTTCGTTCGACGGCTATCGTGCTTTCAACAGGCAGATGGGCAGACAGAATTTGACCACGACTCAGAGTAATATGTCATGGTGTTACTAACGGAATGACAAAATGAATATACCCCCATCCTTAGATGGAGGTTATAAAAATGGTCGAATATTTACGTCCTTTTAAAATGTCAAGTTCTTTCATATGCGAACTCGAAAGGCGGCATACGGGGCTGCAAAAGTACAATTGGCCTCTGAACCGATATTAACCCTTTCATGCTCAATGACGCCTATAGGCAACATGACTAGTTAGTCGTATAAATTCATAAAATTCGCATATTTTGCCAAATTAATAAATTTAATTTTTGTGTAACAAAGATTATTCGAAAGTATACCAACAAATACGATAACTTGGGTCTGCGTAGGAAAGCGAAGACAAAAGTGAAGTTTCAAATCTCAATTATTTGAGTTTCTTGTAATTAAAATTGTTTACAATTTATTTTTATTGCATTTCTTCGAGTTGCAGAAAATCTGTCTTTGTTATTTGAAGTGATACATAGTTAAGATTTATAAAATGAAGAATCATTTGAAAACATTCTTTTTATTTAATCGATATCTGGATATCGATATCTGTCCCTTATGAATTAGAACCCTAAAACTCTATCATCATATTTATACATACTTCATCAAAAAAGATAGCAAATTTTATATGTTTTCTAAAAGAATATTCAGACATGAGAGGGTTAAATTTTGAACTCAACTGATAGAAAATTTCATGTAGATGCCAAATTATGAATAAAGATGTCCAAAAATTCTCTCTTATACTACAGAGGAAAATTGTCATTTGAGTAGCGTATTCCGGACGAAAAAATCAATTCAAATATTTTCAGCCCTTTCTCAATATATTTTTTAATTTTTTAATATTAAAGAACTAAGTGAAATTTGTTTTTTTTTGAGTACCTACATGTGCATATTAGGGGTGGGACAGTGCACGATTTCGATACGCTAAAAACCCTAATTTCCTGAGGTTCGGAAAAAAACGCATGAGCCAGAAAATGGAGGTGGTGAGGTGCTCATCGGGGTCAAAGTTGGGAGAAATGGGCTAAAAATACAAAAAAAGCCCTAACCTGCCTCTGAGTCGCCCCAAAGGAGTTAAAGCTACATTAATTTTCCTTCCCAAACATGTCTATCTCTACTCCCTAATGGGGCTCCCATACAAAAACTGTAAATATATATAAACTATTCTATTTTTTCCATGCTTTATATAAGGTTACTTTCTATATATGTTTGTGTGCCACAAAATTTGAAATCAATTTTTGAAAGCTTTTTTCTCAACCAATTTTGCTCAAATTTTGCACACTTAATCATTTTCGATGACAATACAAGGAAATGGAAAAATTTGACCAATTGGACAAAGGGGCGTGGCACCTCCCATACGAAGTTAAAACCTATTATTGAATATTGTCAGTTCTATGACACCTAGAATGCTGAAATTTTGTGTAAGTGCATCTAGCATCAATTCGCATAGTTGTGCCAAAAATGGGCGGTAATGGAAAAGTGGGCGTGGCATCTCCCATACGAAGTTAAAACCTATTATTGAATATTGTCAGTTCTATGACACCTAGAGTGCTGAAATTTTGTGTAAGTGCATCTAGCATCAATTCGCATAGTTGTGCCAAAAATGGGCGGTATTGGAAAAGTGGGCGTGGCACCTCCCATACGAAGTTAAAACCTATTATTGAATATTGTCAGTTCTATGACACCTAGAGTGCTGTAATTTTGTGTAAGTGCATCTAGCATCAATGTGCATAGTTGTGCCAAAAATGGGCGGTATTGGAAAAGTGGGCGTGGAACCTCCCATACGAAGTTAAAACCTATTATTGAATATTGTCAGTTCTATGACACCTAGAGTGCTGAAATATTGTGTAAGTGCATCTAGCAGCAATACGCATAGTTGTGCCAAAAATGGGCGGTATTGGAAAAGTGGGCGTGGCATCTCCCATACGAAGTTAAAACCTATTATTGAATATTGTCAGTTCTATGACACCTAGAGTGCTGAAATTTTGTGTAAGTGCATCTAGCATCAATTCGCATAGTTGTGCCAAAAATGGGCGGTATTGGAAAAGTGGGCGTGGCACCTCCCATACGAAGTTAAAACCTATTATTGAATTTTGTCAGTTCTATGACACCTAGAGTGCTGAAATTTTGTGTAAGTGCATCTAGCATCAATTCGCATAGTTGTGCCAAAAATGGGCGGTATTGGAAAAGTGGGCGTGGCATCTCCCATACGAAGTTAAAACCTATTATTGAATATTGTCAGTTCTATGACACCTAGAGTGCTGTAATTTTGTGTAAGTGCATCTAGCATCAATGTGCATAGTTGTGCCAAAAATGGGCGGTATTGGAAAAGTGGGCGTGGAACCTCCCATACGAAGTTAAAACCTATTATTGAATATTGTCAGTTCTATGACACCTAGAGTGCTGAAATATTGTGTAAGTGCATCTAGCAGCAATTCGCATAGTTGTGCCAAAAATGGGCGGTATTGGAAAAGTGGGCGTGGCATCTCCCATACGAAGTTAAAACCTATTATTGAATATTGTCAGTTCTATGACACCTAGAGTGCTGAAATTTTGTGTAAGTGCATCTAGCATCAATTCGCATAGTTGTGCCAAAAAGGGGCGGTATTGGAAAAGTGGGCGTGGCACCTCCCATACGAAGTTAAAACCTATTATTGAATATTGTCAGTTCTATGACACCTAGAGTGTTGAAATTTTGTGTAAGTGCGTCTACCATCAATGTGCGTAGTTCTGCCAAAAATGGGCGGTATTGGAATAGTGGGCGTACCACCTCCCATACGAAGTTAAAACATATTATCGAATAGTGTCAGTTCTATGACACGTATAGTGCTCAAATTTTGTGTAAGTGCATCTAGCATCAATGTGCGTAGTTGCGCCTAAAATGGGCGGTAATGCAAAAGTGGGCGTGGCACCTCCCATATGAAGTTAAAACCAAAATTACACCTACTGTAATTTTGTGTAAGTGCATCTAGCATTAATATGCGTAGTTGTGACAAAAATGGGCGGTAATGGAAATGTGGGCGTGGCACCTCCCATACGAAGTTAAACCCCATTTTCGAATATATGCCGTTCTATGGCAGATAAAAAACTGAAATTTTGCAGTAATTTTTCCTTCTACAAAAGATAACTAAAAAAGAATTTCTAGGCCCAATAGAATTCTGCTTGCATAAAGCATGGATTTGAAAAAAAAAATTTTTTTTTTGATTTATTTTATTTTAATGTTCTCCCACCACTCTAACTGCCCCAAAGAGGCTCCTAGTGGTGTCAAATGTATGACCGAATATTTTATTGAAACCCAATTGAAACCCGCAGAACGTACATACCAAATCTTTACTGGGAGTTTGCTGAAGTTATTCAATTATATGATTGATACTTAGTCAATATTGAGATTCTATTATTATTTATGTTTCATTTCCAATCATAACAATTGGTTTGATACAGGAAAAAGGACCTAATTGATAAAAATGATTTTCAAAAATTGTCCCAAGATTCCTGATTGATCATAGTTCAGCTATTTTATTTAGAAAAATTATTTATTTTTTTTAGAAAAATATAATTCTGAAAAAAATATTTATTGCATCAGGTGAATGTTTCAATGTTTCAAATCAATTATAATCTAAATATCTTCGATACTGCATAACTTGCAAGACCGCGAGTAAAGGAGGTGAAATTCCAGAAAAGTTAAATTAGTCCTTTGGGCGCAATATTTTCATCAGCAAACTTAACAACAAATTGGCCAACACATGTTATTTATTTTTCACTTTTCTGCATATATTCTTAGAAAGTCATAATTAGTTTTCAGTCTCTGTCAATGTTAAAAGTTGACTAGTGTTATAGATCTAAGCGTACTTCTTACTTGTTGACATTTAGCATGCTGCCTACGGCCACAGAGTCCTGACTGTCATTCGTTCCGGTTATATATAGACTTTACATTTCTCCACACCATGCCACAGGTCCTTGTGGAATGTCAATGCCTTACCAGAAGAGAGATCCACAACAAAAAAAAAACATTATCTGCACAAATTCCATAAATACGCAATAAATTTTCTGCAAAGCGAAACAAAAACGAACAAAGCCAATTTAACTTTATATGCATAAAGACAATCGACCATATTTGTCGCTGGTTGACATCTAGAAAAACGACGTTTATAAAGATGTTGTAATTAGACATAGTTGAGTTGTGATTTTAACCTTATTACATGTATGGCATCCACAATGCACCGCTATTAGTTAGGCCCGTGCAATAGCACAACCAGCACCGGCAGCAGCAGCATCAGCATCAGCATCATCCGCTGCATCATCAATTCCATTTTGCTTACAGCAACAAAAAATAAAGCGCAGCTCAAGAATTTCTATAATGATATTTTGTGCTCTATAGGAAAAAATTATATTAAATTAAAATTTATAAAGCAAAGCAACAAAAGCACAAAAACAAACCCCATCAAGTGGGGTTTTTTTGCTGCTGCTTTTTTTCTAGAACAAACAATAAACAAAGGAAACATAAGATGAGAATCAAACCTTGAGGAACAAAGCCTGATGGAAGGAAAGGCAGCCAAAGTCTAAGCTGAAGCATGAGCAGCATGGAAGCGCTGGAAGACAATACAACAGCACCAACCAGCCAGCAACCTGACCAAGTGGTGGCATAAGGCTTAAACATGTCTTTGCTAATAAAGTCAAACATAAGTTAAGGAGATACAACAACAACAACAACACTGGTCACTACATTGGCAACAATGATGTGCTTTACAACAATAACCATATAACTTTACCTATATTTATAACTCTAAACATGTACTTGAGATGGCCACAAACACAATCAACAGCCAATATAAGAGCTAAAACTGAGGCAGCGGCGTATTTCCTGGTTCCCGCCCCAAGTGGCCTTCGACACACCTACCAATAGGAATTTAACTGTGGAATTTCACTGTGTCACAAAAATCAAAGAAACCTTCTATAAATATTCTTGCAGGAAGGACTTCCTTGCTTTCCTTTATATCAGAGGACTTTTAAAATGCGTACATTCCAATTACTAATTCCTAGCTTAGAATTGTATTATCCTTGACTCCTCTGGTTAATCAAATATTCGGTTACACAAAATATGGTTCACATTCAAATAAAGAGTGATTTTTTTGAGGTTAGGATTTTCATGCATTAGTATTTGGCAGATCACGTGGGATTTCAGACATGGTGTCAAAGAGAAAGATGCTCAGTATGCTTTGACATTTCATCATGAATAGACTTACTAACGAGCAACGCTTGCAAATCATTGAATTTTATTACCAAAATCAGTGTTCGGTTCGAAATGTGTTTCGCGCTTTACGTCCGATTTATGGTCTACATAATCGACCAAGTGAGCAAACAATTAATGCGATTGTGACCAAGTTTCGCACTCAGTTTACTTTATTGGACATTAAACCAACCACACGAATGCGTACAGTGCGTACAGAAGAGAATATTGCGTCTGTTTCTGAGAGTGTTGCTGAAGACCGTGAAATGTCGATTCGTCGCCGTTCGCAGCAATTGGGTTTGTGTTATTCGACCACATGGAAGATTTTACGCAAAGATCTTGGTGTAAAACCGTATAAAATACAGCTCGTGCAAGAACTGAAGCCAAACGATCTGCCACAACGTCGAATTTTCAGTGAATGGGCCCTAGAAAAGTTGGCAGAAAATCCGCTTTTTTATCGACAAATTTTGTTCAGCGATGAGGCTCATTTCTGGTTGAATGGCTACGTAAATAAACAAAATTGCCGCATTTGGAGTGAAGAGCAACCAGAAGCCGTTCAAGAACTGCCCATGCATCCCGAAAAATGCACTGTTTGGTGTGGTTTGTACGCTGGTGGAATCATTGGACCGTATTTTTTCAAAGATGCTGTTGGACGCAACGTTACGGTGAATGGCGATCGCTATCGTTCGATGCTAACAAACTTTTTGTTGCCAAAAATGGAAGAACTGAACTTGGTTGACATGTGGTTTCAACAAGATGGCGCTACATGCCACACAGCTCGCGATTCTATGGCCATTTTGAGGGAAAACTTCGGAGAACAATTCATCTCAAGAAATGGACCGGTAAGTTGGCCACCAAGATCATGTGATTTGACGCCTTTAGACTATTTTTTGTGGGGCTACGTCAAGTCTAAAGTCTACAGAAATAAGCCAGCAACTATTCCAGCTTTGGAAGACAACATTTCCGAAGAAATTCGGGCTATTCCGGCCGAAATGCTCGAAAAAGTTGCCCAAAATTGGACTTTCCGAATGGACCACCTAAGACGCAGCCGCGGTCAACATTTAAATGAAATTATCTTCAAAAAGTAAATGTCATGGACCAATCTAACGTTTCAAATAAAGAACCGATGAGATTTTGCAAATTTTATGCGTTTTTTAAAAAAAAAAAAGTTATCAAGCTCTTAAAAAATCACCCTTTACTACAAAATTTCATTAGCCTTCTATAGTTGAATTTAAACAGCAGATCTTTTTCCTTGAGTATAAAACTATGACTTAGACAATTTCTTCCGACGATCCAGGAACTCCAGCTTGAAGGCCTTTCAGGGCCTTATCACCTGCATCAGCAATAGCTCGACTCGCCTGCTTCCCAGCTTGGCTGTGTGTGCGTGTGTATCTGTTTGTGTTGGCAACTGCCTACATATAAACACAATTTAAGTCACTAATTGAACGCTTTACTTGACACATCAAATAAATCACACAATTTCTTAAAGGTAAGCACCACCACCAACCACTGCACAAAAAATCCCCCACCACCACCACCACCATCGGCCACAAAACGCAGCAAGAAAAACGCGCATATATCCCGTGCACGGACGGCGGGCAGCGTTCAGGCACTCATACTCACATAACGCTAAGGCATAATGCCAGCAGAAGGAAGGTAGGTTAGGTTATTTTTCTTTTAAAGCACTTACTGTTTAAATATTGGCAAACATCATCAGCACTCAATATGCCAAAAGCTGAAACAAAAAGTCACAAAAAGAAAAACGCTATCCCGAGTCGGCTCAGCGAGGTCGGTGCATGCTAGGCAGCCGTTTCGATACGGTCGAGGAAAATGATGTGTTGCAGAGTGAAAATAGAATCCTTAAGATATAAAATCATCAAATGATATTGAAAAAATGTTCACCAAGAACGAAATCAAAGTAAAGTGATTTCACATTTTTTAGTCACATTCATTTAATTTGTCCCGCTGATTTTAAATTCTAATTTCAATATTCCATGTACACAAATAATTTACTCGATTCTATAACTTGTTGATATTAGGAAACGAGTCTGTCATAATGTTCCACTTATAAATTGTCGGCAAATCTCTCAGGACATTTTTTATGTGTTAAATCTGCAAAATTGTCTAGGTGGAGAAGCAATCACAATATTGATGCAACATGGCATACATTTAAAGGGTGGTTACATTTTAAGGGCGGATGTTGATTTTGAATAAAACACAAATTATTTAGGAAATTATTGTCATTATTTATTATACAATCACTCTACAGAGTAGGAGGGTATATATCATTTGTGACAGAAAAAAAGTGTTACGCATTGAACGAGTGACTTAACCCATTAAAGCCCAGCCCTATTTGTTTCCCGCTGTTTACTGTTCGATTAACCGAACACTGGGTCAATATAGGTTAAGACCCTAAGTATGTTTGTACCATATCCGTTTCACGACTTTTTAAGTTGTTTGTCTGTATCCTAGGTTAAATTAAATCCTTCGCAACTTCTATACTGGTGCACGGAATCCAACTAATTCAAAAATATGGAAGCCACGAACCTTCTAGCACCTTCCTACCCTATGTTAAATTTAGTTTCTTATAACTTCCGCATATATGTTCTCTCAGAGTGAGGGTATATATAAGTCGGTTTATCCGACTGAAGCGTACTTACGCTGAGGCATAATGGATGTTCTATGGCGTTAATGTACCGAATTATCTCATCCTTTAGCTCTTGAATTGTTACTAGCTTATCGACGTACTACATATCTTCCATTTCGGGTCATAAAAAGTTGGTTATCATCTCACGATAGCGATGACCATTCACAGTAACTGCCTGTTCGGCCTCAGTTTGGAAAAAATACGGCCAAAAAAATGAAAACGTTGACCCACTGTAAAAATAAACTCAGACCAGCTGGACTATAAGTTTATCTGCAAAATTTTCCAAAAATTTAGTATTTATAAATAGTTATAAATATACAGGGTGATTTTTTAAGAGCTTGATAACTTTTTTTTAAAAAAAACGCATAAAATTTGCAAAATCTCATCGGTTCTTTATTTGAAACGTTAGATTGGTCCATGACATTTACTTTTTGAAGATAATTTCATTTAAATGTTGACCGCGGCTGCGTCTTAGGTGGTCCATCCGCTTAGTCCAATTTTGGCATTTCCACGTTTTTGAGTAACAGAGACCCAATTGGTGCGAACGGCGACGAATCGAAAATTGGTGGTCATCATTAACACTGGCCGATACAGCTGCGATATTTTCTTCAGTTCGCACTCTACGTAAGCGTGTTGGTGGTTTAATGTCCAACAATGTAAATTTGGTGCGAAATTTAGTCACAATAGCCCGAATAGCCGCTTCAGTGGGTCGATTAAACTGACCATAAAATGGAAGCGCGCAATGAACTTTCTTAACAGAGCACGCATTTTGATAATAAAATTCAATAATTTGCAAGCGTTGTTCGTTTTCGTTTTCGATTCATGATGAAATGTCAAAGCATACTGAGCATCTTTCTCTTTGACACCATGTCTGAAATCCCACGTGATCTGTCAAATACTAATGCATGAAAATCCTAACCTCAAAAAAATCACTCTATAGTAAATCTTCAAGAACTCAGTCAATTTCTAACGGATTTTTGATTTGATTTATTTATTTCAAATTCAAATTATTTCCAACTCAAAGCCAACGGGACAATTTAAAACAAATTACAAAAATCATATATAATACTTTTTTAACATGGCTAAAAAATCTACTCAATAAAAAAACAAGTAAGGAAAGGCTAAAGTCGGACGGGGCCGACTATATAATACCTTACACCATTCCCTGCGTATATACTTCGCTTTTATTACAAAACCCAGGTGTTTCATGGGAGCAATTTTATGTAGTTCATATAAATTATAAAGTATACTATAAATTCATTTTTAGTCATATTTAACGAATATGGTAAATAATTGATCCAATTTTACGGCAGACAAATACAAATTATACAGTAGTGATAGGATGAATCGCACCGACATTTGAAAGGGGCCCTATAACAACACTTG
Organism: Polietes domitor; assembly: GCA_947397865.1. NCBI lineage: Eukaryota > Metazoa > Arthropoda > Insecta > Diptera > Muscidae > Polietes > Polietes domitor. Next base: position 123,071,094 of record OX377622.1, read on the forward strand.
GGGCCTGGTCCAAAACGTGGGCCTACTACTTCACATTCACGGTAGGTATTCGTAGTTGAAATATATCATGATCCGATGTAAGACATAGTTTCTAAAGCTGCTATAAAGTATAATGGGGCCCCATTTGGGTTATTCCAAAGTATGGACACATATATTTGACTTTCATAGTAGTATTCTCAATTGAGATATAATACAAAATGCAAAATTTGAAAAACATCCGATGTAAGTTATTGGTTCTAGAGGTAATAATAACAAGTAAAAACGGCGTTAAGTTCGGCCGGGCCGAACTTTTTTATACCCTCCACCATGGATTGCATTCCACAGAGGTTGTCGGTTTTCGTAGAAGTGCAGTAATATTACAGGAAAATATAATTTTTTTAATATAGACAAACCAAAACGAATACAAATATTGAAAAATTAATTTTATAAATAAATATAATAATTATTTCAAAACCACGCTTATAAGGTAATGATTGATAGCATTACCTTATACGTGAATTCAAAAAATAAATATTGTTATATTTATATTTTCAAAACCATAAATATTGGTAGATAGTGGGTGCTCAAGTTGGTTGTATTTCCATTCTATTTTAATTCCAAAAGTACAAATTTTAAAAATCCATTATCAGACATACATAGTGCAAAATAACCTAACTTCATGATCAACCAATTTTTGCCGTAAAAGAAAAAGTACGAATTTGGAAAAAAAACTTTTTATTTTGCGTGTCTATGCAGTCAGAGGAATGTATACACCGAATTCCATGATTCCAGCTGCGCCCATTTGGTTGGTACCATTTTTACCCATTGACGTTTCTACGCAATTAGAATTGCATCATTCTAGCGTTAGTCGTTTAGTTGGTACTATTTTTATCCCTCTGTACCATTGTATCCCTTGAAAGTACTAATTTCGAAAAATTCGTCTATTTTCCGTGTCTACGCAGTCGGAGGAATGTATACTCCGAATTTCATGACTCTAGCTGCGGTCATTTGATTGGTACTATTTTTATCCCCTTTTTCATTTTAACCCCAAAAAGTACGAATTTCGAAAAATCAGTTTATTTTCCGTGTGTACACACTCAGAGGAATGTATACTCCGAATTTCATGACTCTAGCTTCGGTTATTAGATTGGTACTATTTTTATCCCTTTTTTTATTTTAACCCCAAAAAGTACGAATTTTGAAAAATCCGTGTATTTTACTTATCTATGCAATCACAGGAAAGTATACACCGAACTTCATTATTCCAGGTACAGCCGTTTGGTTGGTACCATTTTTATCCCTCTATTCCCATTTTACCCCTTAAAAGTACGAATTTGGAAAAAATACTTTTATATTATTTTTCTACTCAATTAGAGGAATGCACACACCGAATTTCGTGTTTCTAGCTATTGTCGTTTAATAAGTACCAGTTTTATCCCTTTTTTGCCCCATTTCAGCCCCTACAAATAAGAATCACTTTATGGTGCACGTTTTTGCTATAAGGGGAATGCGCATACCAAATATCAAGCAAATATGAACAGTCATATCCAAAAAACATGCTTAAATATGCTTAAATATTAGGGATTATTATGGGTATTTTTAGTCCTTGTGAGGGAAAAATGTTTCCCTTTTTGCCGATTTCGCCCCATTTCAATCCCAACCGATCTACGACTATAAGACGCATTTATGTAAAATTTGAACGTTCTAGCTCCTTTCGTTTAGATGCTAGCGTGCTTTCAACAGACGGACAGACGGACGGACATGGCTAGATCGTCTTAGAATTTTATGACGATCAAGAATATATATACTTTATAGGGTCTCAGGTCGATATTTCAAGGTGTTACAAACGGAATGACAAAGTTAGTATACCCCCATCCTGAGGTGGAGGGTATAAAAATAGCTAAAAATTGTTTTTAAATTGTCCTGGAAAAACAACATATTTGAAGAATCCAGAATTTCATTTCATTTCATTTTCGATAGCGAGAAAAAGTGCTATTTTGGGATGCCACTTCCCAAGGAAGTGCTTCTTATTTGAATATTTTGCTGCAAGGCTTTGTTCTATGTTCCACGAACACCTCTTCTCGAGCGTATCCATTCATATAGCCCAAGTACAATATTCAATGCCGTCATCATTCCCGCCAAGTAACCATGCTGGGTGTATGTCAATTTTTATGTGAGCACAGGATGCTTTTCGAAACAAATCCAACAGCAAAAAGCCACAAATATGAAGACAACGACGTCGCCGACGACGACGACGGAGAAGAAGCAGAAAAGACAGCCGCAGTACAAAAACAAAACGCTCTTTTTGAAAATCATGACATTATTGTAAAGAACGATGCTGTTGCGCAAAGCTGTTGCTGATATTAAACAATGAATGCAAGGTGCATCTTTAAGATGCAGCCAAGCTACTCGGCTACACTTTACTGGGATATACGTTCAGCCTGCGATGCTAGCGTCCTCAGCACTTTATGCCAACAATATCCCATAAAATATCGAAAATTCACAATAGTCGGAGACTTTTTTTCCACCGCCACCAAGCATACATGCCATGCCATCATCATCCTCATCCCCATCCTCATGAGCACCATCAATATGTTTGGCTTGATATTGAAGCTTTGTGGCGCGCTTTTTTTTGCTTTGAGCCATTGAGGAAGGAACTGTTTTCGGAGAGAAAGAGAGAAAAAACTGAATAGGCTTCCCATATTTATGATCATATGATGACGACAACAGCGACGACCTTAGTCGGAGAAGTTGGGAAAAACAATACCAGTGAATTGAAGATGGAGCTGGACTCGGACTTGGAGTTGGGAAGAAATATGATGATAAGAATTGTGAAAAAGTGTTTGTGCTTTCTCGTTTTTATTATCTATTTTTTTGCTCTTTCTTTCTAAAAATGGTTTTATTGCTTAGGCCATTTCTATAAAGATGAGACAAGAGACGATTTAAAAACTCATGAATTGTAAGTTGGTGCGGTGCGTTCATTTCTATTTGGCCATATATTCCTCGTTCGGAGGCAATAAATGACAAGTGGATTAACCATCGGTTGTGTGAAAAGTGAATTATGGTGTTAACAGGTGTTGCGAAGTGTAAAAGAAAAGGATCAATGAGAAGTGAATGCAGGGGGGAGGTGTAGCTCACGGATGAGGCAAAGTGAAGCTTAGGTGTTAGAAAATGAATTAATCATAGAATGGAAATAATAAATAGCTAGAGAGAAAGTCTTTAATTTTTTCGTTATACATTTTAAAGATCAACATTATCTTTTTACTTCTTATTTGCCCTTCATTAACATAGAGATTTGTGGTGTTTAATGCTCCATAAATCCATTATCCATGATTTGGTTTTTATGCGAAATCAAAATATCGAAATAAATCGAGCATTTATTACCACCCACCCACACATCCTTGTTATCGGCAGAATAATTCTGAGATTTCCTCAACAGACATGCATGGAGAAGGTCTACGACGAACACAGGCACATCGATACGAGTACCATAGCATACATCTTTATAACCACTAACATTCATACGCTGATCGGAGCAATACGAGTACATAATCAAATCACTTAGTGAGTGCAATATATCATTCGGCAATAATGGCAAATGACTTTAAGAGCTCTAATTCAAGCAATATTTATGACTAAGTTTAACAGCTTCAATGGCACAATCCCAGGGAATACTACTTATGAGCACTGTCAGACAATTCCTCCAACAACAACACGGTACAACACCAAGAGGGAGCAACGAAAAAAGAAAAAGAAAAGAAAACATTGAAATATTTGAAATGTGCAGCAGAAAAGACAAACTTTAACAAATAGTCATAAAAGGATAATGGGGCCCTCGGTGATGACGAAGTGGAGGATGCCGTTGATGGGAATATGGACTATGTAGTGAAGGCACTACGACAATCGGCACCAAGCGAAACCTTTGCCATCGTCTCGAAGCCAGCAACATATGGACAACATTATAAACTAAACCCGGAGTTTTGTCGAATGAAAACTTTTTCCGCCATAAAGCTACAAGCTTAAACATGCATATGGGGCTTTGCACGCGAGATTAATGTACATATTCAAAATCCTCCCAAAGGGTCAACTCATGAAATAAGTTTATAAAGTTGGAGAATCACGTGTTGATGCAGCGGCATTATCTGAATTGGAATATAGTCATTTATTCCAACTAAAGTCATCTAATAAAGATGATTTAACAAGATATACAAAGCTGATGTTATATCCCAAGGGAAAACGTTCAGGAAATGGCGTATATATAAAACGATACCACTGATCTGCTACGTTCGCAGGCAATAAACATGTATTTCCGGGAATTCAGCCGTGAAACTGCATTTTGGAAAATATAACCTTGTAGATGAAATATTTGTAAGAACATCGTGCTTACGGAAAAGCAATCAACTACTTCCCGTTATTGAAATATCTCATTCCATGTCTTAGATATTTTTATACCCTACACCACTTCGTGGGCTAGGGTATTATAAGTTAGTTACGCGCCAAATGTTTGAAACACCAATAAATAATCGAGCTAGACCCACCTTTAAGTATATCGATCGGCTTAGAATCTGAGCTGAGTCGATTTAACGATGTCTGTCTGTCCGTCTGCTGTCCATCTAAGCTTGTTCGCACTCCGATTGTCATGAAACTTGGCAGAAGTTATTTTTTCTGGCCAAGGACCATCGGTATTGAATTTGGAGGAAATCACCATACAAATGTCGCTCCCGATTTCACTTTTTCCGCTTCAGAAACCACATATTGTACCCGATTTTCTTTAAAATTGGCACAACATTTTATAATCGAACTAGAACCATCTATGCTGAAAGTGGGTAAGATCGGTTCAGATTTAGATATAGCGCCCATACAAATGTCGCTCCCGATTTCACTTTTTCCGCTTCAGAAACCATATATTGTACCCGATTTTCTTTAAAATTGACACAACATTTTATAATCGAACTAGAAACACCTATGCTGAAAGTGGGTAAGATCGGTTCAGATTTAGATATAGACCCCATACAAATGTCGCTCCCGATTTCACTTTTTCCGCTTTAGAAACCACATATTGTACCCGATTTTCTTTAAATTTGGCACAACATCTAAAAATCCAACTAAAAAAACCTATGGATCTTGATCAATTTTTCCATATCATGTTATATTTACTTTACTCGGAATATCTGCTGGAAAACTGGATCAATTACTTTATTATTTACCATATTCATTAAATTTGACTAAAGATGAATTGATAGTAACTGTATAATTTATATGAACTACATAAAATTGCTCCCATGGAATACCTGGGTTTAGTAATGAAAGCGATGTATATATGCAGGGAGTGGTGTAGGGTATTATATAGTCGGCCCCGTCAGACTTTAGCCTTTCCTTACTTGTTTGGAATACAGTGTGTTAAATCTCGATGTAAATAAATCCTTGGACCTGGGTGGCATTTCAGCACTAGTTCTATACAAGTGTTCTTCGACAGTCTTTCCAGCGCATTGGAAGTTTGCGAGCGTTCAAATAATCCCTTAAAAAGTGAAACTAAAAATACTTCGAACTATCACCCGGTCGCGACTTCCTCCAAGGTTAAGGAGAGTATGATTAATCACCATATTGTGCGGTATCGAAATACCAAAGATCTTCTTTATGATCGGCTCTAATCCTTACGTATTTATTATTATTTCCCCATCACTTTCTCTCATTTTCATTATCTATATTTTGGGTTAGACTTTGAATCCAAGCTTATCATTCGCTTATTATTATTCTGTATTTGACGACTTCATGTCAAGAAATTTAAAAAACCAGCGGTTGTTGCATGAGACACATGGCCCCACTTAACTTGATATTTTCGAATCGTATCGGTTGAATAGATTACATTTTTATGAAAGAAAGCCTTATTAAGCCAATGATTCAAGTGTCTAAGCTTTGTATTAAAACCGCGTATCAAATAATTCACTCCTTCCGATCTTCTCAAGATCTACACCACTTATATAAGGCCAATTATGGAATACAACTCCCATATATGGTCAGGTGCTCCAAAACGATCCTTGGATTTACTTGGCCATATTCAGAGGAGATCGACGCTGCTAATAGACGATGTTATCCTGGCATCGTCGTAATGTGGGATGTGGTATTCTTTATGATCGGACAAATCCCATCGATGCTGCTTTTAGACGATGTTATTTTGGCATAGTCGTAATGTGGGATGTGGTCTTCTTTATGATCCGACAACTTGGGATAATCGCGAGGACTGAAGTCAATTCCGAACCGAAATTTGTATGGGATCTATATATAAATCTGATCCGATCTGACACATTTTCAGCACAGGTAATTCCAGTTGAAATATAAGATGTTTGCTAGAGCGGAAAATGTCATATTGGGAGCGAAATTTGTATAGAAGCTATATATAAATCTGATCTGATACATTTTTAGCACATTTGTAGGAAGACCTGCTGAAATATAAGACTAACTGCCAATTTTGAAGAAAATCTATGAAAATATGTGGTATCTAGAGTGAAAAAAGAGAGTGAAATTCGTATGGGGGCTAAATCTAATCTCAGCCGATTTTCTTCAAATTAATAGCTTTCGTTCTTACACCGAAAATATACATTTGGGACCTGTATATAGAATAGATGGGCAGACAGACGGACGGCCGGACTGACTGATTTTAGTGTTACGAACAAATGCACAAAGATATAATACCCTAGCGGAGGGTATACAAATTCAAAACTGGTTGCGGTGGCAGCCTTAATTCAAGCATTTGACTCACTTAGAGCAGAAGAGATCCACGAAACATTGACGAGAAATGCCCCTCTTGGTCCAATGTGAAATACAATTAAGTCAAAGTAATACAATTATTTTCTTTGAAGTAAAACGTTCTATAAAGGATGATTCCCAGATAGTGTCCGCAGCAAAATGCAGCTCTGAGCCAGATTTATGTGAGGCCCATCTCTTTCCAAATCCACCGATATGCTATTCCACATTTTTCCAAACCCCGTAATATATTGATGAGTGCTAGACTCCAAATAAGAGGCTACAGCACACCTTCATATGGTGTGTCTCTGTTTATGAATCTAATTTGTGTTGTGGAGCCGAGTCTCGAAGTGTTGCGGCAAGTGGTCAGGAAGCAGTTAATCAGATTTAAAATCCCTTGCTTCACTACGGAATTGGACAACACCGTTATTATCGCACAGGAGTGTATATTATAGAATGCACCCTCCATTTCTAGAATGTCTTCCTATTAATAAAGGGATAATGCAGTGTGTCTCACGAGTTCCTGGATCTTATGAAAAAATTACGGACTTGTACAGCATTACTGCGTTCCTGTTATGTCCTTGGCAAAACATCTTCACTTTAGTATTCGTATTGGAATTTGGGCAAAAATATCTTAAAAGTTCGGCGAAGGCAGCAGTTGATGAAAATTTGGATTTGTCAGAGATCACAGCGATCTGACTTAAATTATTCGCAGACTACAGAAAAATTGACTTCAATCAGCCACTGATGTTTTCAGCTTGGTTTGTCTCGAGATGTGCTGAGAGTTGTTTAAGTAGTCCTTATATCCACGATTCTAATCCGTGCAGACTTTAAGCAGCTATTGAATATCACTATTTTGGTTCGTCTTGAGAATTGCTGAGAGTTCCAAACTTGATTGTGTTGATATGATATGCGTGACGGCTTTAGTAATGCGGTTCTCAATATACTCTTTGGATGATGCTGTTGGCAAAATGTTATTATTGGAGTCTAAAACTCATAGCCTTAGTCCTCGATATGATTATTTTGAGATCGTATGCTCCATAAAGCGTTTTTCGAAGTCAACGAAGATCAAGTTCAAAGGTGAGTGACATTCTAATGTTTGCTTTGTTATTATTTTAGACTATACCCGATTTTTTGAGACGGAGCATCTTGGAGAATCACTCTCCATCTCCAGTTCTTGCACTTAGTAAGGTCTCCCTTCTTTTGAGTCTTCATTATTATTCCTTCCTTCAGTTCGTCGCTAAAACTGATGGAGATCCAAAATTCGTCTATAATAGGATGTATTAGTTGGATACACGCGGTGCTTTTAATAAGTTATTGATATATATAATCACTTCCAGGGCCTTTGTTATTTTGAGGTTTTTGATAGATTCAATTAATCGAAATTAATGAAATCGAATAATTAATATATTAATGAATTTAGTTGACATTTTAACTCTGAGAATTAGGAAAAACACTGGTGCATTATTTTTTCTGGGTAGCCATTAATTGAATTAACAGCTTGAAGGGTTAGTTTTAACCCTCTACTGATGCCTTGAGGAATTATTGAATAGAAATGAATTGAATGCTTCGCTAGAGAGAGCTGAGAGATGCCTTAGTTAAGCTTGTGCGTAATGACCCATATATTGTCCCATTGATGGTCGTTCGTATATCTTCAACAATTCATTTCTCTTCGGTTGCTTTTTCGACTTTTGGTACGATTTTAGTTGCTGTTGAGTGTGCGAGCGTGTGTGTATGTCTAGTGCCTGAAAACGTTCCGCGTAATGAGCAAATTTATGGGCAATTGATAATTTAGTGGCATTCGGAAACATCAATTATTTTTTGCCTCGTTTTGCCTGGTTCTTTCTTCAGCGGCGCTCTCTACATTTCTTTCGATTTCATACTTGCACCAGCTCCAGCCATGTTTTTATTGTTGTTGTTGTAGTTGCCAGTGGCTGGTGGCGGCGGCGGTGGTGGTGATGATGTTTTTGTTGTTCCAGCTATTCCAATAAATGTTTGTACGTATGATTTTTAATCAGTTTTTCTTTATATGTTGGCTTCATCGAAATGGAGGCCTTCATCAGTCATTTATTGTTGCTCGTTTTCGGTGCGGTGCGGTTCGATTCGATTTGTTCTTGGGCTGTATATTAGGTTGTAATGATAGGAGTTCGAAGGACGTTAAGGCATAGTCCAAACTCAACATGTTATAAGTAAAATTAAAAATAATTATCATTAAATTAAAATATTTTTTAATTAAATTTTTTTAAAATTGTGGCTACTCTTTCCAAGCCACAGTTTCTACATACAAAAAATTTTGAATTAAAAAATATTTTGTGTAGACATGAAAACCCACAGAAAATAAAAACAAATATTTTTTATTTTTATTTATTTTTTATTAGAAAATTACAAAAATAAATGACATTTTTCCGGCACTAAAAACTAAAAAAAAAAAACAGAAAAAATATTTGGCTTTATTTGAAATATCAGACATTCTAACGAACAAAAGATGATTTAATTTTTTTCCGATTTTTTTTAAATATTCGCTTCAATTGCTTTCGTTACACCCTAGTCCAAACTCAACCTGTTATAAGTTAAATTAAAAATAATTATCATTAAATTAAAATGTTTTTTAATTCAAAATTTTTTAAAATTGTGGCTACTCTTTCCAAGCCACTGTTTCTACATACAAAAAATTTAGAATTAAAAAATATTTTGTGTAGACATGAAAAACCACAGAAAATAAAAACAAATATTTTTTTATTTTTATTTATTTTTTATTAGAAAATTACAAAATAAATGACATCCGACATTAAAAACTTAAAAAAACAGAAAAAAATATTTTGCTTTATTTGAAATATCAGACATTCTAACGAACAAAAGAAGGCTAAATATGATATAATTTTTTCCGATTTTTTTTTCAAAAAAAAAAAATATTAGCTTCAATTGCTTTCGTTACACCCTAGTGCAAACGTAGTATGCAACATCTTCAAATTGTTGTTCATACAGTGTGGCACGTAGGTTATGAATCTTCTATATGAGAAGTCGCATCGCCCCAATGCGTTTATGTGTGTCTGACTGAGTGCTTCATTTAAAATGAAGAATTGTTATTGAGACCAATGAGGCACAAATTGTGCAAAATGTTTGGCATTTTTTCCGATGCCTTTTGTTGCCTGTCTCCTCCTGCCGCTTCGCTGCCTCCCTCGCCAACTGTATTCGCTGTGGAAGATGTCTTCGCCTAAGTTGGCTGCTCGGAGTGGAGGGGAGTATAAGATGCATTATAAGAAATGCACCCATAGCAGAGTGCTGTATAGTTGTTGCCACAGTCGATAATTTGCAGCATATGTTTGTTTCATTGTGTGCTAGTTTTCTTCGCACAGTTGTTGTTGCTGTTGTTGTTCTTGTCACTGTTGCCATTTCCGTGGCTCTTGTTGAGCTTAAGTTGTCATGAATTATAGTTATGGTGGCATCATTAGACTTTTTTCCAGCACCAAACGACCATTAAATAATTTATTTAATTTTTGAACGTGGCAGATGAATTTTGAAATAGTTGTTGGCAGACCAGTCAAAAAAAATTTTGTGTTTGGCTAAATGTGGAAATTTAAATTCTTTCTTAAATGATTGGCAACCGCAGTGATGTCGAGTAATTGTAGAAATTAATTGAAGCCCGTTGGCCGAAGTGATTTTGCTTGAATATTAACTCTGGCCGAAGAGAATTCTCAGTTCGATGTTCTTCCCAAAATTTCGCTGAATTTCTCATATATCGATCATTGGGCGAAGCGCAACATAATTCTGAACTTGCCATTTTTAATAGGGTTTGAGGAAAAACTTGGTGAGTACAATTCATATCCAATATCGGACAATCATGCAAAAATCCCAAAATTCGAAAAACGGAAATTCTTCTTTTATTCCGTTGGTGCAAAAGACGGCTATGGATAGAATTAAATGTTTACTTTTGTAATCGATGATTTGGTTTCGAAAATTAATGTTTAATTAAATTTCTATGAAAATTGTTCATATTATATACTATGCCACAAAAGTCTACAAACGTCGCACTGCGGGTCCTCTGCCAGGAATCAGGGGCAAAAGTCAAAAATTTGATATAAGCTTTTGGTAAAACTGATTCATAAAGAACTTATTACCGATCAAAAATCCGATTCAAAATCGGACAAAAATTGTGGTTTATATAGCCGCTCAAAGTTGATTCATTTCTTCATTTCTACAAAAAGTGAAAAAATTGTAAGATTTATAATTAAGACAAACTATTTACCCAATTTTTACGTCTTTGGTCTCGTTTGAAATATACGTTAAATGAAATGAAATAAAACAAAAATTAATGGTTTCCGAGGCTTAGTTACCCAAAACTCGCGGTAGTAAAAAACACTATATTTTGATCGTTTTTCAAATTTGGTGGAATAGAACTAAAAAAGTTTTGATAAGTTTTGGAAGACATTACTTTTATGTGATTTAGTTCTCACTACTCTGCTGTATCCAACCAAAGTTGACTGCCGATACTTGCCTATTCGCATGTTATTACAATAAAACTGTAGCACCTCCAACATAAATTTATTTTTTTCTCATTTTATAAAACAACATATTTGGAGTAATATGACTGTCATAGTCTTGAAATTGTGTGAGAGTTCATTGGGTATTAATTTGGACAGTTGTGCAAAAAATGAGAAAATGGGCGTGGTACCTCCCATACGAAATTAAAATCTAGTATTAAATATATTAATTTCTATGACACTAAGAGTTCTAAAATTGTATGTGAATCCATCCACTATCAATCTGGGTAGTTGGGAGAATATGGGCGTTATTGTTGAGAGGGGCGTGGCACATCCCATAAGAAATTAAAACCAGTTACAGAGAATTTTCTCTTACATAACACCAAGTTTCTTGAAAATATGTGTGAGTTCATTAAGATTTCACTTATGTAGACAAGATATGGGCGGGATTTGAAAGATGGGCGTGGCATCTTCTCTAAAAATTAGAACCCAATATGTATTCCGTTATATGGCAAAAAGAATCTTGAAATTTTGTGTGAATTCATTGTGTGTTAATGTGCAAATTTGGGGAAAAAGTGGGCGGTACGAGAAAAGTGGGTGTGGTACCTCGCACATAAAGTAAATATATATCCCTATTAATATTATAAAAACTTTTGTCTCTTTTGTGGAACTTCATACAGATACGATTTATAGGCTATATATTTAAAAAAAAAACTAGCACTGGGGGCGGGAGGTGCGTGGCGAAAGTGTTTTTGAGAATAACTTTATAAAAAATAGTACATATATATTACTGAGCACAAAAAAAACACAATATGAACCGGAATTTGGATTTTTCGGTACGTGTTTTTTGTCTGGAGAAGCGGGCGGGGTTCAGTTAGTTAACTACAATTATATTACTAAATATGTGAATATATGTTATGTTAGATCAAAAACAAATGAAAAATGATTAGTTTGGTAACAAAAAAGTAAATGTAAGATAACATGAAATATAATGTTTTTTAAAAGAAAGAGAATCCATATTCATGGTCTGATTTTAAAGCTCCCAGTAAGTATATGATGCAATTTGTGGTCTCATTTTAAAGCCTATGATGTCTTCTTTACAACAAAAGTTTACTTTTGTAATTATGTTCGCTATTTCAGAAGTTATGATTTTTGCAACGAGAAAAGTCAAAAGGCCCCACTGTGCGTCGATACATTATTTTCTATTCTATTATTCGACCTAACATTATACATATAACAACCACTCCCTAACCACATACAAAAAATGGTGTAGGCCTTTGTCGTAGAACCCAAGAGCAATTCTTATTGTATTCATAACTTATAATATAGTCCAAAACCACATTACTCAATCTTATTGAAATTCGCTGCATACAAGAGATATTGTATGGGTATCGGATTTTGTATAGGTATAGATTTTATATAGAAAAATCTTAAATTAATTTATCGTCCAAAACCATATTTCTCAATCTTATTGAAATTCGGTAAATATAGGAGATTTTGTATCGGAATTTGTATCGGTATAGATTTTGATATAGTCTTCATACATATTCGTAAATCCTGGTCGTTATGATTGTTTCTATTAAATACGGTATTTTCATATAAGCTTCACCAAGCACAGTTCTTTGTGAGTACCATTTTTGGGGATAATAATATTCGTGCCGGAAGTGCCGTGACAAACATTACAAAAAATGGAAGTGGCTTTGGACTTCAATGAGCAGTTGCCTGATTTTTAGGAAATTTTGCACAGTAACCAAAAAAATCTAAAAGACTAAAAGAGATAGGCTAACGTCACACTTTCTCCTACTATCTTTTTTATGTAAATAAAACAACAATATTCCTTTAATTCAATTTTGGTCTTTTGGAAAATGGCAATTTCATTGTGCAATAATGTCTGATAAAATATGCCATTGAGAACTGGGAAATGCGGTTGGAATCTGTCTTGTTTAAATATAAAATATATCAGAAAAATCACTGCTTGTGGCCCCGAGTGAACTCGTCGGTTGTACTCACAACTGATGGACACCCCCTACAAACTAACCTACTGCTTGAGAATAATTTCCCATAAAAATGCCCCCAATGTAATTCTAACAGAACAAAAACTGTATTGATTTTATCATCGAATAATTCATTAAGGTTTATGTTTATCTGCAACTGATTAAGATGTTACCTACAGAGAGAAAAAACTTTATAACTATATTTTTGTCTGCTAAAAAAATATATTTGAAGAAAAAAATGTTGTCGATGTTCCCAACTAAAAGGAATGATTGGTTTGTTTTATGTGTCCCTCCAGAACAATCATTATCCGTCCGCGAGGCGAACACGTTCAAAATATCCACTGTAAATCAGAGTTTCCTTGAAAGGAATTCACGCTGAGTATGGTTTTGAGCATAAACCTGTTAGAAATTAAAAGCTGATTCGAGCCTAATCAAACCATATAAATAACTTGCCGTATTGCTCAGAATAAAGTGTAGTTTTTATACCCTACACCACTTCGTGGTCTAGGGTATTATAAGTTAGCTTCGCGCCAAATGTTTGTAACACCAAGAAATAATCGAGCTAGACCCACCTTTAAGTATACCGATCCGGCCGTCCGTCCGTATGTCCGTCTGCTGTCCAACTAAGCTTGTTCGCACTCTACAGGTCGGAATTGTGGTCCGATTGTCATGAAACTTGGCAGAAGTTATTTTTTCTGGTCAAGGACCATCGGTATTGAATTTGGATGAAATCGGTTCAGATTTAGATATAGCCCCCATACAAATGTCACTCCCGATTTGACATTTTCCGCTCTAGAAACGACATATTGTACCCGATTTTCTTTAAATTTGGCAGAACATCTTATAATCTAACTAAAAACACGTATGCAGAAATTGGGTAAGATCGGTTCAGATTTAGATATAGCCCCCATACAAATGTCGCTCCCGATTTGACATTTTCCGCTCTAGAAACCACATATTGTACCCGATTTTCTTTAAATTTGGCAGAACATCTTTTAATCCAACTAGAAACACGTATGCAAAAATTGGGTAAGATCGGTTCAGAGTTAGATATAGCCCCCATACAAATGTCGCTCCCGATTTGACATTTTCCGCTCTAGAAACGACATATTGTACCCGATTTTCTTTACATTTTGCAGAACATCTTTTAATCCAACTAGAAACACGTATGCAAAAATTGGGTAAGATCGGTTCAGATTTAGATATAGCCCCCATACAAATGTCGCTCCCGATTTCACTTTTTCCGCTCTAGAAACGACATATTGTACCCGATTTTCTTTAAATTTGGCACAACATCTTATAATCTAACTAAAAACACGTATGCAGAAATTGGGTAAGATCGGTTCAGATTTAGATATAGCCCCCATACAAATGTCGCTCCCGATTTGACATTTTCCGCTCTAGAAACCACATATTGTACCCGATTTTCTTTAAATTTGGCAGAACATCTTTTAATCCAACTAGAAACACGTATGCAAAAATTGGGTAAGATCGGTTCAGATTTAGATATAGCCCCCATACAAATGTCGCTCCCGATTTGACATTTTCCGCTCTAGAAACGACATATTGTACCCGATTTTCTTTACATTTTGCAGAACATCTTTTAATCCAACTAGAAACACGTATGCAAAAATTGGGTAAGATCGGTTCAGATTTAGATATAGCCCCCATACAAATGTCGCTCCCGATTTCACTTTTTCCGCTCTAGAAACGACATATTGTACCCGATTTTCTTTAAATTTGGCACAACATCTTATAATCTAACTAAAAACACGTATGCAGAAATTGGGTAAGATCGGTTCAGATTTAGATATAGCCCCCATACAAATGTCGCTCCCGATTTGACATTTTCCGCTCTAGAAACCACATATTGTACCCGATTTTCTTTAAATTTGGCAGAACATCTTTTAATCCAACTAGAAACACGTATGCAAAAATTGGGTAAGATCGGTTCAGATTTAGATATAGCCCCCATACAAATGTCGCTCCCGATTTGACATTTTCCGCTCTAGAAACGACATATTGTACCCGATTTTCTTTACATTTTGCAGAACATCTTTTAATCCAACTAGAAATACGTATGCAAAAATTGGGTAAGATCGGTTCAGATTTAGATATAGCCCCCATACAAGTGTCGCTCCCGATTTCACTTTTTCCGCTCTAGAAACGATATATTGTACCCGATTTTCTTTAAATTTGGCAGAACATCTTATAATCCAACTAGAAACACGTGTGCAACAATTGGGTAAGATCGGTTCAGATTTAGATATAGCCCCCATACAAATGTCGCTCCCGATTTGACATTTTCCGCTCTAGAAAAGACATATTGTAACCGATTTTCTTTAAATTTTGCAGAACATCTTATAATCCAACTAGAAACACGTATGCAAAAATTGGGTAAGATCGGTTCAGATTTAGATATAGCCCCCATACAAATGTCGCTCCCGATTTCACTTTTTCCGCTTTAGAAACGACATATTGTAACCGATTTTCTTTAAATATTGCAGAACATCTTATAATCCAACTAGAAATACGTATGCAAAAATTGGGTAAGATCGGTTCAGATTTAGATATAGCCCCCATACAAATGTCGCTCCCGATTTCACTTTTTCCGCTCTAAAATCCACACATTGTACCCGTTTTTCTTTAAAATTGGCACAACATCTTATAATCAAACTAGAAACATCTATGGTGAAAGTGGTTAAGATAGGTTCAGATTTAGATATAGCCCTCATACAAATGTTGCTCCCGAATGTTTAACCGATTTTGGCCAAATTGTACATATTATATTTCACCAATAAACAGACATGGTGAAAGCGGGTCACATCGTTCCAGGTTTCAATATACCCCCATACAAATGTCCTTTCCGATTTAAAATTTTTTTGTCAAACACATACATTTACAGGATGCAAAAAGCCTTCCCGATTTCACTTTTTTACCGAATTGAATTGCAATGAGAATTGTTTGGGTGATGTCCATATGTCCATACTTTGAAATGACTTTGGTATACTACTGTATAATTTGTATTTGTCTGTCGGACAATTAGATCAATTACCATATTATTTACCATACTCGTTAAATTTGACTGAAGATGAATTTATAGCATATAATTTATATGTGTATAATTTATATAATTTGTATGAACTACATAAAATTGTTCCCATGAAATTCCTGCGTTTAGTAAGCAAAGCGAGGTACATACGCAGGGAGTGGTGTAGGGTATTATATAGTCGGCCCCGCCCGACTTTAGCCTTTCCTTACTTGTTTTTTACTATTTTCGTACAATTCTGGGTCAAATGTGGTTAATTAGAACAACAAGGGATACAAGTGTTACAATCATTCAACTAAAGCTGAAATC
This sequence comes from Polietes domitor, assembly GCA_947397865.1. NCBI lineage: Eukaryota > Metazoa > Arthropoda > Insecta > Diptera > Muscidae > Polietes > Polietes domitor. Next base: position 123,087,650 of record OX377622.1, read on the forward strand.
TTGAAATTCGATGTATAGAAATGCTACTTGGAGATATTTTTTGAAAACTGTACTGTTGGGCAGAAATGATAAAAAGCCACCTACCAAACGCCTGAAGGTGGAGTTATTAAGTTCGGCGTGAATATGGAAAAGCATCAATACGGATACAGACCTCTTCGTTCATAAACTTCCGTCTGGCGTCAAACGTGAAGTCTAAAATTTAATTTACTTGCGATTCTTTTATTTAAAACTAGCAGTACCCGCTGCTTCGCACGCGAAAAAGCAAGTTATTTGTTAGTTTTACCCGTCTCTGTTTTTGGATAGTATTTATTTAGCTTTCTTTTGGTGGATATATTCTTTGTTGTCCCGTATCCCCCTTTTAAGTACAAATTTTGAAATATCCGTAACGTAATTAAAGTATTGTATTATTATTGCATGTTTATCCTTTTTCGTCACGCTCGCTTTTCACGATTCTAGCTGTAATACTTTAGTTGGTACCATTTTTATCCCTTTTTGTCCCGCTCTTCCCTTAAAAGTAAAAATTTCGAAAAATCCAATTTTACTTCGTTTCTATATGGTCAGAGGAATTTACATAACAAATTTCACGATTCTAGCTGTAATACATTAGTTGGTACCATTTTTATCCCTTTTTGTCCCGCTCGCCCCTTAAAAGTACAAATTTCAAAAAATCCAATTTTACTTCGTTTCTATATAGTCAGAGGAATTTACATACCAAATTTCACGATTCTAGTTGTAATACTTTAGTTGGTACCATTTTTACCCCTTTTTGTCCCGCTCGCCCCTTAAAAGTACAAATTTCGAAAAATCCAATTTTACTTCGTTTTTATATGGTCAGAGGAATTTACATACCAAATTTCACGATTCGATCTGTAATACTTTAGTTGGTACCATTTTTGTCCCTTTTTGTCCCGCTCGCACTTTAAAAGTACAAATTTCGAAAAATCCAATTTTACTTCGTTTCTATATGGCCAGAGGAATTTACATACCAATTTTCACGATTCTAGCTGTAATACTTTAGTTGGTACCATTTTTATCCCTTTTTGTCCCGCTCTTCGCTTTAAAGTACAAATTTCGAAAAATCCAATTTTACTTCGTTTCTATATGGTCAGAGGAATTTACATACCAAATTTCACGATTTTAGCTGTAATACTTTAGTTGGTGCCATTTTTATCCCTTTTTGTCCCGCTCTTCGCTTTAAAGTACAAATTTCGAAAAATCCAATTTTACTTCGTTTCTATATGGTCAGAGGAATTGACATATCAAATTTCACGATTCTAGCTGTAATACATTAGTTGGTATCATTTTTATCCCGCTCGTCCCTTAAAAGTATAAATTTCGAAAAATCCAATTTTACCTTGTTTCTATATGGTCAGAGGAATTTACATACCAAATTTCACGTTTCTAGCTGTAATACTTTAGTTGGTACCATTTTTATCCCTTTTTGTCCCGCTCGTCCCTTAAAAGTATAAATTTCGAAAAATCCAATTTTACCTTGTTTCTATATGGTCATAGGAATTTACATACCAAATTTCACGTTTCTAGCTGTAATACTTTAATTGGTACCATTTTTATCCCTTTTTGTCCCGCTCGTCCCTTAAAAGTATAAATTTCGAAAAATCCAATTTTACCTTGTTTCTATATGGTACCATAATAATAATACCAAATTTCACGTTTCTAGCTGTAATACTTTAGTTGGTACCATTTTTATCCCTTTTTGTCCCGCTCGTCCCTTAAAAGTACAAATTTCGAAAAATCCAATTTTACCTTGTTTCTATATGGTCAGAGGAATTTACATACCAAATTTCACGTTTCTAGCTGTAATACTTTAGTTGGTACCATTTTTATCCCTTTTTGTCCCGCTCGTCCCTTAAAAGTACAAATTTCGAAAAATCCAATTTTACCTTGTTTCTATATGGTCAGAGGAATTTACATACCAAATTTCACGTTTCTAGCTGTAATACTTTAGTTGGTACCATTTTTATCCCTTTTTGTCCCGCTTGTCCCTTAAAAGTACAAATTTCGAAAAATCCAATTTTACCTTGTTTCTATATGGTCAGAGGAATTTACATACCAAATTTCACGTTTCTAGCTGTAATACTTTAGTTGGAACCATTTTTATCCCTTTTTGTCCCACTCGTCCCTTAAAAGTACAAATTTCGAAAAATCCAATTTTACCTTGTTTCTATATGGTCAGAGGAATTTACATACCAAATTTCACGTTTCTAGCTGTAATACTTTAGTTGGTACCATTTTTATCCCTTTTTGTCCCGTTCGTCCCTTAAAAGTACAAATTTCGAAAAATCCAATTTTACCTTGTTTCTATATGGTCAGAGGAATTTACATACCAAATTTCACGTTTCTAGCTGTAATACTTTAGTTGGTACCATTTTTATCCCTTTTTGTCCCGCTCGTCCCTTAAAAGTACAAATTTCGAAAAATCCAATTTTACCTTGTTTCTATATGGTCAGAGGAATTTACATACCAAATTTCACGTTTCTAGCTGTAATACTTTAGTTGGTACCATTTTTATCCCTTTTTGTCCCGCTCGTCCCTTAAAAGTACAAATTTCGAAAAATCCAATTTTACCTTGTTTCTATATGGTCAGAGGAATTTACATACCAAATTTCACGTTTCTAGCTGTAATACTTTAGTTGGAACCATTTTTATCCCTTTTTGTCCCGCTCGTCCCTTAAAAGTACAAATTTCGAAAAATCCAATTTTACTTCGTTTCTATATGGTCAGAGGAATTTACATACCAAATTTCACGTTTGTAGCTGTAATACTTTAGTTGGTACCATTTTTATCCCTTTTTGTCCCGCTCGTCCCTTAAAAGTACAAATTTCGAAAAATCCAATTTTACCTTGTTTCTATATGGTCAGAGGAATTTACATACCAAATTTCACGTTTCTAGCTGTAATACTTTAGTTGGAACCATTTTTATCCCTTTTTGTCCCGCTCGTCCCTTAAAAGTACAAATTTCGAAAAATCTAATTTTACTTCGTTTCTATATGGTCAGAGGAATTTACATACCAAATTTCACGTTTCTAGCTGTAATACTTTAGTTGGAACCATTTTTATCCCTTTTTGTCCCGCTCGTCCCTTAAAAGTACAAATTTCGAAAAATCCAATTTTACTTCGTTTCTATATGGTCAGAGGAATTTACATACCAAATTTCACGTTTCTAGCTGTAATACTTTAGTTGGTACCATTTTTATCCCTTTTTGTCCCGCTCGTCCCTTAAAAGCACAAATTTCGAAAAATCCAATTTTACCTTGTTTCTATATGGTCAGAGGAATTTACATACCAAATTTCACGTTTCTAGCTGTAATACTTTAGTTGGTACCATTTTTATCCCTTTTTGTCCCGTTCGTCCCTTAAAAGTACAAATTTCGAAAAATCCAATTTTACCTTGTTTCTATATGGTCAGAGGAATTTACATACCAAATTTCACGTTTCTAGCTGTAATACTTTAGTTGGTACCATTTTTATCCCTTTTTGTCCCGCTCGTCCCTTAAAAGTACAAATTTCGAAAAATCCAATTTTACCTTGTTTCTATATGGTACCATAATAATAATACCAAATTTCACGTTTCTAGCTGTAATACTTTAGTTGGTACCATTTTTATCCCTTTTTGTCCCGCTCGTCCCTTAAAAGTACAAATTTTGAAAAATCCAATTTTACCTTGTTTCTATATGGTCAGAGGAATTTACATACCAAATTTCACGTTTCTAGCTGTAATACTTTAGTTGGTACCACTTTTATCCCTTTTTGTCCCGCTCGTCCCTTAAAAGTACAAATTTCGAAAAATCCAATTTTACTTCGTTTCTATATGGTCAGAGGAATTTACATACCAAATTTCACGTTTCTAGCTGTAATACTTTAGTTGGTACCATTTTTATCCCTTTTTGTCCCGCTCGTCCCTTAAAAGTACAAATTTCAAAAAATCCCTATTTGTAGCTCGTCTGCATGGTCATTGCAAGGAACTCACCGAATTTCATGTTTATAGCTACTGCCGTTTAGTCAGGACGAAGGTTCGATGTTTATCCCTTTTTGGGCCATTTTATCCCCTAAAAGTACGAATTTCGTAAAACCCTTTCTTAGTCGACGTCTACGTCATATTTGGGAACTACCCTGAAAATTTCATGACCCTGGCTTCAGCCGTTTGGTCTGGGGGCTGGTCAATGATAAGTCAGTCAGTCAGTCAGTCAGTCAGTCAGTCAGTCAGTCAGTCAGTCAGTCAGTAACGCAACTCTTTTATATATATAGATTGTTTATAATTAATTCTTTGAGTACAAGAAAAACCATTTTTGTTATTAGAAGTGATACATACGATTTTTAAAATATTGTTTTCAAAATATTGTTTTTTTTTTTTAAGCGATATCTGCAGTAAAATGATTTTAAGAAATATCATGTTACTGATGTCCTACATGAATTAGAACCCAGAAACTCAATAGAAATTATATTTAGTCCCATACTTGATCAAAAAGCATATCATATCATATACATTTATTGCGAGGAAAAGTCGAGCATGAAAGGATTAAAAGGGATAAAAAGACTTTCAATCATTCAACCAAAAAGGGTTATCTCCAAATTACTCCTAATATTTAAGGTATTTAAAATATTTTTTCGTGGTATGAGTAATATTAATTCAAAAATTAAGTAGCCGCAACATGTCCATCATGCATTTCTATTAAAATTGCTCATACGACACAGCGTATTCCTGTGTCTCGAAAAACAATTTTTGTGAAGATGACATCTTTAAATGTTGAACTGCAAAATATTTTGTACCTAGGTCAAACCATCTGTGAGTTTTGAAAACACCTCTAAAACTCTTGCTTTTGCAATGTTGCAAATTTGCCACAACTATATATATAAATGAATCTGTGTTTGTTCTTTATAGCAGCCTAAACTACTGGATTGATCTTCTTGAAATTTCCACGGTATCATGCTGAACCGGTGGTGAAAATAGGCTATATAAATTTTTGATATTTTCAGTGGGAAATTAAAATTGGTTTTAGTGTTTATTCGACAGCGAGATGGGCGGAAAGTGGCCGTGACCCTTTTTTATCCCTTTTTGTCCCGTTCGTCCCTTAAAAGTACAAATTTCGAAAAATCCAATTTTACCTTGTTTCTATATGGTCAGAGGAATTTACATACCAAATTTCACGTTTCTAGCTGTAATACTTTAGTTGGTACCATTTTTATCCCTTTTTGTCCCGCTCGTCCCTTAAAAGTACAAATTTCGAAAAATCCAATTTTACCTTGTTTCTATATGGTACCATAATAATAATACCAAATTTCACGTTTCTAGCTGTAATACTTTAGTTGGTACCATTTTTATCCCTTTTTGTCCCGCTCGTCCCTTAAAAGTACAAATTTTGAAAAATCCAATTTTACCTTGTTTCTATATGGTCAGAGGAATTTACATACCAAATTTCACGTTTCTAGCTGTAATACTTTAGTTGGTACCACTTTTATCCCTTTTTGTCCCGCTCGTCCCTTAAAAGTACAAATTTCGAAAAATCCAATTTTACTTCGTTTCTATATGGTCAGAGGAATTTACATACCAAATTTCACGTTTCTAGCTGTAATACTTTAGTTGGTACCATTTTTATCCCTTTTTGTCCCGCTCGTCCCTTAAAAGTACAAATTTCAAAAAATCCCTATTTGTAGCTCGTCTGCATGGTCATTGCAAGGAACTCACCGAATTTCATGTTTATAGCTACTGCCGTTTAGTCAGGACGAAGGTTCGATGTTTATCCCTTTTTGGGCCATTTTATCCCCTAAAAGTACGAATTTCGTAAAACCCTTTCTTAGTCGACGTCTACGTCATATTTGGGAACTACCCTGAAAATTTCATGACCCTGGCTTCAGCCGTTTGGTCTGGGGGCTGGTCAATGATAAGTCAGTCAGTCAGTCAGTCAGTCAGTCAGTCAGTCAGTAACGCAACTCTTTTATATATATAGATTGTTTATAATTAATTCTTTGAGTACAAGAAAAACCATTTTTGTTATTAGAAGTGATACATACGATTTTTAAAATATTGTTTTCAAAATATTGTTTTTTTTTTTTAAGCGATATCTGCAGTAAAATGATTTTAAGAAATATCATGTTACTGATGTCCTACATGAATTAGAACCCAGAAACTCAATAGAAATTATATTTAGTCCCATACTTGATCAAAAAGCATATCATATCATATACATTTATTGCGAGGAAAAGTCGAGCATGAAAGGATTAAAAGGGATAAAAAGACTTTCAATCATTCAACCAAAAAGGGTTATCTCCAAATTACTCCTAATATTTAAGGTATTTAAAATATTTTTTCGTGGTATGAGTAATATTAATTCAAAAATTAAGTAGCCGCAACATGTCCATCATGCATTTCTATTAAAATTGCTCATACGACACAGCGTATTCCTGTGTCTCGAAAAACAATTTTTGTGAAGATGACATCTTTAAATGTTGAACTGCAAAATATTTTGTACCTAGGTCAAACCATCTGTGAGTTTTGAAAACACCTCTAAAACTCTTGCTTTTGCAATGTTGCAAATTTGCCACAACTATATATATAAATGAATCTGTGTTTGTTCTTTATAGCAGCCTAAACTACTGGATTGATCTTCTTGAAATTTCCACGGTATCATGCTGAACCGGTGGTGAAAATAGGCTATATAAATTTTTGATATTTTCAGTGGGAAATTAAAATTGGTTTTAGTGTTTATTCGACAGCGAGATGGGCGGAAAGTGGCCGTGACCCTTCCCATACGAAATTAAAATTTGCTTTTGAGTATATTCGACACCGAGATTACTATATTGTTGTGTGTATTAAGTTGTAACCTGCTTAGACAAATACAAATGGACGAGATTTGAAAGATGGGGAATTTTTGATTTGAATTTTGTAAAATTACATTACAGAGTCATTACATGTCAAGCGGTACGATTTGTGATCTCGATAGCTGCGGTTGCTTTGAAAGTTTTTTTGTGTATTCTTCTCATAAAAATGTTGAATACGTATTTCTGGAAAAAATTAGAATATTTTTCACGAGTTATGACCAATTTAAAAGAGAAAAAATACGATTTTTTCAAAAAGTGTGTTCATTCAATCGCCTGTAACTGCTGAAGCATTTGAACGATTTTAATGTGCTATACCTTGTTTTTGAAGGTAATTTCAATTACGTTTTGTTTACATTCATCCATTTTTATGTAATTTTATAGTAGTATTAACAGATGTCTTAGCCAAATTAGCGACTATGTGAGTTTTTTACGAATTTTTTCTATATTATTTTTGCAAAATCGACCAGATTTTCAGTGAAAAATAATCTGTATGATAATTTCTTCATTGGTTTATTAAAGCATGGGATGACTCATAATGAAATCAACATAAAAAAATCGGCGGCGGCGGCGCTGTTCAAAATGGGTCGGCGGAGGCGGCTTTCGGCTGATTTGCCGGCTCGTTCTGTTATTTGATTACCCCTATTTATTTAACAATTTTGGGAAAACGGAAGGAATATTTTTCTTTTATTTATTGCCAAGTAGTTCAATATTCGTTAATATTAGCCAATGTTCCAATTATTTAATATTGTTATTAGGGTATCCAATTATTTGGACTTTTATGTTGTTCGATTTATCGTTTATTTGAAAACAAAATTTCCAATTAATCGAATGATGAAGTCGAGATTTATTCGATTAAACGATTAAATAAAATGTACGGGTAGTTCCACAATATATTGAACGTTTATTACGTATCTGATTTTATTTAAAAATTGTAATATCAAATTTGAAATTCATTAGAAGTTGACAAAAATCTTAATATCTTATCAAAATAAAGAAGCTTCCATTAAATGAGCACAATATCAAAATCAGAATCCATTGATATTTTTCGAATATGGATCATATGATTTATAACAGAACTGACTTTATTATCGCGGTGTTAACCTCAATTTTTCTATGAATTTACTATTCTATGAAATTACTATTCTTTAAATTTTAAATGATTCCGAAGCTATTGGCCAGTTTTTGATATTTTTAAATCATGTCGTATAAATCGTTATTTTAATATCTGTGGAGCATAAAAATCAGAAATCGAAAAAATTGTGTTTTTATATTTGGTGTTTCATAGTTTTTTACCCAAACGGAGCAAACTGGCTATTCAAAATCAATTTATCATACAAAGCATACGACGATTTCATTAGTTTTTAAGGCAAAACTTATAATATCGATTAATCGATTATTACAATTAAAATTATCGAATTACAATTTATTCGAATTATTCGTTATTCGAAAATCGTGATTTTTTATTATTTGAACAAATATTTGACAAAAAATATTCGATTAATCGCGGTTGGACACCCTTTGGGAGTGGGAATCCATTCCCAAAATTTGTAATATGGATGAATTTAATAAATATTTTTGTAATTACGGCTTTTCATGTCAGAAGAATTTACTTTTCATAAATTCCACTGTCTCTGTAGGTTCACTCTGTTAATTTTTTTTGTAAAAAATTATTTATTCATGATTTAATTCGTTACGTATAAATGATATAGTTCAAGGGCTTGATAATGCTTCAGTGCCATACCTTCTCCCAATTTCTCAACAATTTTGATGTAATTTTACAATAGGTTGACAAACATCTAAATAAAGACAATTTGTTAACTCTTTAAAGTGTAACAAAACTCGTATTCTAAAATTCGTTCAGTTGACAACGAAAAACAAAACGTTTCTCTCAACCAAAGACATCGTTTGAAAACACCTTCAAATTAATTGCTGTTCGAGCAAAATCTTGAAGTTTTCATCTGCGTTAATTTGCTCCCTGTCTGGATGCTCTGTCGCATCCGAACAACCACCCAATTTGTTTTATCACCATTTTATGACTTCCAGAATGATGTCTTCGTCTTCTTTTTTGTTGCATTCTAGTCTGCTCTGTTCTGTTTTGTCTTGTTAACCAACTTTAGCAATTATTACCATAATCATAAAACATTATCGCTTATTTATCAAAAAAGAAAAAAAAAACAAAAATACTAAAAAGACGACATCACAAACGGCAGACATGACAGACTCTGCACATGAGTATGAAAATGCGGCAAGCAACACTTGCCGAAGAAAGCCAGTGAGCAAAAAACATGGCCATCAGCTACAACGTCCAGCCTAAGCATCTAAGGATGGATATGGATGGCCAAGCGTATGGCCGGTCGTTCGTCCGTCTGTCCATCTATCTGTCTGTGTGATATTGTTGTTTGCAACAAATGGTTGCAAAGCAACAATTTCTAGTCAAATAAGTTTTATTTAATCGTTCGCATACGTTCGCACATTCTCATATGTGTATATATGTGTGTATGTTTGTACATACGTCCTCATGCCACGTACATATCGTATATGGTTAATTCTTGAACATATTTATATAATAAACCCATGCTGATTTTATATGGTATGATCACTATGAAAACGATGATCACTATGATGATATTTTCGTAATGGCCGTGATGATGACGTCGTTGGCTGTGAGTCGAGAGCTGAGAGCTGTGACCATGCCAAAAGGCAACAGCGTCAGCGACAGCAATGACAATGACAATGTCAGTGGTAATCGCCTTGACGCTTGATGGCGATGAAGATGGCCATTCCATTCCGTTGATGCTGATGACTGTGGTCTGTCTTGTTGTGCATATGACACTGAATTCAGCACTTGTTTTTCGAGTCTCTGTCGCCGATATGGGAATTGATCGGAGGAGGAGAGGCAACGTATGTCTCTTCTGTGGACACATACACATATTGGTGTTATTATTTTCATCTTTGGCCAGCATTTCAACAGATTGTGTGGAGTGTTGCGCCTTTTAAGATGACGCTTGGGAAGGAGATTATAATTCTCATTAGAATTTATTTATCGTTGGAAGACGGTAATAGCCGCCCTTTCACCCTTTTTATTTCGAAAAACTTTCTAATAACGTTAGCTCATTTTTCTAGAAGGTTGAGCCACAATTCGCACAACATTTAAGCCAGCTAAAAATAATAATAAATAAAATAATAATTAAAATCGTTGTTTTTTGATCATATTTGTGTTACTCGGAATATGATCCCCTGAATATCGTTTAAATACACTATATCTGCTGATTAAAACTTCCGGACAAGAAAATTAGACGATTTTAAAGAATGATTTTCACCTTTGCTGGTTCTCCAAAAAAAATTTCCATCACTTGCAAAACAATATTCACAACATTTACTGTAATTGTGTTGTCATTTATTTTGGTTTAAGACCAAAGGTTGTGCTGAAGAGTTCAGCACAACCTTTGGCAAAGTGAGACCTTAATTGTTGCAGCTAAAAGTTTTATTGTAATTTTTATTTCATTTTTATTCAATTTATTTTATTTTCAATTATTACGACTTTAAAGAATGATTTGTAATTATGTGGGTTCTCCAAAACTAATTTTCAACACTTGCAAAACAATATTCACAACATTGTAATTATACCCTCCACCTCCAGGATGGGGGTATACTAACTTTGTCATTCCGTTTGTAACACCTTGAAATATCGACCTGAGACCCTATAAAGTATATATATTCTTGATCGTCATAAAATTCTAAGACCATGTCCGTCCGTCCGTCTGTCCGTCTGTCCGTCTGTTGAAAGCACGCTAGCATCTAAACGAAAGAAGCTAGGACGTCCAAATTATCCATAAATGCGTCTTATAGTCGTAGATCGGTTGGGATTGAAATGGGGCGAAATCGGCCCAAAGGGAACAAATTTTCCCTCACAATGACTAAAAATACCCATAATAATCCCTAATATTTTAGCGTATTTAAACATGTTTTTTGAATATGTCTGTTTATATTTGCTTGATATTTGGTATGCGCATTCCCCTTACAACAAAAACGTGCACCATAAAGTGATTCTTATTTGTAGGGGGTGAAATGGGGCAAAAAAGGGATAAAAATGGTGCATATTAAACGACAACAGGTAGAAACGCGAAATTCGGTGTGTACATTACTCTAATTGAGTAGATACATAATATAAAAGTATTTTTTCCAAATTCGTACTTTTAAGGGGTAAAATGGGAATAGAGGGATAATAATTGTACCAACCAATCGGCTGTACCTAGAATAATGAAATTCGGTGTATACATTCCTCTGATTGCATAGACAAGTAAAATACACGGATTTTTCAAAATTCGTACTTTTTGGGGTTAAAATGAAAATGGGCATAAAAATAGTACCAATCAAATGACCGCAGCTAGAATCATGAAATTCGGAGTATACATTCCTCTGACTGTGTCGACAAGGAAAATAGACTGATTTTTAGAAATTCGTACCTTTTGGGGCCAAAATAGAAAAAGGGGATAAAAATAGTACCAACCAAATGACCGCAGCTAGAGTCATGCAATTCTGACTACGTAGACACGGAAAATAATCGGATTTTTCGAAGTTTTTACTTTCAAGGGATACAATGGTACAGAGGGATAAAAATTCTAATTGCGTAGAAACGTCAAGGGGATAAAAATGGTACCAACCACATGGGCGCAGCTGGAATCATGGAATTCGGTGTATACATTCCTCTGACTGCATAGACACGCAAAATAAAAAGTTTTTTTCCAAATTCGTAATTTTTCTTTTACGGCAAAAATTGGTTGAATCATGAAGTTAGGTTATTTTGCACTATGTACGCACTATGTTAAAATAGAATGGAAATACAACCAACTGTAGCACCCACTATCTACCAATATTTATGGTATTTAAGCTTTTTGAAAATATAAATATAAGAATATTTATTTCTTGATTTGAAATAAATAATGGTTTGAAATAATTAAAATATTATATTTTTTTAAAAAATATTTTTTTTAATATTTGTATTTGTTTTGGTTTGGCTATATTAAAAAATTATATTTTCCTGTAATATTTCTGCACTTCTACGAAAACCGACAACCTCTGTGGAATGCAATCCATGGTGGAGGGTATATAAAGTTCGGCCCGGCCGAAATTAACGCCGTTTTTACTTGTTTTTAGTTCACTTTATTCAATTTTTATTCCATTTATTTTATTTCAATTTTTACGTATAAAAAAACGATTCTAAAAAAATAATTTCCATGTCATGCAAAAAAATATTCACAACATTTTTTGTTATTTTTAGATTTTTTTCTCCGGATCTGGAATTTGTTGCGGCGGCTGCCTTTTTGGCTGTTGTTCTTGTGCCTCTGACAACGTCCATGTAGTATCAACGATCAGGTGTGGCTATACACGCGCATATATCCAATGTCAGATCTTGTCTTCTGCGTAAATCAGCAGATGAGCTTTAAAGATTAAGTGCCGGTTTTAAAATATATTAACTGCCATTTACAACGGCGTATGATGGCGTTGCAGTTGCTGGTGCTATTGTCGCTGTTGTGTCATTAGTGTTGTTGCCGGTGTAGATATACATAAATATTACTTACTATTCATCTAAATGTTTTGTATCAGTTTAATGAGACTTTGATAAAGTCAGCAGACCGAAAAAAAACTTTGGCAAATTAAAGGGTTAACAAACAAGTGCTATATATAATCGGAAAATGTCATAGTGGTTATGTTCACATGGAATTCCATCAATGATTGGCTGAGGCTCACTTTAGGGAATAGCTTAAAACATATTGAAAGATAAGAAATATCCAATTGGTTATAGCTTATCAGTGTGAGCCGCCAGATCTTATTTGGCCGACAGATCTTCCATTCAGACTTGGAGTATTTTCATATCAGCGGCGACAAATATGTCGCATTTGCCCTCCTAGAAAACCCTTCGTCACCATTAATTAGCCTATGAAACAGTTTCGTTAATACAATGAGGCGGTTTTCTCTCATTATGGGAACTGGAAAACTCATATACGATTATTAAGGAACTAATACATCCACTGAGTGTGGAAGTTTGATGTTGACTTAGGATTGGTGGCAAAATTGACGTAATTCTGCTGGAAACACATTTCCGGCCGACGGTGAGAGCTATAGAGGCGTAATCACCGATTCTTTGTGAGCTGAAAATGAAGATATGAATTGTGACGATCTATGGCTCTCCTTGTGGAAAAAACCCACCAAGGCTAGGTTAATTTGAATGGGATGCCTGTCAGCTGAAACTACAACTGACTGAGTTCACTTGGGACCGACTAAATTCGGTCCATTGTGGTTCCTGTAAGTAGAAGAGATAGAGAAAGGATTAAATCAGAGAAGACGAGGCGGAATTTATATTATTGTTCCTATTGCCTCTACTGAAGATCAGAAAGATTTCTCTATGAATTTGACGATATTTAAAGTGAAATAATGAATGAAGGAAATTTTCGGACTATTCCATATCGTATCGTATTATTCGTAATGACTCCGTTGAGCCAGGATGATTTTGAGATGTTTAAGAGGAGCATATGCTAAGTCGCTGAGGTCTTCGAAAAGCCTGCACCCTATGTAGGCAAGACGATGGTTTTGTATTAACATATCTAGTACTGCACTGATTCCTCCTCTTCTTCGTCTAAACAGCTTCTATAGAATACCACAAATGGAAGGATCCATACTTGCAGCCATGTGGCATATCGAGCAGTGTCCGATGACAGCACCTGCAAGAATACTGAGTGAGAGAGAGTTCCTACCGAGGGAAGTCACATCGATGGCCGACCAAAGAGATGGATGGATGGATGGAGAGTTCTGATTGCCAGCTCGACCTATGGGCTAATCACGGGATTCGTTATCGAGAAGTCACTATAGATATAAATTGTTATTTTCTATGAAAAATTTCCAACAAAAGCAAATAGAATGTTGGAATAACGTAAACATATGAAACTAATTGTAATAAATTGAAATTCAATTTCGATGAAAAGAAAGCATTTCGATCGAAACTTTCTCGAGTTCGAGTGCCGTTATTGGCTTTCTGATTTGAATTGAATTTAAGTTCCACGAACGGAATGCTCACGCTCAGGTCGCGGTTTGTAGCATTGCACTGGAACCTAAACTTTCACGCTAATCTGCTAATTCGTTACCTCGTATTTTGTTATGTCCTGTTTCCTAGCAGAGCGTAAATACTATTTAAAGAAAGAAAGCGGTCCATGGTACAGTGTGAATCTAAGACCTTCAGAGCAGCCTGGCTATCGACATATATTGAATTTACCTGCTGATATATCCAGTTCAAAAATCTATTTTGCATCTGTACATTCGTCTAGGAATCTGGTGGAGATTCTGAGATTTAAGGCTTCGGAACCATCGTTCAAGATTGAGATTTCATCAATCCCAACAAACAATCGATGTTTTTCCCATTTAGCTCGGAAGTCGGGTTATCAGCCGTCTTGGCGGAGCGAATTGGATGTTTTTGACTCTGATTGAAGCATTGTGAACGCTTTAAGCGAATATCGCTCGACCTTTTCCAGATGCGCAAATTTGGTATTTTGAACCTGCTATATGCCTTGCGGATTGAGAGGGTTCTCAACTGAAAGACAGCTGATGCTGCCACCGATATGAAATATTTTTCCATAAGTAATGGAAAAGACTAGTCCATTTGTTGGATTTTATACAGATATTTACACGGACGGCTCTAAATTTGGATTGTGGGGTTTGGCTATGGTATCTGCTCGGTAAAAGCAGAATGAACATGATATACCATGTTCATTCCAACTTCCTGACTCATGTAGCTTCCTCTGTGGAATGTTAATTGTATGCGCTCGTAGGCTGTCCGGACTGATTTGACTTTCTGTTATATGAAAATACTAGCAAATACCGCTACTTCGTACGCGGAAATATGGTATGGCAAGACAGTAGTTTGTATCAGTATTCAAACTGTTTTTAAGGATAGTTTAATTTATATGCACAAAATGGAAACAATTTTTCTACAAAAATATCATATAAAGTAGAAAATTATTTGGACGTTTCTTTCTTAAGCTGTGAAAGTATCATTAGGGATAGAATAAAAGTGTAACGCATTGAAGGAGAGATTTTAAACCATAAGTATGTCCCAAGTCCCTTTCAGTCCGTCTGGCACGCTGGTATACATGATGAATCTGGAAGGGACTTAAAGAATTTATTCAAACTCTGCACATAGTACTATTTTCCCAAACTTAGTTTAAATTCGAAAATGGTGGAAATTGATATACATCTTATGGTACCCACACACGTATAGTCCATATTCCAAAACAAACGACGTACGTGGTACAATTTTTATCCCATTTAATTCCTTAAAAGTACAAATTTCGAAAAATGCTTTCTTATTAGTGATCTGCGCTTTAAATCGAATATACACACCGAATTTCATTATTGTAGCGTCATCTGTTTTGTTGGTACCTTTTGGTCCCCTTTTCCCTTTAAAAGTACAAATTTCGAAAAATTCCTTCATTTTGCGATTCTAAACATTTTGAGGGATGTACACACCGAATTTTATGGTTTCAGCTCCATCCATTTTATTGGCACTATTTTTATCCCTTTCTACCCGATTTCACCTCCAAAAAGTACGAATTTTGAAAAATATTTTCTTGGGCGCGTTGAAGCTATAAGAGAATTTTTTTTACCAAATTTCAAGAATCTAGTCCCAGTCGTTTGGTCATTGCAGTGGTACAATTTTTATCCCTCTTCAGGGCCGTGCGCAGGGGGGGGGTTTTGGGGGTTCAAACCCCCCCCCAGAGAGGTTTCGAACATATACTTTTTAAAACCTTCTAGACTTTCTGAAGCAATAAAATATAGAATTTTTAAAGTCTTTTTTTAAAATAACTCGTCTGAAATGGTAATTTTGCAGTAAAATCATGAAAACACGAAAGTTACATAGAAAAATCGTGGACACTTTCTTGAATTTCGGACAAAAGTTATGAAAAATACAAACAAACTAAACGAATTGTGCCAATTTCAAGATTGTGTAGTGCTAATTTCGCTAATGGACACCCAATTGTTCGGAAAATTGTCATTTTTATTAACCGATAACACTTCTTGACATTCGACTAGAGCTATATCTTATGAACTTTTAATTATGTACTGCAATAAAAGTTTGGAAATTTAATAACGAAATCGTTTAGTAATTTTAAAAAAGTGTAGATAAGAATCACAATGAAATCTAAAATATTCTTAATAAAAGCAAATAATTTGTTTGATGCTTGTAGAGCGCTAAGATGTAACATTTGCGATTGGACATTTTTATGGAGCTGTATCTAAATATGAACCGATGTGTCCTATTTTCATCACAGATGCAACAACAACGGTTTCTGTTACTTCCAATGTTTTGGGAGTTTGCAATTATAATACAAATCCATTTCGACAAATGAAGAAATAAGTTTTAACTTACTAACATTTTTGTTTTATTTATCACTTATGTAAAAATATTTTTCAGAGTTAGTATTTTTGTGTACATATGTAACAAGTATTATTCAAAAGAGAAACAACAAATTCAGTAACTTGGATCTACGTAGGAAAACGAAACTCTAAAATACCGATTATTTGGTTTTTTACATATTTAAGATTATAAAAATGAAGAAACATTTCCAAATATTTTTTATTTAATCGGAATATGCGTATAAAGATTTTGAGTAAACATCCTGTTACTCATGTCCTATATAAATTAAAAACTCCAAAACACTTTAGACATCCTATTTAGACCCATACTTCGTCAAGAAGCATATCCAATTTATCCAAAAAATGCGGGACTGAAGGGTTTATCGTCGAGGAATTTGATCTTTTTGTGTGTAATATTTCTTCAAAATATATATCGAGGGCTTATATCTAAAAGTGGCTATGAACCATTTTCTGGAAAATGAGTTTTTGATGCCAAACTATTCTCAGATTTGGATGTCATCTGGAAAATTTGGAAAAGATTTTTTCTAAAGCCATTTTTTTAATTTTCTGATTTGGCTATCCTCTCGCACGTTAGTTTGTAACTGCATAAGTGGCAATGAACTTAAAAATAATAGAAACAAAATATTTCAACAAAGGAGAGCATAAAAACGAAGGTTATAATTCGCTACAACGATTTTGTTTAAAACATTTTTCTAGATTTAGGGCATATCGTACTATCAAATTCCATCATTTCGCGTTAATAGCATTTTGATTCCCCAGTTATAGGCTAAAAATTGTGAAAAGTATATTTAGAAAAACCGGCGTAACTTTTTATTATATTGAGAATACCAAAATATTTCTTTGGCATGTGATTGCTGACTTCATGGGGAATATTTGTGTATGAAAAGTTTCAGAATTATTAATGAAGAATGTTAAAATATAAGGAATTGCAATGGCGAATTTTGGATTTTTCATCAATTGCAGCGATTTTTCGTGACTGGCTACATATATGATACAGGCGACCAATCTGACGGATGAAGCTGGAATCTTTAAAATCGCTGTGTACATCACAGAAAATGCGTTTTGTATACAACATTGTCAAGATTTCATGCAACAAGTTATGGAGTTTACAATAAATCTTATTCTTATTTCAACATTCATAGTGCTCAATTTTAAACATACAAAAGTGGCTATGAACCATGGAAACGCGAATAATAGGAAATTTCGAAAACTTTTTAATCGTAGCAATTAATAATCCTTTTTAGATTAAACAGTAGAAGAGTAGATTAAACAGATAAGCGTTCATAAGCGAGTTTAGCTCGAATTTTCTTATATATTAGCTTGGGACAAAATGTGTATCATATATATTGCTAAAAACAGCAAACGGCTGCTTACCATCTCAGCAGATACAACTCTGCTGTGTCTTTTTAACAGCAGAAAATCTGCTGTTTCAGTAGACTTTCTGCTTTCTTTTACTGACATATTCCTTTGAATGTACTGATAGATGGATTACTGAAATGCAATTTTGCCGACAATGAGAAAAGTAAAAAAATCTGAAACTTTTTGTATGGAAAAAAATTAAAATTTACTTTAACTTAAAAATGTGTTTTTTCCTAAAATGAAGTTAAAATGTTTACTGAAATTTATGCCGAGTTCTTCATAAATTTAAGTATTAATGAATTTATAAAAAACATTTGAAATTGTTAAGAAAATCTTCAATATTAATCTAAGAAGCAATTCTCGTTCGTTTGCAGAAACTTATTTCTTAAATACTTTATTAATTATTCTAAACAATCACTGTGAAGGCGCCTATCTTGCCTTCGTAGCAATCATGGAGTAATAGCTCAACTCTTTATGGCACAGGTATCATGAAACTTTTGAGAAATATTTATATGTTGTCATTTTTTGTATCAGTTTTGCATACTCTGAAGCAAATCTATTTGTTTGATTTTTTAGTTAAAAAGAACTTATTTTAATTTCACCTTTTTTCTTGTATAAAATAACATTTTCCTCAGTTTGAGTAAAAATTTACTTGATTTGAGTAAACATTCACTTAGTTTTAGGAAATTTTTTTTCAGCAAAATTTTACTAAAATTTACTTAGTTTTAGGAAAATTTTACTTGTTTTTAGGAAAAATTTACTTAGATTTAGGAAAATTTCAGCAAAATTCCACTTATTTAGTAAAAATGTACTTTGTTTCCTAAATTTTAGTTAATTTTAACTCATTATAGTGAAAATTTTTTGAGTGTAGATTAAAACCCCCCCCAGTGGAAAATCCTGCGCACGGGCCTGTCCCTCTTTAACCCATTTTACCCTTATTCTAGCTTCAACCATGTTGTTGGAACATTTTTTGTCCCTTTTTGCCCCATTTGACCCCCCAAAGGTACGAGTTTTGCAAATTAAATTTTTTGGGATGTCTTCAAACTGCAAGAGGAATGTCCTTACCAAATTTCATTATTCTAGCTTCAACCATGTTGTAGGTACCATTTTTGTCCCTTTTTGTACTATTTAACCCCCCAAAAGTACGAATTTTTAAAATGTCACTTTTTGGGTTGTCTTCATGCCGCAAGAGGAATATCCATACCAAATTTCAAGATTCTAGGCACAGCCGTTTCGTCATTGCGGTGGTATCATTTTTATCCCATTTTACCCCTTAAAAGTACGAATTTCGAAAAATCCCGTATTATCACACCTCTACACTGTAAGAGAAATTTACACACCAGATTTCATGATTCTAGCTCTAGCCGTTTGGTCTGGGGAGTGATCAGTCAGTCAGTCAGTCACTCAATCACGCAACTCTTATATATATATAGATGTAGGAAGCACATTTCTGGTCAATAGTGAGAACTGTAGACCTGTGATAGCTCCAAAATGGATTGTGGAGTTGGCTCCGGTGTTTTCGCAGAAAAAGCTGGCATACCATTAGGACTTCCTGATACCTGCAGCGTCTTTCAGGCAATTCTTCGCAATTAAGAAAGCATCTTTAGGCACAACCGGTCGCTAGTCAAGTAGCTCTTTTGTCTCTTAGATCTAATCACATAAGTAGGTCATTGCATTGATGAGTAGTCCTTTAAGTTGTCTGTTTGAAGTCACTATTTTATGGAACCCAGGACATTGGACTTTTATGAGAAGGAACGAGCAGACGAATTGACGAAGATGGGATCTACTTTGATTACCCTCACTATGGAGTTGGACTCTTCATGTACCACTAATTTCAAGTGATAAAAACTTTGGCACCTGTCAAATATCAGACAAAGCTGGCCTCAATATAACAAAAACGTAACAGAGATCTTCTAATCCAAAATAGATGGACGTCCAAGAGTATCAAGAGTGAACACAGTGATGACGGATCACTGGCCAAGTGGAAACCATGAGAGACGAAATGCAATACAATTTAATAATCACTGCCGTAGCTGTGCCACTTACACTTTACATTAAGAAACATTCTAATTAACATTTACGCAATATCGCAAACTTTCAGACAGGAGCTGGAACAGAACAGATTATCCACGGCACAGGATCCATGGGATATAGCTACTTCAGGACATTAACGCGATTATCTCCTCTGGAAATAACATTTCTCAAAAATACTAGATCTCGCAGCCACAATAGAAGGGACTTACCACATGTTTTTCAATGGAATTACTAAATAGGCTAGTGTCATAGGCCAATTAAAAACTATTTATAACGAACTTAGATGGTAACCCTTTGTCGTACCTCCTATAATAGCTGTGTATGTGAGACAGAAGAAATCCTAAGTATTCCTGCGTGTGTTGTTCCGCTTTTAAACATCCTCGGACGTCGGGGGACATGCCAAGAGAAGAATGAAACTTAAAGCTTAAGCTTGTTGTCTGCTTAAATATATGATTGTTTCTGATCGTATGGCCAAAGACATGTTTAAGCATTAACTTGGCTCAGACCAAGATACCCGGGTACATATGCGAGCGGCTCAATGTGTGCGCGCGCGATGGTGTTTTACGGCGGTGATCCTTTCCGTTCGTTATTGGGGTATTCCTTCTATGCTGTCACTTGATGTTTGGTCGATGGATGTTCTTGGATGTCTGGCCTGTGTTCAAAGCTATTTTGCGCAGTGTTGCGTGTAGTTTAATTAAAATGTCAGAACTGGTTTAATGGCGTTAATGACCGACACTTTTTCGCATTGCTATGTGTTGTTCTCCGGTTTTTTTTGCCCATTCTTTTCTTTTGTCCCTTGGACGTTTTTGTCCCGGGTCCATATGTCTGTTCGACGTTGAACATGCATTTTTCACAGCGTTCTCTTCTGCGTTCTGCTAACTCCGGCTTGCCGCACTTGCCACATGTTTGCCGGGCAGACTTAACGAGCTTTGTGAGTGGCCCTGAGTCTAGAGAGATATTTAGAATCGCACTGCGTGTACGCGATTGTGTGTATATCAGTAACATTTGTTAAGAAGATCGTTTTGTCAGCCAGCGATTGAAGCAACTGGCAGTTAGTCTGTCAGGATAGTCAGCTAGCCAACCATTCAATCCCGTCGGCCAAACGAGTTGAATATTAGTTGTGCTGCTGCCATGAATGTGGTTTTCAATGGATTCTGACCAGTAATCGTATTGTCATCGTTGCATATCAAGAATTCCCTTTTGAATTCCGTTGTGGTTTTATGATCTGTCTGTGTGCCATAAAGAAAATCAGCATTTAATTTGCACATGCGCGCGTTCCTTCCACTATTCAGGCAAACAAAGAGGCATGTGTTTTATGAGGCAAACTATCATTTGTACCGACCGACCGTCTCTCATTAATGAAGGTATAAAGTGAAGAGGAATATTTTGTGGAAATACGGCCCTTTACATTGTATACAATGCAAAATACAGGGAGTTATGCAAATGGAAACAGTAGCTACTGTTTTGTTCGAAGCACATATTTTGCACAATATTATATAGGAGAATTCATGTTAGACTTTCAGTAGAAAAACAAGAACATAGACCAACTTTGACAAGGTATTGTTGAAACCACAGGTTCTCCACTCTCATCTCACTTATTTAAATCACAAAGAGCTAAATTAACAATGAGAATGTGTGGTGAAAAACGGTCAGATGTTGCCAGTAGCGCAAAATCCACACAATTTTAAATTGTCTGAAACCAATATGCTACAATTTTTTCGATTAACGAAGCCGACAACATGCAAATGAATGGTAGTGAATTCCCCCGATTTATATGGAGCATCTTTCCGATTTATAGCGATCTTCCGTGTTACTGTAGATGTGTTCTTATCCAACTAGCATAGTTTGACCATCGGATTACCACAGGCCCCTGTACTATCTCCCTCTTTTCAGTTCAGACTTTGAGTCAAATCTAATCTGACAGTAATCTCACTCATTCATATTCATTCGAACATAGATCAAGACTTCAAGAAATTTAAGACAAAAGGCGGTTGTTGGATAAGACATTTGGTCAGGATTTACAGGCCATTTAATCGGTAATGGTAGTGTTTCTTGCTCGGATATTCGGGATTTTTCTTCTGTCGTTCTTCTATACGTTCGGCAGATATACGCGACTTTCCAGAGTGTATTCGTTCTTCGCGGGCTCAATTCGTATTTGGAATAGGGGTGGAATAGTGCACGACTTATCGTAAGGTTCGGAAAAAATCATGAAGCAAAAAATGGGGGAGGTGGGGTGAGTGTAAGTTGGTGCCCATCGGGGTCAAAGGTAAGGGGTTAAAATACACAAAAATTCGCAAAACCGTCTAGGAGTCTACCTCAGAGTGTACTATGGTCCCAATCCATTTTTTGGCAGAAATTCAAAAAATTGGGAAGTGGTAAATGTGTATATATTTTCATTATGGCAACACTCCAAGCAACCAAGAAATTATACTGGAGAAAATTAGGTGGCAACACCACAAGCCTGAATGGTACTTAAAGCAGTTTTACAAATTAATTAAAATGAAGACTTAAAAGAAAATAATAAAGTGACTATATTCTGAAAATTGACGGCAAGAGTTAGTAGTTGAAAAATTATATTTAACATTTTATGATTATTGTGGTATTGTAAGTATTCATGGGTATTGAAATTTTGTGATTTGTAGAGAACATAATCTATAAATGTCGTGGACCAAAAGTTATATGTATGACTCAACTTGACTCAAAGTGTAAATGTGGAAGTGTTCGTCTGAGGTTGTAGTTTATGGTGGAATTAATATCTCGTCAGCATTTTTCGGCAAACTCCAACAATTGTCATTTTGTTATTTTGTTATGACCAATGTTGTTTTCTTATTAACTTCAATTTTGTACGGGCTAATTTAAAATATAATAAAATGAAATAAATTAGTTTCATTTCAATAAAAAGTTGACCAAATTAGCCCGTACAAAATTGAAGTTAATTGTCATTTTATTTTAGCACAGTTTTTGATTAGCCATAGACATATATGATTATATCTCTTAATTAGTTGTGTGTACGAGACCCATCAATATTTTATTTAAAAGGTATTGAAAGTACCATTACAGGGTGATAATTATGTTGGTTATATATTGAGTTTATATGGTAGGTGGTAGTGGGCGTGGTCCGATCGGCCCAATTTTATTTTTATTTTTCGCGTATGATATGTCTAGCAAATGTGCAAAATTACAAGACTGTATGTTTATTTTTCGACTTTATGCCATAAAAATGGATTTGGGACCAGTGTGGAGTGGTTAAATGTAAGACCCATCCCTAATTTCCCCTCCCACTGTTCTTTCTGGCCCAAAGAGGCCGCTAGTGAAGTAAAATATATGACCGACACCCAATATTTTTTCAACCCCCGCATTATCTTTGAACTTTCCTACCTCCTATCTTCAACCCATAATGTGGTCCCCATACGGGTTTTTTTTATTTTTTTATAATTTTTCTTAATACAGTAAGGACCAAAACTGCCCGGAATTGTCACTAGCTTGGTTAAATGTAAGCCCTACCTCTATTAATTTCCCCTCCCCAACATTGTTTCCGAACACATTCATCTGCATCCCTTAAGGTGGCCCCCATATATTTGTTTATTTTTTATAAGTTTTTAACAAAAGAATTTCCCAAAACTGCCCCGTAGTAGCCCCTAGAGAGGAGATGTGTACGACTGACCCCCATTAATTCCCCCACAACATTTTCTTCAAATATACCTATCACCACTCCTTAAGGGGAAAAGTTAATAAACTTATTATGATCAAGGGGGCTCCCAAACAAAAGCAAAAAATTTATAAATTTTGCTCTCACCGCTCTAGGGGAGTCAAATGTACAAAATGTTTCGTCACAACACATTGTTATAGTCATTAGGCAAAGCCTCTTTCGGCAGCGTCGTTGCTCAATTCAATTCACTGCATATATAGCGGACATACGCTGAGTGTTGTTTCAGCTAAAAAATAATTGGTTTCCTTGGTTGGTTTATGTGGCCGCACTCTTTCTCAATAGCGTCAAGTAGAGCCTTAAGCGCCGTTTTGAATGAATGAAAGTTTTTTTATATCTAGCATGAAATATTGAAATATTTGATTACATTTATAATATAATTTTCCAATGTCAATGTCTTGAAATAATTGTTCCCCGTGAGTTTTGATAGTCTGGACAGCTCTTACGGGACAAAAGGACAGTTAGACTATCTACAAAGATTCGTTGTCGCAGTTTCGGCAGTGATCGTTGAATTACAGTACTTTGTTCATTATTGATACGATTTAAGTTTGTTCACGCTCTACATGTCGCAATTGTCGTCCGATTATCATGAAATTTGACAGAAATATTTTTTTTTGGTCAAGGACGAGCAGTACTGAATTTGGAATAAATCGGTTCAAATTTAGATATAGCCTCTATACAAATATCCCTATAATTTACACTATTACTGCTCTAGAATACACATTTTACATGGGATCATGACAAAATTTTCAGGATCGTGTTATATTTGGACTAGAAATAGCTAACGGGAAAGTAGATTACATGGGTCCATGTTTTGATATAGCACCCCAGCAAATGTGCCTCCGATTTACAATATTACTGCTCTAAAATGAACATTTTACATCGGATCTTGATCAAATTTCCCACACAAAGTTATATTTAGAGTAGAAACACCTATTTTGAAAATCAACTTTATAGGTCAATGTTTTGGTATAGCCCCCATACAAATCGCCCCTAGTTTACACTATTATTGCTCTTGAACCCACATCTTACATACGATCTTGATAAAATTTTGCAGATCCTGTTATATTTCAATAAAGAATACCTGCATTGAAAATGATCTATAAGTGACCACTTTTTAATGTAGCGCCCTTTAAATATTACCCCTCTAGGGCCCACAATTTCCAACGGAAGTTTATCAAAGAGTTTATTATATAATATTCCAGCTAAGAATACATACTATGAAAGTCAAACATTTGGGTACATATTTTGGTATAACCCCCATACAAATTGGGTCCCTATTACAGCTCTAGAACCCACATCGTGCATTGGATCTCGATACAATTTTGCAGATCATGTTATATTTAAACTAAGAATACCTACTATGAAAGTGATCTATATAGGTCCTCTTTTTAATGTAGCGCCCTTACAAATGGCCCCCATTTCTATTATTACCCCTCTAGGACCAACATTTTATATTGGAAGTTTATCAAATTTTGCATATTATATTTCAACTAAGAACACATACTATGAAAGTCAAATAATTCTTTGGTATAACCCAAATAGGCCCCATTCTAATCTATTACAGCTCTTGAAACTACATCTTACATCAGTTCTTGATCGAATATTGCAGATCATGATATATTTTAACAAGGAATACCTACCGTGAATGAAAACTATATAGGTCCATGTTTTGGCAATGACCTCAATTGTTGTTATAGTCCCCCTTCAAATGTCGTCCGATTCATCCCATCACCGCTGTATAATCTGTATTTGTCATTGGATCTTGATCAATTTTTCCAGATCATGTTACATTTACTTTACTCGGAATATCTGACGGAAAATTGACTCAATTACCATATTATTTGCCATATTTGTTAAATTTGACTAAAGATGCATTTTTAGTATATAATTTATATGAACTACATAAAATTGCTCCCATGAAATAACTGGGTTTAGTAATCAAAGCGAAGTATATACGACTTTTGCCTTATATAAATATTCTTAATCAAACCACTTTAATTCATACAATTTTTATTTAGTATAACAACAAAATGAAGACGTTACAATAGCAAGTCTTCTGTAGTTATGACAAAAGATCCATATACCGGAGGCATCATCAGCACATCCTTCACCTTTAAAGGCAACTGTAACAATTTTCCTTTTTTTGTTATTTCACACATCCTCGAAAGCAATTTATAGACGAGAATATATTACTTTATAACAATTAATTTTAACACACGCTCAAACACCCCAGTCTGCAATACACCGACAAATATATGAGTACAACACCATGTACAAATGTGTGACTATATATCCATGCGTTCCATGAATATCGTAATAAATTGCAAAACAAATGCAACATGTGTGAATGATGAATGCAAACAACATTTGTTGTAACTATGCTTGCGTTCCGGCTGTAAAGATTAAGCCCGTTCTCACTTTCCCCGTCGGTGCCGTCACCCGTCTGGGATGCGAAATAAATTGTGCGCCAATGCAAATACAATAACAGGAACAGCAACAACATTTACAAGGTAAAAAGTCAGGTTGAATCTAGATTCATTTAAATTGTGCATGATTTACGAAGCACAACAACAAACACTTTGCTATGGCAAGGCAGACAGACAGACATAAAAGACGGACACATAATCAAGTGACAGCCACACACAGACCAAGTGCTGTCTTTGTGTGGCCAGAGAGGTTGAAGTCTTTTGGGAGGGACGAGAGGATATCCCACGAACAGACAGACGGACGGACGGACGTATAGAACAGGCTCAGGTACAGTGGGGGGATTTTGAAAATTATACCAACATTTCTTACAGACTAAGGAAGTGGGTCAGTATTGATCGTCAACAAAAGAGTAGCTCGAGCTTTAAATAAAATGTATGTGTTCACTCACCTTCACTGGAGCATCAAGTAGTGCTTTCTAACTTCAACATCCCAATTTGATATTATTCTTTTGAAGCCTCATAGCATTTTTCCATAGAAAAAAACTATCGAGAACTTTGTCTTATAGGGAATAATTTGAATATCTCTCCCTCAGAAGAGAGAATTGTATTTCACTTTTGAAGCTCATCTCCTGAATTAGCTGCAAATTGTCCACAGAAGAGAGCTGTGTGCTTCACTTTTGAAGCTCATACCGTGCATTAGCTGACAATTTTTCAAATATGTTTATATTCCCCACTGTGACGCGTTTGGTTTTTCGAAAGAAGATGACGACATCTATGAATATGCAGCAACTCTCTGAAGTGCAGCCAAAGAAAAGAAACTTGTCAACCTGCAACAAATGAGACATACGGCACAGCTCAGTTTGGGATGCTGGGAGGCCTTCAATAAAGAGGCCACTATACATTACCAACTTGATATCGGAAGCAGTCGTGAAAAGAGGTGTTCTTAACGTTAGTTGGGGAAGCAGGCCTCCCCTAAGAGTCATTCAAAGCCACAGTCCAGGGGTCCTGATATAGGTCTGTAAATCGAGGCCTCCAAGAATGCCTGTGCAGCATAGGCTACTTTGCAATGCCATTTGAATTTGGAGGCTTTGCCTACTGACAGGGGCCTGCAAAGCCCCTGTTGCCGTTGCTACGAATACATGGAACTAGCAACACCAACATCATCAGTCCCAACACTGGGTACCTACAACCTGTAAGTACTTGTATTTGAGGACCAACCACCAACAACATCTTAAGCAACAGAGAAGAGAATCTGAAGAGATTGACTCAAATACGTAATAGAAGAAATCGTTCGTATGCAACCTAAATGTATCTTTAATCGCCAACTGCAACAGCACCACCATCACCAACAACAACACGAAAAGAACATCCAACAACATGAACAGCAACACATGTTTAACAAAAATCCGTAACATAACGAGTTGGCGGCGTCGAGCATCATACGCCGGCAATGAGATGCGCGAGTAATGCACAGCGTAGAAGATTGAGTTTGAATATATATGTATGTAAGTAAGTATGAATGTATGTGCATGAGTAGGTCGTTAATGTCTTTCTATTTCACATATCCTGCCCCTGCTGGCTGTCCATACATTCTTCGCCTGCTCATCCCACCACCCTACACTGTACGTCTATCTAACTGAATATGCATTTACTTGTTGTTGGGTATGGGAATTACGGCAGAATTAATTTCATGCCTTGGCTCAATTGCAACGAGTGCAACGACAAAACAAATAAAGTAATTATAGTTGGCTAACACCGGCAAATTAATACACTACTAAAATAAAAAAAAAACAAAACATAAATAAAACGTCAAATTTTCACTCAATGGAAACCAATAATCGTTCCCACTATGGGAACGATATTGGTATCAATTTTAAATTTGATACTGCACAATGCTACCAAATCGATTGTTTTTGGAATTATTAGTGTAACTGGTGAATGGGTAATATATCTTAATTATATGCTTAAAGTAGAGATGTTTTCCAGATAATTGGCAAATTTTGGATACTTAATGGTTACGATTAAAATTTTTAACATTTATTTATGTACCAAATGCAAGTACATATATCCTGCGCAGTGCTTGCGATTAACTACAATAAATGTTCGGATATATGCGTTTTAGGCTGGGGTACGAAAAAATTGCTGAGGTCACCCCAAAAATGGCGATGATTATGTTACATTTCTGTCCAATTTTTCCTGGTTTAATAGACCCTTGAAATTACTTTAAATATACTTATATTTACTTTAAATATACTTTGTTTTCATTAAAATAACTCATTGGTCGTATTGTCGGACGTTTAGAGTAATTTTTCGAGGTTTTTTATAGTGTCATCTAAGACACACACATTGCTTGGAAACGTTTTATAAAAGGTGTTGTAAAATATATAGAAAGAATAAAAACAAGCAAGGAAAGGCTAAAGTCGGCGGGCCGACTATATGATACACTCCACTTTCTATCGGAATACAATTCAATTCAGTGAAAACGGGAAGTTTTTTTCCTAATCACAGGCTAGTATGACCTGGCCCAACTTGTCAAATCGAGAATAATATTTGTATCGGGGCTATATACAAACATGGAATGAAGTGACTAACTTTCACAATAAGTTCTTCCAGTTGAAGTGAAAATACGCGGTTTCTGGGGAAACGAAATTTGTATGAGAGCTATATATAAATCTGAACCGATCTAACACATATTTACCACAGGTGTTTCCAGTTGAAATATAAAGTGTGTTACGCATTTAGAGGAAAATCTGTTAAAATATGTGGATTCTAAAGCGGAAAAATTCAAGCTGGGAACGAAATTTGTATGGGAGCTATATATAAATCTGAACCAATCTAAGACATTTTTACAACAGGTGTTTCCAGTTGAAATATAAGGTGTTTTGCGAATTTAGAGGGAAATCTGTTAAAATATGTGGATTCTAAAGCGGAAAAACTCAAGTTGGGAACGAAATTTGTATGGCAGCTATGTATAAATCTGAACCGATCTAACACATTTTTACCACAGGTATTTTTAGTTGTACTATAAGATGTTTTGCCCATTTTGATGAAAATCTGTTGAAATATGTGGTATCTAGAGTGAAAAGGGTCAAATCGGGAGTGAAATTCGTATGGGGGCTATATCTAAATCTGAACCGATTTTCTTCAAAGTAAATAGCGTTCGTTCTTGTCCCGAAAGACTTCGTTGTGCAAAGTTTCGTTTGGTTCTGGCTACAATTGCGACCTGTATCGTGATTACAACAATAGATGGACAGAGGGACATTCCTAAATCGACTCAGAAAGTGATTCTAAGTCGATCGGTATACTTAACAATGGGTCTATCTCGCTTCCTTTTGGGTGTTACAAACAAATGCACAAATACATAATACTCTCGTGGAGTGTATAACAAGTAAGGAAAGGCTAAAGTCGGGCGGGGCCGACTCTATGATACACTCCACTTTCTATCCGAATACAATTTAATTCGGTGAAGTGAAAACAGGATGGATTTTTGTATCCTGTAAATGTATGTGTTTGACAAAAAATTTTAAATCGGAAAGGACATTTGTATGGGGGTATATTGAAACCT
This sequence comes from Polietes domitor, assembly GCA_947397865.1. Classification (NCBI taxonomy): domain Eukaryota; kingdom Metazoa; phylum Arthropoda; class Insecta; order Diptera; family Muscidae; genus Polietes; species Polietes domitor. Next base: position 123,117,009 of record OX377622.1, read on the forward strand.
GGAACGCAATAGGTGAAATATAATATGTAGAGTTTGGCCAAAATCTGTTAAACATTTGTTGAGCAACATTTGTATTTGGGCTATATCTAAATCTGAACCGATTTGCCTCAAATTAAATTGCGTTCGTCCTTGATCCAAAAAAAAAACTTCCTTGTGCCTATTTTTGTCAAGAGCGTACTATAATTGCGACCTGTAATTTGATTACAGCAATAGATGGACAGACGGATATTGCTAAATCGACTCAGAAAGTGATTCTAAGTCGATCGGTATAATTAACTATGGGTATATCTCTCCTCCTTTTGGGTGTTACAAACAAATGCATAAAGACATAATACTCTCGTGGAGTGTATAATAAGAAGTGCTCGTGGGTGTTGTGAGTTCGATTCCCTCCAGAAGCTCTGGTCTGTCGCTGCAATAACTATATACAATGGTCTTAGTCACCCCGACTCAATCCCTGGACCTGGAAAAAGTACCGCAGCTTCAATTTCCTTCAGATGTTCATTATTCATAAATCATCCGAAAGGAAAAATATTATGAGCAAAAATTCTTAAATCCAAGCACCGATTGGAAAATGTTTATTATATTTTTTAATCCCATATGTTGATTTCTTACTTAAAAAGTGTTACCTCGTTCCTGCTGAAAATAGAGACACGGTGACCATTTTGGTAAAAAAAAATAGGATAAAAAGCACTTTTTAATAGTAGATTTTCTATTATATAATCTGTAAAGTGTTTTTCAAGCTATTTAAAAGTAATAACTTTCTATTTTTATGCTTTATTTTCATGCAAACAATAAATATTTTCTGAGAAAATGTCTGCTGATGGGTTTTCATTCGACGTTTTTCTATATCCCTGCAGAACAACTACTACCTGTTGTAGTGATCGCACTAACTGCATTTCTACGCATCAACTTCTAGTTGATTTCTCCCTTTCCTTTTCACAAAGTAATCTTCTGCTGCGCCCCGCTATAGAGTGCGGACGAATGCAAAAAACATCAACCCCAATGAAACAGGAAAGAGTGTCCTCTCGACATACTCTACACACTTTGTGGAAGTGTAAAAACAGCAAATGCAAAGTGTTGGATAATTTGTTTAAAAATATTTCTAGACAAGTTTTCATACCGAACAAACTTAAGAAGTAAAACAGACGTACATGTACGTAACAGGACCAAGACAGAGGACCCCGAGGATGCCATCCATGGCTGGAGTAATGAGAAATAGACAAATATGAAGTTTTGTGAACATAATGTTGCAGACATGGCTAAATAAATAAATGACAGTATGAACGGACGGACACGGGGACACATATACGGCACTTTTCTCCTCTACTTATTGATAAAGTACTGGGGCACAAATAAAAAGAGAAAACTTGTCTCCGCATGGCCAGGCTGATGAGGATGTGTGACGACGATGAGGATGACTATGGTGTTGGTGGTGGTACCGGTGAAGTGGTTACATATGGTGATGTGTTCCTTTGCCGTTCTTCCATTAAATTGCTTCACGCAGATACCCACCATGCACATACATATGTTCGTCTGAGAAGTACGTGCCTAGCTTCATCTCCTTCGCTCCAGAAACTTCTGCCTCCGCTCAATGTATCCATTCATCTAGTCACCAGTAACACGATGGCTACACATGTACTTACAAAATGTAGTTATAATGTTTTTGAGGAAAACTAAACATGAAAAGCGTATAAGTTTGTAATTAAGTGGGCGACAGGAAAATGTATGTATGTTAAAAATTGTAACTCTTTTCAGACTTGAACAATGTTGTTAGCAAAAAGATGTACGACAGGAGAGGATTAAGTATTTATAACGAAATAAAAGGAGGCAAATTGAAATTTATTTATGTCTTTTTTTTGTAATGGAACAATTTTTCCACAAGGAGGCGTTAGACATGTAGATTTATATGGGTCAGAATATTATAAATAGAAGCTCCAATTTTTTCTAGATAACTACGAATTGTCCGAACATCGTCGTTAGAGCTACCACCATGAATTTATAGACCCATAGTTTATTATACCGATCGACTTATAATTAATAATTTTCTGAAAAGATTTAGCCATGATCGTTGGTCACATCGCACAGTGGGGGATTTGAGTAAAAACGGCCACTCCTAAACGGCTTGACTGAATTTGATGAAATTTCGTACAGACATATTCGAACTATTGGGGAGCTTAATTTCTGTGGTAGGGTCCTCTAGGGCTAATGGGTCTTAACCAGAGAGGGTTAAAACTGGGCGCGAAAAAACGATTTTTTTCATTGTGTTACCAAAATTGTATTCGTTTTCCAAAAATGTACCAAAAAACTTGCATACTTAGGTTGGGATAGTGCACGACTTTTCGATTTTGTTATGCTAGAATCCCTAATTGTGTGGGGTTCGGAAAAAAATTCATGAGCCAAAAAATGTGGATGGTTGGGTGAGAGTAAGAGGGCGCTCATCGGAGTCAAAGATGAGGGAAAATGGGTAAAAATACACAAAAAGCCAAAAAGCTGCCTCGGAGTCGTTGTGAGAACAACCCCATTAATTTTCCCCAACATCTTTTTCGAACACACATACCCCGTATCTCGACTCGTTAGGAGGGGCTCCCGCACAAGAATTATTTTTTATAAAATTTGTTCCCACCGCTCTTACTGGCTAGTGAAGTTAAATATACAGCTGCGGTCAAAAAATAGCAGTGACGAGATAAAAAAATGTCGACAAAGAAAAATGTCAGTTTTACTTCGAAAATTCTAAAAGTTTTTACGATGATTTAAAGGTGGTATTGTGCCATTCTTATTAGTTTTTGTAATTTTGAGATTAAGCTTCCATTTATGTCAAAAATGAGACCAATCTAAAAAATAGCAGCGCTAATAAAAACTAAAAATATTTTGTTTCAATTCACTTTAATTGAAAACTTTTTTGAATAATTACTTAAATAATGATATTTTCTTGAATTTAACACTTAGTTGTACTGACTTTATTGCTTAATATTGCTACATAACGACGTTTTTTGGAGCCAAGTAGTAGTTTGCACCTTTCATGCGGTATTTTTGACCTTGCCTCTATAATTTCGTGTCAAATATAGTTATTGTTTTTCAGAATTGCTAGTGAGACCTCATTTTAGTCATCACACTTCAAATTTTTGATTATATTGAGAGGCGGTGTCTGCCCGAACCATTCCATAACATCGATATTATTGACTTCAAACCACCTTTTTGCGAGTCGGCTGGTGTTTTCGGTATAATTGGCCTGCAAGAAGACTCATTTAAGGGGCATTCCACATTCTGCATAGGTAAGCATAATATTTGACACTTTTGGTACTATACCAGGAGATGTATTCCGTGTTCTGTGGACGTCTTACAAACTGTCGAGGGACTGTCCCACCATATAAAACAATTTTTAATTCAATTGACCATAAAACGTGCGCCCACTTTTTGGTTGGCTATTGCAGGTGTGTTTTTGCGAATTGCAACTTTTGTGACATGTCTTTTATTTTTAAGTGGGGCTTTTCTCGTACTTCTGGCTTACAGATTATGTTTTCTTAGTATTCAACGAACGTTTTAAACTCTGAAAGATGGACAGACATTGATTTTTTATTTCGGCGGCGGGTGTAAGTGGGTTTTTTGTACTAGGCATTACTATTCGGCGAATGGTTGCAGGCGATATAAACTGATTTTTTGACGTGTTTTTGTATTTTTCTTCTTATAATATCGAGTTTCTGATCAAATTAATGGAACACTGGAAAAAATCGAACTTCATTATACATTTTTCCCTCAGATTTCAACCTTTTTATATGAACTCGATTTTGTTCTCCACAATGCTCTCCTCGCCCTACTTATGAAGAAAAATAAAACTATAATATTTCAGAAATAGTGTACATTTCATAATATCTTATTTATAATATCAAATCGAATTGAAAAAATGAGATAAAATTCCTTTTTCTTGAGATTTTTTGAATGCTGCTATTATTTTGACCGGTCCAAAATGTCGAATAATCCAAAAATGTGAAAATTCTTAAACAATTAAAGTCATATCACCAAATAAAGAATTAATTTGTGTATGTAACCTCATAGCACAGCATTTAACGCAGAAGTAGCAATAAAAAAATTATCGCACAAATAAATATATGAAAATGTATGCTAAGTTGTGGTGCGCTGCTATTATTTTGACCGCAACTGTATGACCGACCCTTATAATTTGTTGAACCCCCGCATTTTCTCCGAACATAATTACCTTTTATTTTCAACCCTTAGGGTGGTCCCGATACGATTTTTTTTATAATTTTTGTTATGACAGTAAGGCCCAAATCTGTCCATCCCTAGCATTTCTTCCGAAAAAACTTACCCCCTACCCCCACTACTTAATGGGCTCCCATTCAAAAACTATTTTGTATAAAATTTGCTCCCACGACTCTAACTGTCCCAAGGACGCCCCCTAATGTATGACCAACACCCAATATTTTCTCAGAACGTACCTACCCTCTATCAACCCTTAAGGTGCTCCCCACACATTTTTTATTTTTTTTATAATTTTTTTTTTAAACGCAAATTCGGCAAGTGAGTTGTGATTCTCGTTCGTTTGTGAAAATCATCTCCTTATAGAGGTCGGGTTTGATGTTGAAAAGTCGCTGCGAAGCCACTTGAAAAGACTTTTGACATGGTCGAAATCATGATCGTGGTAGTCTGCAGCCAAGTAATAAATGTCACCATGCCATTTGTAAATAAATTTGCATTCTATTAAATATAGAAGCAAAATGGTCTTGAGCCAGGACAATATCCCAGTTAAAATCAAATATTGATTACAGACCAAAAAATGCAAACGAAAAAACTAAAACAAATGAGCGTTGGCACGGCAGAAGTATTGCTGGGTAACTATACCTGCATATACACATACTTACATATGCAACTCAATGAGATGCTTGTAAGATGGCATGTGTGCTTTATTACTTGGTGCGATTTTTTAAACGCAAACTCGGCAAGTGAGTTGTGATTCTCGTTCGTTTGTGAGAATCATCTCCTTATAGAGGCCGGGTTTGATGTTGAAAAGTCGCTGCGAAGCCACTTGAAAAGACTTTTGACATGGTCGAAATCATGATCGTGGTAGTCTGCAGCCAAGTAATAAATGTCACCATGCCATTTGTAAATAAATTTGCATTCTATTAAATATAGAAGCAAAATGGTCAATAACAATAAACAGGACAATATCCCAGTTCAAATCAAATTTTTTATAATTTTTTAATGAAGGAAAGGCTCCAAGCTGGCCCCTATCCCCCCACCTAGAGGGAAGACATGTAAGACAGGTCCCCATTAATTTTCACTCTCCAAACATACCTTCTCTCTATCTCCACTCCCATACAAAAACTACATTTTTATAAAATTTACTCCCACCACTCTAACTGCCCCAAAGAGGCAACTAGTGGAGTCAAACGTATGACTAACACCCAATACTCAGAACACACCTACCCCCCAACTGCAAACCTTAAGGTAGCCCCTATACATTTGCCTATTTTTTTTATATTTTGTATGAAAGAAAGGCCCAAAACTGCCCCGCTGTAGACCCTAGAGGGGACAAGTGTAAAACTGACCCCCAATAATTTTCCCTCCTCAACATTTTCCCCAAACATACCTACCCCCTATAACCACTCCTTAAGGAAAAGTTGATATACTTCCTATAATGTTGAAGGGGGCTCCCATACAAAAGCAAAATTTTTATAAAATTTGCTCACACCACTCTAGGGGAGTCAATTATACCAAATGTTACAGCACAACACATTGTTATAGTCATCTACATATTAATGCAACGGCTCTTTCGCTACCGTCGTTGACAAGATGTAATTTACGCAAGAGGGTCACTTGACCCACAACCCATACCTTTAAATAATTTTTAAATTAATTTTTATGACTAATAAAAAATAAGATTTAAAAAATATTCATAAGGAATTATTGTCAATATATCTTCCATATATAGCTGTTTCTTAAAACATAATAATTATTTCCCCCGTCGTTCAGCAATCTAACCTTTTCTAAATGTTTCAAACTTTAAAAATGTGCCTGCCATTATCCCTGATCTCCAGGAAAAATTAACTATCCGGTCGTGCTCGGACTTAAACTCCTCAAATTATAGTGCAACTATTGAAGGTACCATCGACTGAAATTAAAATGGATAAATTATCCATAATAAAATTTTGAATTTTGATTTTATGGAACAATATGTCTCAATCCACACAAAAAATAATTTTTAGATCCCGCACACAACGTGTTTCCTATTTGTTGTCTTATCCATACTTGTTATTCTAGACGGTGCACCCACAGAACTACCAAGGGGCGTCGACATCAACTGCTGTAGCATATGATGAAAATGCATTCATTCAATCAATGTCAATAATCTCTAAAAGGTTCCCACACTTTTCAGTTTAATTTTGAATGGAAACCCTTCAAAAAAACTAACAAATACAATATTTACATACAGTACTTTGCATCCTTGAACTTGATCTTATCATATCTGTCTGCTTCAAACCGTGTGCACCTTCGCCTGCCAGTTCAACTTTTGTTTCAAACAAATTTTTCAAAAATGTCAAAAAACTCATAAAAACTTCCGTTTTGCATAAATTTTTTGCATACAAAAGGGAAACAAAGCGAACAAAAACAAAAGCAACCGACAATGACGATGATGATGTTGATGATCTTCAATTCTTTTGTCGGCACTTCGCACAATCGCAGTCGCGCAGAAGAACCAGCGCCAGAGACACAATATACAGATGGCGCTTAAGAGTACTTATGGACGAGTACGAATGCTGGTGCAGATACGAGTGCAAACGCACACACATACACACACAATAAAAACGGAAAAGGCAAAAAATCGTTTGAAGTTATTTATGACGCAGTGGTGTGGATGAAGCTGGTTGGTTAGCTGGCAGCATACGTAGATGCGCCGGCAACGGCCTTCACAACGGATCGAAATATTCTCTGAATGGCACTGCGAGGAATGCCACGACGGCGTTGCCAAACAATAATCCTTAAGTTATCCAATGCTGTAGACAAATAAAAGCGCCACCAAAAAGCGTTTACCGACAAATATCACATATGGATAGACGGACAGACAGACAGAGAGCCACACTGCTGGACCAACGAACATACCTGTATGTGGCATGTACATTAGAGCGTACCAGGTTACAAGTAAAAAAAAAAAGTTCGCCGTACACCTTCGAATATGAAGTATTATTGAAAGGTAGTTTCAAAAAATTTTTTTTTATTTTTTTATGCCGAACGTAGGGGTCGCGCTTTTACATTTTTCTATATAACTTCTGCATTTATAAACGGATTTTAAAGTGTGATACATCGATGTTTTTGTCCGATTTTTTTGTCTTTGAAGTCATTGAGCTCAAACATGATTCATGATTTTATGCGAGCTTTAATTTTCGATTATTAGAGTGGTACATTAGGGTAGTAGCAACTGAGAAATGATGGGTAAGTACCAGAAGGGGGTGCTTGAGCTCAATGACTTCAAAGACAAAAAAATCGGCCTCGTCGAGACAAAAACATCGATGTATCACACTTTAAAATCCGTTTATAAATACAAGTTATATAGAAAAATGTAAAAGCGCGACCCCTACGTTCGGCATAAAAAAATAAAATTTTTTTTTTGAAACTACCTTTCAATAATACTTCATATTCGAAGGTGTACGGCGAACTTTTTTTTTGAGGTACGCCCTAATGTACATGTGTACATTAAACTGGGTCGTTGCATGATATATACAAAACCCAACAACAAGAGAACGTAATATTGTCACCACGACTTTCTGTGAACAAATTTCCCTCCGAAATCAACCAACTTTTATCAATCGCTGAAGACCGAAGCAAACATTTTTTTATGAAAAATTCATTTTATGTTGTATGGGCGGCATGTGATGAGAGTGGCCGATTTTAGTAATTGTTATTTTTTTATTTGTAAACTCTGTGCATTTTTTCAAGATATTCTGACCGAAAGAAAAAAATAGCTGCAAAATTCATTTCAATTTACATGGGCGGTTTGTGTTGGGCGTGGCAGATTTTGATGAAACTTCATATTTTTCTTAATTTAGGTCAGAAAAAGCTCGGTTCCAGTTTTCATCACTGTACGAGCACTCTAAATATTTGTTGCACTCACATGTATGAAGTTAACTCACTGTGCATCATTGGAAATATATTGAAAATTTTATCTTTTCATAGTCCTGCGAGTTTGGTTAGAATCAGATTTCCAACTTAAATTTTGAAGTACTGACCCACTCTAATGTACAGACATACATGCAGTTGAAATGACACTATTCCTTTCACATATTTATTGCAGATGCAGCGAAATACAATTTTGCGTATGCAAGTTACCGGCTGCCGTCCAAACACATCCGGACACCAGGATCTTATTGCACAATCCTTTGTGTGCTAGAATGACGATACGATGCGTTCGACAGGAATTGGATATTTCGATGTGCCATTTATGTGAGAATATATTCAAATGACTCTGGCCTTAAAACAGTTAACATTATTCCGTTGTGGCATTTAGGACGAAGTTTAAGTTTAGACATCATTTGGAGCTCTTTTTATTTTTCTCTCCAAAGGAAGAGCTAAAACAATTTATTTAAACGGCATAATTTGATACCAATATCGCATATACCTAGCTAATGAAGTTCGGACTTTATTCTCAAAAAATTAATGAAATTGTGCAAACGTCAAGTGTGAGAATAATAATTTAGCAAGCTCAAGTCAAACGATAATGTAAAGAAAGAGTTATCGAAACTCCATCCAAATTAATAAAAAATCCAATTCTTCTCCTATTACAGCAATTCTTCATAACAACCATTTCTCGGCGTTTTATGTAAGCCAGACCCTCTTTAATTAAAACAAGTAAAATGGAGTTAAGTTCGTCGGGACCGAATATCATATACCCTCCCCCACGGAGTGTATTCAACAGTATTATCGGCAGATTAAAGGCTGCCGACTTTGCATTCATGTTATCATATTAGGAAAATTGTTTGCATGAACATTACTATATTTGTTTACTATTTCAAGCTACAAGGCATAATTATGCACTGTTTTAAATAAATTGCATTGCTTCATTATTATAATATAATTAGTCCACTGTTATATAAATATAATATTGCAATTGTAATAAAAACAAGTAAAAACGGCGTTAAATTTGGACGGTCCGAACTTTATATTCGCTCCATCACGGATTGCATTCTTCAGAGGCTGTCGATTTTCGTAGAAGTTTAGAGACATTACAGGAAAATGTAAATTTTTTAACATACCCACACCAAAACAAATAAAATAATTGAAAAAATAATTTTATAAATAAATATAAAATTTATTTATAAAATAATTGAAAAAATTATTTTATAAATAAATATAAAATGTATTTATAAAAGTTTAAGGCAAGGCTACCAATACTTTTATACTTTATATATCGAATTAATATTTTAAGCCAATTCAATAGATAATTATATAAGAGAGCAATCTTCAAAAAATCTGAAATACCAAAAATTCAGTAGATAGTGGGTGCTACAGTTAATTGTATTTAATTTTAATTTTTTAATTTTTAATCCCCTTAAAAGTACGAATTTCGAAAACCTATTTATTTTAATGTTGCGCATAATGTTATCATTCTAGCTGCCGTTTCGTAGCCGTGTAGTGTGTAACTAGTAGACGTTTAGTTATTACCATTTTTATCCCTTGAAAGTACGAATTAGGAAAAAACCTTTTATTTTTCGTGTCTACTCAGTCAGAGGAATGTATACTCCTTATTTCATGACTCTAACTGCGGTCATTTGGTTGGTACTATTTTTAACCACTTTTTCCATTTTCACAACAAAAAGTACGTTTTTCGAAAAATCCGCTTAATTTACGTATCTACGTAATCAGAGGAATGTATACACCGAATTTCTTAATTCTAGGCGTAGCCGTTTGGTTAGTACTATTTTTATCCCTCTATTGTCATTTTACCCCTTAAAAGTACGAATACTTTTATATTATGTATCTACTTAATTAGAGGAATGTACACACCGAATTTCAATTCGAATTTCGTGTCTCTAGCTGTTGTCGTTTCAAAGGTACCATTTTTATCCCTTTATTCACATTTCAACCCCTACGAACGGACAGACAGTCGTACATGCGTAGATCGTCTTAGAATTTTCTGACTATCAAGAATATATATTTAAAGGTCTCAGGTCGATATTTAAAGGTGTTAGAAACGGAATTAAAAACTTTGTGGAGGTAGGTATAAAGATTGTAAGAAATAAAAATATATGGGCTCAAGATAAGATAAAATATGGGTATTGTATAATACTGGGGGTCGGGCAAACATTTAACTCCCGTATGAGCCTCCTCGGAATAGTTAGAGAGGTGTTAGTAGATTTTATAAAAAATTATCGCCCTTCAGGAATGGGGATATGGTGTAGTTATGTTCGGAAATGTTGGGGAAAATTGATGGTGGTCAGTCTTAAATTTAACCCCTCTAGAGGCGACTCCGAGGCAATTTTGGTACTTTTTGTCCATTTTTACCATTTGTCCATGGTACCAGTTATATCACTTTTTGTCCCCTTCCCCATAAAAACACAAATTTCAAATAATTTCATTTAGGTTGTGTGTCTACCAGAGGAATGTACTTACAGAATTTCAAGATTTTACTAGCTTTGTGTCCCTTTTTGTCGCGTTTCCTCATCAAAAGAACAAAGTAAGAAAAATACACTTGTGTTGAACGTCTAAGTAGTCAGAGGAATGTAGAGACCGAATTTCGCGACAGTTTCTTTGTTGGTACCATTTTGATCCCTTTAAAATCATTTCCTTTTAAAGCACAAACTTAGAAAATATCATTTATGCTGTCGAATTTCTACCAAATTTCGTTTCACCAAAAGAAAATCATTTAGTCAACTAAAATTGATTATCCTTACACTTCAGAATAAAGCTCCTTGGCTACAGAATGTTGTTAATGATTCTACCCCAATTCGTACTTTAACTTTTTCAAGTTTCCAATTATTATTTATCTTACAAAATCTTCATTTGACCTTAAATTAGTGATAACGGAAATTAAATTGATTAGCATTGCATTATCAGCAATTTGATTAAATGTACAACAATTTGTACGCTGACTTGTTAGTTGCCTAGACCGCATCATAATCATACTTTTCTGAATTGCATAATGAAAAGATATAAGTCATACGAGTATATCTAACGGCATTTTTTGTTTATTCATTCAATCATTACAACTGAAATGAAAAACTGCAATAACAAGCGAATGACAGACAGGTAAGCCTTCGAAACTGAAATTACTTTAATGAGAAAGTTAATCCATTTTTTGAATTGTTATTTTATATAATTTATAATTTATTTATTTATTTATTTTTTATTTATGATTTGATATTTTTTGATTTGACTAGGGAAATATTTCACTCCGGAGAAATTCCGCCGTGTTCGCTTAACCTCACCTGTACCTACAGGAAGAGCCAAGCGAGATGTAAAGACTGCAATATTTCATGGCAATAACATATTGTTATTCTTCAATTTATGCTATATAACCATAAGCATGTCCGCATGAAAGTACGACGAATGTGGTTCTGTTGCAGCAAATTGCAAACATTCTGCAGCACTTCGACAGTACGAACGAATATCCCCGACAGACAATAGTAAAATATTCCAAAGCCATACAGATCTTTTTTGCCTTTTGATTGATTCATTCGTCTTTATGTGAGCCTGCGATGAATCAATGAATGAAAGAGTGAACAAGAGGTGCAGGAGGGTGGACGGAATGGAAGCTGGGTAGAGCTAAAATCCAAAGCATCACACAAGCTGCAGCAACAATAGCCACAACAGGCGGCGGCGTTGCAGTATGGGCCAAACAATGAATAATAAGCTTTAAATCATTATGCTCGGGATAAGGTGCGCCAATTTCTTTCGATTTTTTTTTCGAATTTTTCCTTTTGCAGGGTTATTGAAAATATTTGAAATTTTCAGATGTTGTTGTGATTCGTAGCCATCCATGTATGACCTCTTAATTTGCCTTAAGGCAGCATGTTACCGGGTTCTGTTCTTGTGCGACCAAAAGCAACAACTAAAACTTCTCGTATTGCTATTGCAACGCCTTGTTAGGATTTTTGTTTTTTTCGGGATGAGGTTCTTCCCTGTTTACATCTGCAGCACCACAATTTCTGTGTGGCAAACAAACATCAGACTAATGAAAACCGTTAACAAAGGCTGTATTGTTTGTGAGCCTTAGAAAGAAATGTTATCGCCACAGATTGTCTGGGTTGTTTTTGGCATCGCCTTGTTGGTGATTCGCTGTTATCCGGCCTCTTTGGCTTTGGGTTTGGTCACTTTGTCCTATTACCCTATAAAAGGTTAAATTTCCATTATTTTTATTACATCGATTGTTCTCCTCTCCCCTTGATCCTCCTCGTTGTTCGATTGACAGGACATATTTATGAATAATGCAAAAACTACTACAACAAAGTTTAACCCACTACAAATTGTAGGCCATCTCTTCGTACAATGGGGTGACTGTGGCACAAGATGAACTTAAAGATTGGATATTTATTTATTTGGTATCATGTGGCCATATATGGATCTAATATTTGTGAATCATAAATGCGGTTTGGGTAAGGAATGTATGAGAAGGGGAAAAATCCAAATCAAGTTTCTCGGTATGAAATGGAGTCATGAATTACCTTCACACAAAGGCGACAATTTAGGAAATTATTTAACCAAAAATTTGCTTCAATACCGAAGTTGATTTTATTTCTAAACTGAGCATTAACTTTTTACAATATATGTATTTAAAAATATGTCAATGATTTGTTCCATCATTATCAATAAAATTGTTCGTGATTCAAGTACAAATCGATAAAACATATTTTAAAATTGTCACACCTTTTTCACCTTCGACATACATTTGGGTGCGTCAGGTTGTCTTCAATGTAAGAAAAAACCTTTAAATCATCTCTTCGATATCGACACAACCATGGCGTGATTCCCCAAAAAAAAAATTTTTCTTAGAAATCAACGATGAAGATGTGAAAGTTTAATAGGACAAAAGCGTTACAGACTTTTAAATCATATATACAATAAATATCATGGGTACATCACTGCAACAACACAAAATATTTTATTGATGCAATTCCGATATGAGTACGACGACCACGACCTCTGGTTGACGCTTCATCTTCAGGATGTGGGGGTGGCAGAGCAGGCCACTGCCACTGACATGATGAAGGTGGACACTTTTTCCAATGCCAGAAAAAAACGAAACGTTTGATAAAGCAAATACCATAGCGAGTTTTTTTGTGTGCAAGAGTCGAGTTGAAAACTAAAGTACACAGAAAATGTGGAAAGGTCAACGTGAATGGAAGCACAGTGGATGGGGATCGAAATTCTGATAATGCGTATTTCGACAAAATAAAATGTTCAGGAGAGACAATATAAATATTTAATACTTCAGTTTTATATTTATAAGCGGAAATATAAATGAAAATGGCTTATTTTTAAATAATTTTAAAAGTGCGCTGGAAAAACTTGCTTAAATAACTACTTTAACATTAAAATCCTAACATGTGTACCTAATATTTTCTAGTGTAATTTGGTGTCCTAAATATGGAAAGAATATTAAACAACAATTTGCATAAGTTTTTTATTTTCAAAATTCAATTTTTCATCGAAGGTTATTGGATTATATTTGGAGTATAAGCCCGATCGAGCAGGGATATACAGTGCATGTATGTGGATAACAAATCATGGAAATATCTCCTTAACGTAGAACGATTGATTTAGTGACACCCATCAAAAAAATGAAAAAAAAAATGTTGTTTAAAAAAATAGTTTTTTATTGGCGTTAAAATGTCTATAAATAACGAAGACATTATTTTATTTGTTAATAACTAGCATTTTAACGAATAAATGTGAAATCAAGATAGGATTTTGTTTAAATAGCGAAATATAGTTTCTGGCACGAGAAAAAAAAAGAAAAAAACAAAATAAAAAGAAAACATTTTCTTTTATTTTCTAATAGCTGGTTTGTTTGAAGAAATATTTTATAAATATAGCAGTTATGACCCTTTTGGTAAAAGTAGAAGAATTTCAAAAAATCGTGTTTCATAATTTTCCGTTTTTAAGTTAAGCTATTGCTTAAATTGTGTCCGCCGTACAAGAATACGAGACAAGGTCACAACTTCTATATTTACTCATACACCATGACAAATAATTGATGGACACACATTCTTATATAGAAACACGTGAAAACATACTTAATTCGCAAGTTAAGATTTGTATACCCTCCACGTTAGTTTTATGTCCTTGTGCATTTGTTTGTAACTCCAAAAAGCAAATGAGTTAGACCCTTCGTTTATTATATAGATCGATCACTTTCTGAGTCGATTTAGCAATGTTCGTCTGCCTGTCCGATTGTCCATCTATTATCGCAATTATTGTCCGATCCTAACAAAAATTGGTAAAAGTATTGTGGATCTGGGACAGACGCTATTTAATTTGAAGTAAATCGGCTTAGATTTGGATATAGCCCCATAAAAATGTCGCTCCCGATATGATTATATGCTTCAAATTTGGCACAGTACCTTATAATTCATATAGAAAAATCTACGGTGAAATTAGACCAGATCGGATCAGGTTTAGATATATCTCCCATGCAAACTTTGTTCTCTATTTAACATTTTGCGCTCTAGAAATCACATATTTTAACTGATTTCTACAAATTTGGCACAATACATTAATCAATTAGAAATATCTCTGATGAAAGTGAGTCAGATCGGTTGAGAGTTAGATACAGCTCCCATACAAACTTAGCCCTCCATTTGACTTTTTCCGCTCTAAAGACCACATATTTTAACCGATTTTCTTCCAATTTGGCACGGTACCTTTTAGTTCAACTGGAAACATTATGGCGAAAGTGGGTCGATAAAAATGTTGCATCCGAATTGAAATTTTCCGCTCATGAAACCATATATTTTAGCCTGTTTTCATTGATAGATTGCTATAAGAAAATAAGACAATAAAAATAAGATAATAAAAGGCTTTTCACAAATTAAGTGAATTTTTTCTTCATGAATAAAATGAGAAGTTTTTGATTAGAACTGGGATATTGTCCTGGCTCAAGACCATTTTGCTTCTATATTTAATAGAATGCAAATTTATTTACAAATGGCATGGTGATATTTATTACTTGGCTGCAGACTACCACGATCATGATTTCGACCATGTCAAAAGTCTTTTCAAGTGGCTTCGCAGCGACTTTTCAACATCAAACCCGGCCTCTATAAGGAGATGATTCTCACAAACGAACGAGAATCACAACTCACTTGCCGAATTTGCGTTTAAAAAATCGCACCAAGTAATAAAGCACACATGCCATCTTACAAGCATCTCATTGAGTTGCATATGTAAGTATGTGTATATGCAGGTATAGTTACCCAGAAATACTTCTGCCGTGCCAACGCTCATTTGTTTTAGTTTTTTCGCTTGCATTTTTTTGGTCTGTAATCAATATTTGATTTGAACTGGGATATTGTCCTGGCTCAAGACCATTTTGCTTCTATATTTAATAGAATGCAAATTTATTTACAAATGGCATGGTGACATTTATTACTTGGCTGCAGACTACCACGATCATGATTTCGACCATGTCAAAAGTCTTTTCAAGTGGCTTCGCAGCGACTTTTATACACATTTCATACTTCTTTAAATAAAATTTAAACTTAGTTTTATAAGATCAAATAAAAATTTCTTAAAGATTATGAAATATGCCATAACCAATAAAATATTTGTGTTATATTTTATGTTTCCATAGATATTATGGAGGATATTGTTTTTATGAAACGTTTCATAACTTACAAAGAATATTTTGTGAGTCGACTTTATTCGGTTAAATAATACAGTATTTGGAATTCTCATTTCTCCTATATTAACTCTGCGATAAGTATGTAAACTGATTAGGTGTTCGACTGGTCACTCTACCGTTTTTTTTTCGATACACTTTCCTAAGATGACGCTCATAAAGCCATTCGAAGTCACAATCACTACAAGGAAGGGTCCCACTCCCAGTGGATATGTCGAATAAGAGATCGAGGTACATAATGGCGGCTTCAAAATGTAAAGTAAAAGCTGGCGAGTAATTTCATGAGAAGAGATAGCACAATCTTCTATATAGCGAATAAAGCTGCATTTCCCGATTTTCAAAAAATAAGAAATTGTAGGCACTGGGGTGGATCAAAAATAAAGTCATAAGGGCATTATTATTTTTTTTGTGGTATGAGATACAAATATGTCTTTTTCTAACTTCAGTCGTATTTCTTATAGTTTAAGCAAATTTTGAAATCTTAAAAAAATATTACTTTTTAATTTTCTTCTTACCTATTTTTATTAACTATTTATTTATTTTATAAACCAAAAATAAACTTTAGATTTTTGTAAAAAAAATTTATTACTAGCTAATAGTTTCAAAAGGATACTTCATAAGTTTCATGATAGTGTTTCTTGTACTGACTCTAAAACAATTGTAAACGTGAATGCTGTCGAAATTAAAAATCGATCCACCCTAGTGTCTACAATTTCTGATTTTTTTAAAATCTGGAAATACAAAATGAATTTTTTTTAATGTCTATGGATAAATGTAAAAGTTTTGACCTTCTTTGCAAGAGAATTTTAAAAGTCAGTTTCTTTTATATTATCACTAGCTGAACCCCCGCCCGCTTCCCCAGGCAAAAGAACAAACGGAAATTAAAATCAGGTTTTATATTGTTTTTCTTGTGATCGGTAATATATGTACCACTTATAATCAAGGTACTTCCCTGAGATACTAAAAGAATGGATATGTTCCATGGAGAATTTTGAAGAACAGAACTTTAGTTAGCGGTGAATAAAGGAAGATTTGTCAAAAATGAAATTGATTTTAGGTTGAATGTGATTCTCCTCCTTTCCATTACCAAAACAAAAAACTTCCTACGTAAGAAGAACTTACTTAACGGAATACCTGGAATTCGAATGTACAACATTCAAACAACATAAAAAGTCAATCAAATTGTTCACTAATCAAACAACACACAAACTAAAAAATTAATATAATTTCCATTTTTTGACTTAAGTCGGCTTTTGACGAATGAATATTACCTTTTTTAACCTTTCTTTACTATTGTGCTAAAAAAAGAAAACGTGTAATTTCACAAAATTATATCTTTCAAATCCCGCCCATTTGTATATTGTATTGTATAAAGGGTGATTTTTTAAAAGCTATAGGAAAGTTTAAAAAAAAAACACAAAAAATTCAGAAAAATGTCTTTATTTAAATCGATTGTACGGTCCATATAATTTAATGTTTGAAGATTATTTCATGCAAATGTTGACCTTGACTGCGCCTCAAGTCCATCCGCTTAGTCCAATTTTGGCATTTCCACGTTTTTGAGTAACAGAGGCCCAATTGCTGCGAACGGCGACGAATCTATAATTGATGGTCATCATTAACACTGGCCGATACAGCTGCGATATTTCCTTCAGTTCGCACTCTACTTAAGCGTGTTGGTGGTTTAATGTCCAACAATGTAAATTTGGTGCGAAATTTAGTCACAATAGCCCGAATAGCAGATTCTGTGGGTCGATTAAACTGACCACTGAAGTGCGCGAGGAACTCTCTTAACAGAGCACGCATTTTGATAATAAAATTCAATAATTTGCAAGCGTTGTTCGTTTTTAAGACGATTCATGGTTAAATTATAGACCAAACTGAAGATGTTTGACAGTGAAACAAAACACGAAACGTGCGTCAGCTGTTTAAACCAGTGTTGCCAAAAAGATAATAGCTAAAAAATCACCCTTTGTTATTTGTATATTATATTTGTATTAACTCACACAACAATATAGGAATCTTGGCGTCGAATATACTCTAAAACGGGTTTTAATTTCGAATGGGAAGGGTCACGGCCACTTTCCGCACATCTTTGCACAAGTATTTACACTGGATCTACTAACACAAATTTTCAGCACTCTAGGTGTTATAGAACTGGCAATATATACGAACGTATGTGAGTTAGCACGTCCATTTTTCCAGTAACGCCCATTTTTGGCACAACTAAGCAGGTTTATGCTAGATGCACTTACACAAAATTTCAGTATTGTATCTGTCATAGAACTGAATATATTCGAAAATAGGTTATAACTTCGTATGGGAGGTGCCACGCCCACTTTTCCAATACCGCCCATTTTTGGTACAACTACCCACATTGACGCAAAATGCACCTACACAAAATTTCAGCACTCTAGGTGTCCTAGAACTGACAATATTCAAAATTGGGTTTTAACTTCGTATGGGAGGTGCCATGCCCACTTTTCCAATACCGCCCATTTTTTGCACAACTGTGCAGACTAACAATTAATGAACTTTCACAAAAATTCAAGGCTGTAGCTCCAACAGTACTCCAAATATGCTAATTTATAAAAAACGACTAAAACCCCAATTTATGTGGGAGGTGCCACGCCCACTGAATATATCAAAAAAATTATATAGCCTATTTTCACCACCGGTTCAGCATGGACATACTGTGAACATTTCAAGAAGATCGGTCCAGTAGTTTAGGCTGCTATAAAGAACAAACAAACAAACACAGATTCATTTGTATATATATAGATTATATAATTTTTCTGGAGCGATAAACCCATTAAAACCAGAAATATAAATTTTTTTCATAACTGGCATTCTAGCGAAGAAACCAATATAGATAGCACAAATATTAGAGGAACTTTCGGCCGTCCAGCTGAATGGAACTGATTTATTTCCTTATAAGTATTTGTGTAGTTAAATATTGATCTTTTAAAATACATAGCTGTGCAACATTTCGATAAACTAGTGACTTTAATGAACAGTTGAGGCATAGTTGTTGCTGAGATAAAACTCTAGTTATAATAGAATTCTTAATTGTTGTTGTTGTCACGCTCCCGACATGATGATTTGCCACTGCATTGTTTTGTTTACTGAACGATTTTCCTCGGTATTCAACTTCGCGTTACTAATCAGAATTTGAGAATGAGTGACTACTGGATAGCCCTTGTTGAAGATCGTCATAAAAATGCGATTTTTTTATTTATTTTTCATATTTCAAGTATGATGACATTATTTTTATCGATCCAACACACTGTGTTCCGATAAAAATTTGAAAAACGTTTGCAATGGTTTTCTTGCAGCAACCTACAACAATGACTTGTTGCCGGTCGACCTGGACGTGCTAACAGTATTGTTTACCCAGTAAAAGAGTACACAAATGACACTTAAGGATTTTCAGTGTCTTTGGCCCTGTTGCTGTTGTAGGTGGTGATGGTGGTGTTGCTGGCGAAATGGTTGTCGTTGCTTGACTTAGAAACAGCTTTGTTATCGCTGCATTGGAATTGGCTGACAAGCTCTAAACGTTTATTGCAATTATTAAGTATGTCATCATCGTCATCCTCATTCCATTATGGGTTATTGGGTTAACGAAAAATGGTCTGGTACTTTTGATATCAAGTGCCTGGGTTTGTGTCCGTCCACAAGACGAAGTGAAATCAGTGAAAATAATCAGTACAACCTTAACTTAGTGGTTTAGTTTTTGGGAACAACACGATTTTTATTCGGCTGGCCGGGAAAAGTTATCGATTTCATAAAGCCAGCAGCACAGAATCATTCGCAATCATTTTGGCAATGAGTTGGTAATATAATATGTACGGATGTATGTAGTGTTGCTGTGTTTAATGGTATTTTAACAATTTTCTACCAATTAAATATTTTGACATTATTTTGGTGATTTATTTGTAAGAATGCAAGAAACATCTCCTTTAAGGCACCACCACAGCCATCACCATCAGCATCGGAGGCCGACAACAAAGGCAACTACAACAACAACGCAAAGACCCAAAGAAAAGCTATCAATGACAATTGATCTACAATGACCTACATTGTTGAAAAGAAACGATTGGCAGAACAACATGTTGCCACAACACCGACCAACGAACAATACAACTTTAAAGGCGAAGCGCAACATGATTTTTTTCTCATCTTCTTCTTCTTTTACATTGGCTGCTCTTCTTCTTGGCTGTATGGCTAAGAAGACATACGCAGGAAAAAACGCAACCCATGAAGAGTAGGAGGTCGAGGAGGAAAAGGAGGCCGATTGAACGTCTGACGATGACTTCTTCACCAATGGGGGCGCTACGCAATATCATCAGCGTCAAAATCAACAACAACATAAATTTTGGCTCATTTGTTGGTCGTTAATTACGTAAAGTCAGTGTGCAGTGTTGCGTTGCTTGTTTGTTGCCATGTTACTCTGTCTGTTGCCGGTCGTTGTTGCTGCTGCTGCTGCTACGATTCTTGTTGTTGTTCAAAAGCAATAATAAAATGAAGTGAAAAAAAAACAAAATTTATACGTTTTTTACCTTTTTGCGGAAAGAATATTAAGAAAAAAATCGCCAATGAACGCATGCAACATTTTTAATGAATCCTCCTTTTGGTGTCTCATATTGTATGAGCAGGGTTACCAGGTGTGATGGACAATGGAGCAGTTCTTGTAAATTCCCCCACAGATTGAGTTGTTTTCCTCGTTTGGGTCATCCAAATGGAAGCAAACTTTGTAGAGATTAGAAAAATTTAATACGAATTTACTTTATAATGAGTAAGAACGGGCTCAAGTTTTTAAACCCTTCACCATGTTTTGCATTCCACAGAGGCTGTCGATTTTCGTAGATGTACAGTAACATTAGTGGAAAATCTTAGTTTTGTAATATAGCCGAACCAAAAGAAATAAAAATATTCAAAAAATAATTTTATAAATAAATATAAAATTTTAATTGTCTTAAACCACGGAAAGGCTATCAATATGTTTATATTACATATATCGAAACAATACTTCAAGTCAATTCAAAAAGTAAATATACGACAGCAAACTTGAATAACCTAAATAATGGGTTACAGTGGGTGCACTTTCAGCTACAACCGTGTGGTTGATTGTATTTCCATCCTATTTTAATTCCAAAATTACAAATATTAATAATAAAAAAAAAATTAAAAAAAAATAATAACTTTTTTAATTTAATTTTTGCCCCTTTTTTAGGTCTAAATTCAACATTCAATTGGCCCGTTCGCCGGATTTTACAGCACCTGATTATTTCCTTTGGGGATATTTAAAAGAGAGGGTGTATATCAATAAACCCAGATGGTAATAGTTCACACATAAATATAAAAAATCTACAGATATTATATTTTACTTTTTTTGTAAGAAAAATAAATTTAAATTAAAATTAAGTTATGATTATTTTAAACCCCTTCGACTTTTGCCGCACTCTGTGCATTGCCTCTCACGTACACAATGCAAGACAACAAAACTTCATGATTCTACCCATTTTTGCCGTAAAAGTAAAAAAGTACTAATTTTGAAAAATCTTTTTATACACTCCACGAGAGTATTATGGCTTTGTGCATTTGTTTGTAACACCCAAAAGGAAGCGAGATAGACCCATTATTAAGTATACCGATCGACTTAGAATCACTTTCTGAGTCGATTTAGCAATGTCCGTCTGTCTGTCCGTCTGTCCGTCTGTCCATCTATTGTTGTAATCGAATTACAGGTCGCACTTATTGTCCGATATTAACAAAAATTGGCACAAATAAGTTTTGTGGATCAAGGACGAACGCTATTTAATTTGAGGCAAATCCGTTCAGAGTTAGATATAGCCCCCATACAAATGTCGCTCCCGATTTGACATTTTCCGCGTTAGAAACCACATATTGTATCATATTTTCTTTAAATTTGACACAACATCTTATAATCTAACTGGAAACACCTATGCAGACATTCGGTAAGATCGGTTCAGATTTAGATATAGCCCCCATACCAATCTCGCTCACGATTTGACATTTTCCGCTCTAGAAACCCAATATTGTACTCGATTTTCTTTAAATATGTCACAACAGCTTATAATCCAAGTAAAAAACCTATGGTGAAAGTGGCTAAGATCGGTTCAGATTTAGATATATCGCAAATACAAATGTTGCTCCCAAATGTTTAACCGATTTTGGCCATACGATACATATTTCAATATACCCCCATACAAAAGTTCTTTCCGATTTAGCTTTTTTGTCAAACACATACATTTACAGGATACAAAATTTCTTCCCGTTTTCACTTTTTAATCGAGTTAAATTGTATTCGGATAGAAAGTGCAGTATATCATAGAGTCGGCCCCGCCCGACTTTAGCCTTTCCTTACTTGTTAATTTGCGTGTCTGTGCAGTCAGAGGAATGTATACACCGAATTCCATGATTATAGCTGCGACAATTTGGTTGATACTATTTTTATACCTTTTTTCCTATTTTACCCCATTAAAATACCACTTTAAACTATTTGGCATGCCTACGCCATTAGAGGGATGTACACACCAAACTTCGTCATTCTAGCTGTAGCCTTTTAATGGTACCATTTTTCCCTCTGTTCCCACTGTATACCTTAAAACCCCTTTGTATTTTTCGTGTCTATGCAGGCAGAGGAATGTATACACAGAATTTCATTATTCCTGTTGTGGTAATTTGGTTGGTACAATTTTTATACCCATTTTCCATTTTAAACCCAAAGAGTACGAATTTCGAAGATCCCTTTATTTTACGTGCCGTGTCAATCAGAGAAATTTATCTACAGAATTTCATTATTCTAGGTGCAGCCATTGGGTTGGTACCATTTTTATCCCTCTATTCCCATTTGATCCCTTAAAAGTACGAATTTGGAAAAAAATACTTCTATATTTATATTTATATATCAACTCAATTAGAAGAATGTATACACCGAATTTCGTGCCTCTACTGTTAGGTACCATTTTTATTCCTTCTTGCCCCATTTCACCCCCTACGAATAAGAACCACTTTATGGTGCACGTTTCTGCTATAAGTGGAATGCACATAACCAATATCAAGTAAATCTAAGCAGACATATTGAAAAACATGCTTAGGTGTATTTTCAGTCCTTGTGAGAGAAAATTTGTTCCCTATAAACCGATTATGCCCATTCGTAATTCCAAGCTATCTAAAACTATAAGAAGTATTCATGCAAAATTTGGACACCCTAGCTCATTTCGTTTAGATGCTAGTGTGCTTTCAACAGAAGGACTGTCGGTCATCGTCAGATCGTGTTAGAACTGTATTACGACCAAGAATATATATACTTTATAGGGTCTCAGGTCGATATTTAAAAGTGTTACGGAATGACAAACTTAGTATACCCCCAATCCTATTGGTGGAGGGTATAAAAAAGTAGGAATGTCCAAATCCTCCGTATTTGCAAAAAAATAATTTCTTTTTATTTGCAAAAAAATATTCTTTTTTCTTTATTTTATTATTTCTGACAACTTTTTGCTGTCGATATTTTCGTGTTTTTATGTATATTTTTTTTGCACACTTTGGCAACTAGTTTGCTCTTGTTTTATTCAATTCAACTATAAAAAAGTAGAAATACTCAAATCTTACATATTTAGTGTTGTGTCCACATTTTCATCTCATTATTTTGCTGCATGGCAACTCTTTTTCCCTTATTTTCTGCAATTCACTTTTTTCTTCTTCTCGGACAGTTCTTTCATATATATTTTTGCGCTGTGCGCTGTTTTTGTTGTTATTTTGAAATTTATTACCTTAATTAAAATAATTCTTAATTAATAAGGAACAGATCTCCTGCTGTCGATATAAAATGCTTACATTTTACTCCGTAATACGAACATTAACAGCGAAAATCCCGCACAGTTAAGTCTGTGTACTTAACTCGTTTATGACGGCCTTTGTTGTAGTTGCCATCGTACCTACATACTTTTTGGCCGGTACGCAAGAGAGCTTTGACTGTTTGTTGGTGAGCAAACTATAGAAGATAAGTAGTTTCTTCTGCGTTGAAAGGCTTCAGGCTTTTGTTTTCTCCAAAAAAAACGAGAGAAGAGTATGAGCCTTTGTGGCATTGTTTAAGGAAATGCAATTTATTTATACTAGCGGCTAGCACCAAGGACTTTTTTCACAAACTTGGTCAAAAGTAAACAATAATATTAAAATGTGCGGCAACAGTGCAAATCAGAGGAAGTAGCTTTTTGGCTCAGAAGTAATTATAGAATGACTTCCGCTACAAGTTCGTCTGTCTAGATTCATATAAATATTGTTTTAAATATTTGTTTTCGAGATACCCCATGAACCTAATAAGATTTAGTTTATTTATAATATCACACCACTTAACATACCCAAATAGCCGCTAGATTTGTTGTGGTGTATATAGTATACCCAACATTTTCAATTTTCCTTGGAAATGATTAAATATATTATATTCATCAAAAAATGTTTTAAAATATTATCATTTTGTTAATTTATGACTGGAAAATGTATTTTATTTTATGACTGTGAAATTCTTCTTTCCGGGATTCACATACCCTAAAAAAGAGGAGACATATCGAGGTCTTATATTCAAAAGTGGCTATGAACCATTTTTTCGAAATCGACAATCATGTAAGTTTGCACATTTGCTAGACATAATATACATAAAATATGAACCAATCGTACAACGCCCACTACCACCTCTCGCATATAAACTTTTATATTATTTTATTTTATAGAATGCAATGCATTTATTACTTGGCTCAACACTAAAACTATCATGATTTCTAACCTGTGAAAGTCTTCCTCAGGTGGCTTCACCACGAATTCCATATGTGGACGCCGCACAGTGGATTATTTTCATACAATCTGCTTCAAAAATTAGTAGGAATAGAGCTAGGACCTTGCAATTTCGCACATATCCCTAATGTGGCTGAATTAGATCAAAAACAATTTTTTGTCTAAATCCGCACATAACCACGCCTACCTCCCATGCAACATAAAATGAAACCAGTAAGGAAGGGCTAAAGTCGGACGGGGCCGACTCTATGATACACTCCACTTTCAATCCGAATATAATTCAATTCGGTGAAAAAGTGAAAACGGGAAGTTTTTTTGTATCCTGTAAATGTATGTGTTTGACAAAAAATTTTATATCGGAAAGGACATTTGTATGAGGATATATTGAAACCTGGAACGAAATAGGTGAAAGATAAAATGTATAGTTTGGCCAAAATCGGTTAAACTTATGGGAGCAACATTTGAATTTGGGCTATATTTAAATCTGAACCGATCTTACCCACTTTCACCATAGTTTTGTTTAGTTAGATTATAAGATTTTGTTCGAAATTTAAAGAAAATCGAGCACAATATGTGACTTTTAAAGCGGCAAAAGTCAAATCGGGAGCGACATTTGTATGGGAGCTATATCTAAATCTGAACCGATCTTACCCAATTTATGCATAGTGTTTCTAGTTGGATTATAAGATGTTGTCCCAAATTTAAAGAAAATCGGGTACAATATATGGTTTTTAGAGCTCAAAATCCAAATCTGGAGCGACATTTGTATGGGGCCTATATCTAAATCTGAACCGATCTAGCCCGATTTAGCCACAGGTGTTTCTAGTAAGATTATAAGATGTTGTGCCAAATTTAAAGAAAATCGAGTACAATGTGTGGTCTCTACAGAGGAAAATGTTAAATCGGGAACGACATTTGTATGGGGGCTATATCTAAATCTGAACCGATTTGACCTATTTTCACCATAGATGTTCTTAGTTTAAATATAAGATGTTTTGCCAAATCTGAAGACAATCTGATACATTATGTGGTTTCTAGAGCGGAAAAAGTCAAATCGGGAGCGTAATTTGTATGGGAGCTATATATAAATCTGAACCGATCTGACCGATATTCACCATGGGTGTTTCTAGTCGAAATATAAGATGTTTTCCCAAATCTGAAGACAATCTGATACTTTATGTGGTTTCTAGAGCGGAAAAAGTCAAATCGGGAGCGAAATTTGTATGGGAGCTATATATAAATCTAAACCGATCTGACCGATATTCACCATGGGTGTTTCTAGTCGAAATATAAGATGTTTTTTTCCAAATCTGAAGACAATCTGATACATTATGTGGTTTCTAGAGCGGAAAAAGTCAAATCGGGAGCGAAATTTGTATGGGAGCTATATATAAATCTGAACCGATCTGACCGATATTCACCATGGGTGTTTCTAGTCGAAATATAAGATGTTTTCCCAAATCTGAAGATCTGAATCTGATACTTTATGTGGTTTCTAGAGCGGAAAAAGTCAAATCGGGAGCGAAATTTGTATGGGAGCTATATATAAATCTAAACCGATCAATCACATTTTCACCACAAGTGTTTCTATTTGAAATATAAGATGTTTTGCCAATTTTGAAGAAAATCTGTTGTAATATGTGGTATCTAGAGTGAAAAAAGTCAAATTGGGAGTGAAATTCGTATGGGGTCTATATCTAAATCTGAACCGATTTTCTTCAAATTAAATAGCGTTCGTCCTTGTCCCGAAAAACTTTGTTGTGCAAAGTTGCATTTGGTTCTGGCTACAATTGCGACCTGAATCGTGATTACAAGAATAGATGGACAGACAGACGGACATTGCTAAATCGATTCAAAAAGTGATTCTAAGACGATCGGTATAATTAACAATGGGTCTATCTCTCTTCCTTTTGGGAGACATAAGACATAATACTCTCGTGGAGTGTATAAAAATGATATTTTCCTGTAATATTACTGATAAACATTTCGGCCCGGCCAAACTTAACACGTTTTTACCTTTTTTGGCTTAGAAGGTTTTGCCATTTCTGTAATTAAATCGATGTTGGCAGCTATGAGTATTCTTTTTAAAACGAATAAATAAGACAATAGTTTAACAATATTTACAAATGCCGAGACAGCGGTCGGCCTCGCGAGTATAGTTTTATACTGTACAAAAGTAGTCATACAAAATAAATTCAATCTTCAGGTAACACATTGCCTGAAAAGGATATCGAAAACATAATTACATCATTATACACTCCACGAGAGTATTATGTCTTTGTGCATTTGTTTGTAATACCCAAAAGGAAACGAGATAGACCCATTGTTAACCAGTAAGGAAAGGCTAAACTCGGGCGGGGCCGACTCTATGATACACTCCACTTTCTATCCGAATACAATTTAATTCGGTGAAAAAGTGAAAACGGGCAGGATTTTTGCATCCTGTAAATGTGTGTGTTTGACAAAAAATGTTGAATCGGAAAGGACATTTGTATGGGAGTATATTGAAATCTGGAACGAAATAGGTGAAATATAATTCGTATAGTTTGGCCAAAATAGGTTAAACATTTGGGAGCAACATTTGTATTTGCGATATATCGAAATCTGAAAATGTCAAATGTTTATACTTGGATTATAAGATGTTGTGGCAAATTTAAAGAAAATCGGGTAAAATACGTGGTTTCTAGAGCGGAAAATGTCAAATCGGGAGCGACATTTGTATGGGAGCTATATCTAAATCTGAACCGATCTTACCCAATTTTTGCATAGGTGTTTATAGTTGGATTATAAGATGTTGTGCCAATTTTAAAGAAAATCGGGTACAATATGTGGTTTCTAGAGCGGAAAATGTCAAATCGGGAGCGACATTTGCATGGGAGCTATATCTAAATCTGAACCGATCTTACCCAATTTTTGCATAGGTGTTTCTAGTTGGATTGTAAGATGTTGTGTCAAATTTAAAGAAAATCGGGTACAATATGTCGTTTCTAGCGCGGAAAATGTCAAATCGGGAGCGACATTTGTATGGGAGCTATATCTAAATCTGAACCGATCTTACCCAATTTTTGCATAGGTGTTTATAGTTGGATTATAAGATGTTGTGCCAAATTTAAAGAAAATCGGGTACAATATGTGGTTTCTAGAGCGGAAAATGTCAAATCGGGAGCGACATTTGCATGGGAGCTATATCTAAATCTGAACCGATCTTACCCAATTTTTGCATAGGTGTTTCTAGTTGGATTGTAAGATGTTGTGTCAAATTTAAAGAAAATCGGGTACAATATGTCGTTTCTAACGCGGAAAATGTCAAATCGGGAGCGACATTTGTATGGGAGCTATATCTAAATCTGAACCGATCTTACCCAATTTTTGCATAGGTGTTTCTAGTTGGATTGTAAGATGTTGTGTAAAATTTAAAGAAAATCGGATACAATATGTCGTTCCTATAGCGGAAAATGTCAAATCGGGAGCGACATTTGTATGGGGGCTATATCTAAAACTGAACCGATTTGGCTCAAATTAAATAGCGTTCGTCCTTGATCGATTGATTGATTGAAGTCGATCGGTATGCTTAACAATGGGTCTATCCCGCTTCCTTTTGGGTGTTACAAACAAATGCACAAAGCCATAATACTCTCGTGGAGTGTATAATTATACCGATCGTCTTAGAATCACTTTCTGAGTCGATTTAGCAATGTCCGTCTGTCTGTCTGTCTGTCTGTCCGTCCGTCCGTTCATCTATTCTTGTAATCACGATACAGGTCGCAATTGTAGACAGAACCAAATGAAACTTTGCACAACGATGTTTTTCGGGATAAGGACGAACGCTATTTAATTTGAAGAAAATCGGTTCAGATTTAGATATAGCCCCCATACGAATTTCACTCCCGATTTGACTCTTTTCACTCTAGATACCACATATTACAACAGATTTTCTTTAAAATTGGCAAAACATCTTATATTGTAACTAGAAACACCTGTGGTAAAAATGTGTTAGATCGGTTCAGATTTATATATAGCTCCCATACAAATTTCGCTCCCGATTTGACTTTTTCCGCTCTAGAGAACACATAATGTATCAGATTGTCTTCAGATTTGGTAAAACATCTTATATTTCCACTAGAAACACCCATGGGGAATATCGGTCAGATCGGTTCAGATTTATATATAGCTCCCATACAAATTTCGATCCCGATTTGACTTTTTCCGCTCTAGAAACCACATATTGTATCAGATTGTCTTCAAATTTGGTAAAACATCTCATATTCCCACTAGAAACACCCATGGTGAATATCGGACAGATCGGTTCAGATTTATATATAGCTCCCATACAAATTTCGCTTCCGATTTGACTTTTTCCGCTCTAGAAACCACATATTGTATCAGATTGTCTTCAGATTTGGCAAAACATCTTATATTTAAACTAAGAACATCTATGGTGAAAATAGGTCAAATCGGTTCAGATTTAGATATAGCCCCCATACAAATGTCGTTCCCGATTTGACATTTTCCTCTGTATAAACCACATATTGTAATCGATTTTCTTTAAATTTGGCACAACATCTTATAATCTTACTAGAAACACCTATGCAAAAATTGTGTAAGATCGGTTCAGATTTAGATATAGCCCCCATATAAATGTCGCTCCCGATTTGACTTTTCCGCTTTAAATGCCACATATTCTAATAGATTTTCTTCAAATTTGGCACAACATCTTATAATCTACCTAGAAAGACCTGTGGCTAAAGCGGGCTAGATCGGTTCAGATTTAGAAATAGGCCCCATACAAATGTCGCTCCCGATTTGAATTTTGCGCTCTAAAAACCATATATTGTACCCGATTTTCTTTAAATTTGGGACAACATCTTATAATCCAACTAGAAACACTATGCATAAATTGGGTAAGATCGGTTCAGATTTAGATATAGCCCCCATACAAATGTCGGTCCCGTTTTGACTTTTGCCGCTTTAAAAGCCACATATTGTGCTCGATTTTCTTTAAATTTCGCACATCTTATAATCTAACTAAACAAAACTATGGTGAAAGTGGGTAAGATCGGTTCAGATTTAAATATAGCCCAAATTCAAATGTTGCTCCCATAAGTTTAACCGATTTTGGCCAAACTATACATTTTATCTTTCACTTATTTCGTTCCAGGTTTCAATATATCCTCATACAAATGTCCTTTCCGATATAAAATTTTTTGTCAAACACATACATTTACAGGATACAAAACCCTTCCCGTTTTCACTTTTTCACCGAATTGAATTGTATTCGGATTAAAAGTGGAGTGTATCATAGAGTCGGCCCCGCCCGACTTTAGCCTTTCCTTACTGGTTTTAAATGCAAAAGAACTGCTTAGCAGCTCCTGTTTTCCACGAGCTAAACGAAATTCCAATACGATATATAGTTTCCGCGATACATCCCAATAAAATAGCCTCTATTATGATGCAATTATGAATTATTTTAGCATATATGATCTCTAAATGCATCCACAGCTAAATTTAGCCGCGATATTGGCAAAATCTTTTAGAATATGCTTGAGAGGAATGTTCTTTGCCGCTGGTAATACACTGTGCGCCGCACAGTAGTTCCAAATCATTTTTGGAATTAATTCCAAAGATATATAGTGGCGAAAATTCATATGATTAGATCATCATAATATTGGTTTAGATTTTTATTTTGGCCTCATACATATCACAGCTGTTCCTCAGCTTTTCAAAAACACATACAGTTCTCTACTATTTGCAAATGAAAATTTTTAGTATTAGTTTTTTCGTTTGTATTTTTTTTCGTTTGGTCTGTAATCAATATTTGAATTGAACTGGGATATTGTCATGGCTCAAGACCATTTTGAATCTATATTTAATAGAATACGAATTTTTTTACAAATGGCATGGCGGTATTTATTACTTGGCTGCAGACTACCACTACCATGATTTCCATCCTGTTAAAGGTTTCCTCAGGTGGCTTCGCAGCGACTTTTCAACAACATACCAGGCCTCTTTAAGTAAATAATTCTCACAAAACGAACGAGATGCACAACTTTTTTTTGCTGGATATCCGTTTTTATTATGCCTTCTTTTTTAAAATATCATAAATTTGTAAAAACTCAGCCTATTGGATATTGGCTGAGTTTACTCTTTGTGGCTTGATTGAATCTAGTCCTTCTTTCTGAAAATATCAGAAATTTGTAAAAACTCAGCCTATTGGATATTGGCTGAGTTTACTCTTTGTGGCTTGATTGAATCTAGTCCTTAGCAGTACGCTTCTGCTGTATAGTGATCTAAATTCCTTAGAAATTTATCTGCACTGCATGATTATCACCAACATCATCGTTATCGTTGTTATCATCATATACATACATACACCGTCGTCATCATTAAACGCAATAACAAACAATTTTTCTTTTGTACATCTCAATGACACTTCAATTCGTTTAAAGCTTTATTACTTGTTTTATATGACCATTGCTGTATAATTGTTGTCGTTATTGTTGTTGTTGCTGTTGGCTGCCACTTCTCCTGAACAAAAAGTCCATACGAAATTGTGTACGACGTATACCTCTACCTACCTACCTAGCTTTGTGTGATCCCCCAGTGGCCGCTTTTTACCCGCTCGCTGTTGCTTTGGCATAATACACTTTAGAGTGAACTTACAATGGGGCAAAGCAAAAACATGCCGCCGACAAACGTAACGTAAATGTTCAAATACAAAAACAACAACACACAGAGAGAGGACTCAACTCTGAAGTACCCAACCTGGGCGCCCTTTTTGTGCCAAAGCGCATTATTGCAAAACTTTCATACAAGTAGTACATATATATTTTTTATTGTTGTTGTTTTTTTACGATCACAAAGCGAAATAAACTACTGAATGAGTTTTAAGCTGAAGTCCACGGAATAGTAGATTTGGTGGTGAAACAAAAAAAATTGACAACGAATTGTCGATACCCTTTCGTGTGGTGGTCAAGGAAATTGGGGGAAAATATTTAATCAAAAAAGGATGAATTTGTAATTTTTTGCTTCAAAAACGAGACCTATTTCAATTATTCTGTGTTTATTTAGCAGGGCATAATATTTAAATCTATTTGTAGTGGACCAAATACATTTGTAATTGTCTATAGTCAATCACACGACCGATTCTAATTAAAATGGCAATAAGTGTCATAAATTTCGTTTTCGAATTACTTGTGGCGTATAAGTAATGATTACCAGTAATAATATTACTCATACGCTCAGTTGTCCCACTATCTGACACTGGAAATTATCAAAAAAAGTAGGTCGCTTACAATGAGAATAAAATTGTGATGGAGAGAAGCTTCCCCTCAGGAATGTTTGTGGGACTTTTTATTTTTCGAGGTACTTGTGGCGTATAAGTAATGCTTACCAGAAATAATATTACTCATACGCTCAGTTGTCCCACTATCTGACACTGGAAATTATCAAAAAAGTAGTTCGCTTACAATGAGAATAAAATTGTGATGGAGAAAAACTTCCCCTCAGGAATGTTTGTGGGATTTTTTATGTTTTTATGATTTTTTATATTTTTCGCTAGTCTTTCAAGTTCACATTCCCTTAATCCCACAAACGTTTTTATTTCAAATTTCAAAAATGTGCCATAAATTGCGATTTTCTCATTACAAGGTACTGGTGGAGTATACGTAATATTAATCACAAATAATATTACTCATACGCTCAGCTGCCGCACTTGCAGGGAATGTATATCATACAAAAGGTAGGCAATTTTAAATGAATATAAAATTCTGAAGGTAGAAATCTTCCTCTAGCTCCCCATCAAGGGTATTTGTGGGATTTTTTATTTATATATTTTCCCTCAAGTTCCCCTCTGTTACGGTATTTGTCACAACTCAAAGGACCAACTCAATTCACTTCCCATGCCGACGCTGGACAATTTTCGAACAAACAAAACGCTTCTTAAGCGCGTATTGAGTTATAGAGAAAAGTGCTACGTACTACGTACAAGTGGACGACTGAGAGATATGAATGTTTATTATTATGGTTCGCTTGTGTTGCTGTGTTTCCGACAAACGACGACGACAAACGTCCACAACGCGACGCCGTCGCCTGATTCCACAGCTACGACAACTAACTGTGGCATGTTAAATGTCATGGCAAATTTTAAAGTTTGACAGCTTACATGTGCCTTTAGTGGCGCTTCCTTTTTTCCTCGCTGTGTGAACGGCCAGCATGTGAATGTGTCTCTGTGTGTGTGTGTGTGTGTGTGAGTGGTGCGATTTCGAGTTTAGATTGCTTAGGTTCGACCAGTGATTTCCCATCCATAGCCGATTATTAGTGCAGTTGCTATAAAGCTGGCACTGATAATGAGTACGACCATAATGATGATTACACTAATGCAGGTCTGAGTGATGATGATGATACCGCACAGTGGTGCAAAGGTGGAGACCAACAACCACAATTTCTGGAGGTGAGTTTAAAACCTTCTCTCCAGAGGGGTGAGCAGTTATTGCTCAAGCCCCAGATAGAGACCAAGTAGATAATGTTTTAATATATTTGTAATTCGCACGCTGCGACCGAAATTCTCGTTTCCCAGTACCAAAGTGAACTACATAATTTATTTGAGAAATAACTAATACTTTTTTAACATCCACATTAAAACGACTTGTCTGATTATATGTCTTCTACAAAAATTCTGGTACATTAGATTAGAGATATAAATACACGGAAAACATAATATTGTTATATGTTCGTATGCAAAATTATATATTTTGTGTAAGTATTACATCGTACGACACTAATTTTGGGTCATGAAAGTAACCGACAAGTTCTGAAAGTAGAGACAGATTTTCATTTTCTGCTCAAGTTCCCGTTTAAAAGGACTTTATATTTTTGAAATTACAATTTATTGTAGTTTTCTGTTAATCCTAGAAACTCGATATTGACTCCGAATGCAAGAGCACACTTTGGGCAATCTATATAGTTCTTGTTGTTTTGGGAATTGGAACAAAAAATTCGAAAATGTAGATATGTTCTAGAAAAATATGTTTTATTATGAACTTTGTACATGTACATTAAAGGATAGTGAAAAAAATTGAAAACTTTTTCGACATTTTTGTTACACTTCCAAAAACCATAAAACTTATATAGATTGTTCAAGCGGACTCTTCCATTTGGACAAGCAGAAATATTACAAAAAATTAATGAATATTTCAATCGCGTTGTTTTCTACTTTCTGAATTTTATAGAGATTTCCGTGACCTAAAAATTATAACAAGTAAGGAATGTCGGGCGGAGCCGTGATTTGATTAAATATGTGTTTTCTATCGTGAAAAAAGTCAAATCGTGAGCGACATTTTTATGGGAGCTATATATAAATCTAAACTGATTTCAACGATAGTTGAAATATAAGGTGTTCTGCGAAATTTGATTAAAATCTGTAAAATTATGTGGTTTCTTGAGCAGAAAGAAAGCGAAATTTGTATGGGAGATATATCTGAATCTGAACCGATCTGTAACAATTTCACAATAGATGTTTCTAGTTGAATTATAAAGTATTGTGATAAATTTCAAGCAAATCAAGTAAAATATGTGAGTTCTAGAGCGAAAATGTTAAATCGGGAGAGTCATTCGTATTCGTATCTAGTTGAAATCTGAGGTGTTGTGCCAAATTTGAAGAAAATAAGTCGAAATATATGATTTCGAGAACACAAAACGTCAAATCGGGAGCGAAATTTGTATGGTGGCTATGTCTAAATCAGAACAGATTTGTTTAGAATTAAATAGCGTTCCTCCTTAACTTGGTTGTACTTTGATTACATGAATAGAAGGCCAGACAGACGGAGTGACAGAATGACGGACATGGCTAAATCGATTCAAAAAATTGATTCTAAGTCGATCGATATACTTAACAATGGGTCTATCTCGCTTCCTTTTGGGCGTTACAAATAAATGCAGAAAGACCCTAGTGGAAGGTATAAAAATTGGCAATCGATTTCGAGTTCCACATAGCTTTCATACATACATTTCCATTTGTATTATATGGTATGCGGTGTTCCTACTGGGGGAGGCAAATCTTATTTCAATAAAGAAACAGAAAAATACACTTTTTTTATAAAAAAGTTAAACCATCTTGAAAAGGACTGAACAAGGGCAAGGGCAAATCGTGAACATAAATAAAAAAATTCATCTTCAAGGTCAAAATCGCAAACAAAATAAAAAAAAACAATTTTTTAACTTTTTCCCCTGTTCAGGTCCATAGGTAACAAACCGTTCAAAATTCTAGGAAACAATCAACTACAAAAATGTGCCTAATATATCAATAAACAACTTTCTAGAACATATGAACTTTCTGGGAATGATTCTTAACACCGTTTAGGTAGGAAAAATATATCTTGCAGGACGGTTTCTGTTAATCGTCAGTCCGACTACAGTGCGTATGAGTGATATTATCCTTAATCAACAGCACGTATACGCTACCTACACACACTATAAGATTTGTTCGACGACATTTGCGATTTTGACTTTAAAGATGATGTTTTTATACACTCCACGAGAGTATTATGTCTTTGTGCATTTGTTTGTAACACCCAAAAGGAAACGAGATATACCCATTGTTAATTATACCGATCGTCTTAGAATCACTTTCTGAGTCGATTTAGCAATGTCCGTCTGTCTGTCTGTCTGTCTGTCTGTCTGTCTGTCCGTCCGTCCGTCCATCAATTCTTGTAATCACGATACAGGTCGCAATTGTAGACAGAACCAAATGAAACTTTGCACAACGATGTTTTTCGAGATAAGGACGAACGCTATTTAATTTGAAGAAAATCGGTTCAGATTTAGATATAGCTCCCATACGAATGTCACTCCCGATTTGACTCTTTTCACTCTAGATACCACATATTACAACAGATTTTCTTTAAAATTGGCAAAACATCGTATATTGTAACTAGAAACACCTGTGGTAAAAATGTGTTAGATCGGTTCAGATTTATATATAGCTCCCATACAAATTTCGCTCCCGATTTGACTTTTTCCGCTCTAGAAACCACATAATGTATCAGATTGTCTTCAGATTTGGTAAAACATCTTATATTTCCACTAGAAACACCCATGGTGAATATCGGTCAGATCGGTTCAGATTTATATATAGCTCCCATACAAATTTCGCTCCCGATTTGACTTTTTCCGCTCTAGAAACCACATATTGTATCAGATTGTCTTCAGATTTGGTAAAACATCTTATATTCCCATTAGAAACACCCATGGTGAATATAGGACAGATCGGTTCAGATTTATATATAGCTCCCATACAAATTTCGCTCCCGATTTGACTTTTTCCGCTCTAGAAACCACATAATGTATCAGATTGTCTTCAGATTTGGTAAAACATCTTATATTTCCACTAGAAACACCCATGGTGAATATCGGTCAGATCGGTTCAGATTTATATATAGCTCCCATACAAATTTCGCTCCCGATTTGACTTTTTCCGCTCTAGAAACCACATATTGTATCAGATTGTCTTCAGATTTGGTAAAACATCTTATATTCCCATTAGAAACTCCCATGGTGAGTATAGGACAGATCGGTTCAGATTTATATATAGCTCCCATACAAATTTCGCTCCCGATTTGACTTTTTCCGCTCTAGAAACCATATAATGTATCAGATTGTCTTCAGATTTGGTAAAACATCTTATATTTCCACTAGAAACACCCATGGTGAATATCGGTCAGATCGGTTCAGATTTATATATAGCTCCCATACAAATTTCGCTCCCGATTTGACTTTTTCCGCTCTAGAAACCACATATTGTATCAGATTGTCTTCAGATTTGGCAAAACATCTTATATTTAAACTAAGAACATCCATGGTGAAAATAGGTCAAATCGGTTCAGATTTAGATATAGCCCCCATACAAATGTCGTTCCCGATTTGACTTTTTCCGCTTTAAATGCCACATATTCTAATCGATTTTCTTTAAATTTGGCACAACATCTTATAATCTAACTAGAAACACCTGTGGCTAAAGCGGGCTAGATCGGTTCAGATATAGATATAGGCCCCATACAAATGTCGCTCCCGATTTGACTTTTTCCGCTTTAAAAGCCACATATTGTGCTCGATTTTCTTTAAATTTCGCACAACATCTTATAATCTAACTAAACAAAACTATGGTGAAAGTGGGTAAGATCGGTTCAGATTTAAATATAGCCCAATTTTAAATGTTGCTCCCATAAGTTTAACCGATTTTGGCCAAACTATACATTTTATATTTCACCTATTTCGTTCCAGGTTTCAATATATCCTCATACAAATGTCCTTTCCGATATAAAATTTTTTGTTTTTCACCGAATTGAATTGTATTCGGATTGAAAGTGGAGTGTATCATAGAGTCGGCCCCGCCCGACTTTAGCCTCTCCTTACTGGTTTTATTTTATATTTTCACAATTTTTGTTCTTTATGCCTCACGGAGTTAATAAAAATTCCAAACGGTCTGCAATATATGAGCCTGAGAAAATGATCACTTTTTTGCCAAAATGACGCCGATGCCCCAAATCTTTGGGGCCCATAAAAAAGTGCATGATTTTGGGCAAAACTGGGAGGCACCGCCCTCTTTTTGCATTTTATCGCGTAGTAGTGTCCGTACATGGTTATATTTCCATGACTTACAATATTACACACAGTGTAATGGATAACAAGTTTCAATCTGTATCTAATCTAAGTGGGATGTTTAGTAAAATGGTAGTCAGGTCGATGTTTATCGCCGATATGTGCTAATATTTTCTGAGTAAGAAGTCAGCATATGAGTTTTGAAAAATGTAAGAAACATTATGCAATCAGTGCTGTGCGATTTAAAAAAATTCATTAATATTTTTTTTATATTAAAAAATTGGAAATTTTGGAGAAGATATCCCGGTGATGTGCTTTGACCAAAACAACTCAGGAAGGGCTTTAAACTCATATAAATAACATCTTCTTTGTGAATATTAAAATAAATTTCAGCATGAAGGAAGAAACAATTTACAACCGAAATAAAATTTTTCTGAAATTTCGATTGATTTCTTAAATTTTGGCCGAAAAGAAATATTTGTCAACAAAAATTTCTAAATAGTTCCGAAAGTGTTCGCCAGATTAGAAAGTTATAATAATAATGCTTGGAGAATGTTCGATTTTGGATATTTTAGTAGTTAGGAGATCACAAAACAGCAGGAAATATGTTTTAGTTTTTTTCGTTTGTTTTATTTTAGTCTGTAACCAATATTTGTCTCGATTTGGGATATTCTCCTGGATCGAGAACATCTTGCATCTACATTTTATGCATTTTATTTATATATTGCGTTTAAAATACATTTTTTATTTTTACATAGTGTAAATAATTATAACCTAAGAATCTAAAATTTTAATAAATAAATAAATAATTTAGCATTCCTCATTTTTCGGAAATCGTACCCACTGTGCACCGCTAAGGATAATGATGTCGGCGATGATGATGATGCTACTTCTGCACTGGTTTCATGCTGCATTTGATGATGATGAAGAGCATTATCATGATAACAATGAGTACAGGAGCAATATTGGCATTGCCAGTGCTCTTGTTGTTGCTGTTGTTGTAAGTGACCACCATAAAACTTTAGGATAAATGAATGCAATGCTAGAATTACACTCATTTAGAGATATCTCTCCCGTACATTATTATGTCAAGTGTACCACCACGGGACGGGCATTGTACCACATTGTGTTGGTCCATAAGATTTGAGCCTATTTAACCGCAATAACAACAACAACAGTAGCTGCAACAGCAGCGCCATCAACATCATTCGCGTAATCAGACAATAAAGGTTATGGACTGAATATGTATGAATGTTGTTGTTGCTGTTGCCATTGCCGTTGCGGCTACTACTGACAAGGCTTTTGTTGAACAACGGCCAGCCACACATATATGGGTTTGTAAGCAGGTATGTGTGTATGTATGTGCGGATGTGAAAATAATGATGACAGCCAGAACAATACAAACAATTGAGTCAAGTGTTCGTATATGTTGGCATAAATGAATGAATGCGCTAAAGTTAAGCTATAGAGTCCAATAAAAAATTAAATACCTTTGAAATCGTTTCAAAGGCCGTTCACTGGTATGCTCGGTAGGAGTTGTACAGAAAAAAAAATAAATAAAACAAGGAATTATAAGATTATGGCACAATGTATTATATTGTTGGACATGTGTGTGTAATACTCAAAATGGTAGACCCTTCCGTATATTTATGCCGATCGAGTTAGAATTACTTCTGAATCGACGTAGCCTACATCCAACTTTCTTCAGGTGCCCAATTTGATTATTGAAATTTTGACCAGGAAAGGATGTTACTAAACTTGAAGGAAATCAGATCATGTTAGTCTCTCATAAATGTTAACCAAATTTCAATTCTGAATTGATTATTCTCGATTATACTTTGATGACCATACATTTTTGGCCGAAACGATTTTGGGTTTGTTTTGATATTCGTAATTTGGCAACCTAGACCGTCAGTGTGCTGGGTGAATATTGCGGTTTGATATGGCATTTGATTCCCAAAAATAAAAATACAATATTTTTTCTTTTCTTTTACATTAGAAACATAAATTAAAAGATATATAATCGAAAAAAATTAGTGACCGAATCAGTTTCGGGATGGATTAAAATATTTTATGAACCATTTGGTTGCCTTCTGGGGAAGTAGTCCAGATATAGAATTACAACATCTCATCATATTTGGTCTAACACTCGCCTAAACAATTATAAGTAAGTATACTTGTCCAAGACATTTTTGTTGCTCCAAACCTCCTCTTTAAATCTCCTCTGGTCATGTTTGATCCATCACTCACTTAGACCATTATCAGTAAGTATACTTGCCACTGGTCATCAAAAGGTTTATAAACATCTTGACGACAGGTATGCATATATACATAGATTCTGATGTAAAGGGTGATTTTTTAAGAGCTTGATAACTTTTTTTTTAAAAAAAACGCATAAAATTTGCAAAATCTCATCGGTTCTTTATTTGAAACGTTAGATTGGTCCATGACATTTACTTTTTGAAGATAATTTCATTTAAATGTTGACCGCGGCTGCGTCTTAGGTGGTCCATCCGCTTAGTCCAATTTTGGCATTTCCACGTTT
Organism: Polietes domitor; assembly: GCA_947397865.1. Classification (NCBI taxonomy): domain Eukaryota; kingdom Metazoa; phylum Arthropoda; class Insecta; order Diptera; family Muscidae; genus Polietes; species Polietes domitor. The sequence continues at coordinate 123,156,809 of OX377622.1, forward strand.
TTGAGTAACAGAGGCCCAATTGGTGCGAACGGCGACGAATCGAAAATTGGTGGTCATCATTAACACTGGCCGATACAGCTGCGATATTTTCTTCAGTTCGCACTCTACGTAAGCGTGTTGGTGGTTTAATGTCCAACAATGTAAATTTGGTGCGAAATTTAGTCACAATAGCCCGAATAGCCGCTTCAGTGGGTCGATTAAACTGACCATAAAATGGAAGCGCGCAATGAACTTTCTTAACAGAGCACGCATTTTGATAATAAAATTCAATAATTTGCAAGCGTTGTTCGTTTGTAAGACGATTCATGATGAAATGTCAAAGCATACTGAGCATCTTTCTCTTTGACACCATGTCTGAAATCCCACGTGATCTGTCAAATACTAATGCATGAAAATCCTAACCTCAAAAAAATCACTCTTTATTTTGGTGTTATAAACTTGAAAATGGTATTAAAATTTCTTTGTGGATAATATTTTTATTTTTTATTTTTTTAAATCGGAAGTATTTCGCAATAATTTTGTTAGTATGCTCAAGCAGTTTAAAATCCAAACATGCTTGGTGTCTCAAGTCACTCCATCGACTCATTCTACTTTTTGCATGTAACAACCCTCCTACCACGTATGTTAAAGGAATAAAGCCATATGTGTGCTGTCTATTGTAATCAAATCTTGGGTAAATTTTTTGATTAGAAAATTATCCAGTTGTTGTACCGTTTCCACTCTAAAAGATTTGTTAAAAAAACGAATAACAACGGACTTTGTATTTGGTAGTTTTTACTTACCTACATTAAGGTATTTATAATATGATTCTGAAAAGTTAATCATTCAAGCTTGAGGTCTGTTTTTTATACCCTCCACCTAAGGGTACATTCATTCAATTTGTCATTCCGATTGTACCACCTTCAAACATTCATCGGAGACTCCATTAAGTATATATATTCTGGGTCGTGGTAAATTGAGTTACGAAGTTCAAATTTTACCAAAATGTATCTTATGGTTGGGATTGAAAGTTGGCGGAATCGGCCCAGAGGGAAACATTTTCCCTAATAAGGACTGAAAATATCCCCTAATATTTAGACAATTTAAGCAATTTATTTTAAAGTTGTTTTGGAATTTATTGCGTACATTCCTCTTGTAGTCTAAATACACCAACAACTAAATAAAAGCGGGCGAAATGGGATAAAACTGGTACAAATGACACCGCAATAGCTAGAAACATGAAATTTGGAAAGTACATCCCTCTAATTGCGTAGATACATAAAATAGAGGGATTTTTCAAAATTCGTACATTTTGCGGATATATTTGGAAAAGAGGGATAAAAATGGTACCTACCAAATTACTAAAGTTGAAATCATGGAATTCGGTGTATACATTCATGAAAATGCAAAACAAAAGGATTTTTTCGAAATATGTACTTTTAGACGGCAAATGAGGCGAATAGGGATAAAAATGGTACCAACCAAACGGCTGCAGCTATAATAATGAAACTCGGTGTACATTTCTTTGACTGTGTTGACGCGAAAAATAAAGAGATCTTTCGATATTCGTGTCATCAGGATCTAAATGGGATTAAGCTTGGCACCAATCAAGCGGCTAAAGCTAGAATTATGATATTACATGATATTATTATGATACGTCGACGCAGAGCTTATCTAAATTCATACTTTTAAGGTCAAATTGGAAAAAGGAGCGAAACTGGTACCAATCAAGCGACTGTAGCTAAAATCAACTAAGTGTGAATATTCCACTCTGTAACATATTGGATCTTCAATATTAAAACTTTTCCTATCAAAATGGTTAATCAAGATATTGCAAATAATGAAAATCTAGCTTGAGGGAAATTGTTTCTAACTAATAATATTTAAGACACATTTTTTGATGATTGCTGCTAGGGTTTGCATCCCGGGATTTCCCGCGGGAAATTCCCGGGAATTTGCATATTTGCTGTTTCCCGTATCCCGAGAAGTTTGTACGGGATTCCCGCGGGAATTTACTTAATTTGTTCAAAATGTTTTCACTATAAAATTGTAAAAGATACAAAAATGACAAATATCTCTTTTTAGGCGGAATGGGGTGGCTGGGATGGTCTAATACCACACCAGAACTATTATAAGATGTTGTGCCCAATTTAAAGAAAATCGGGTACAATATGTGGTTTCTAGATCCGAAAATGTCAAATCGGGAGCGAAATTTGTATGGGGGATATATCTAAATCTGAACCGATCTTACCCACTTTCTGCATAGGTGTTTCTAGTTTGATTATAAAATGTTGTGCCAAATTTAAAGAAAATCGGGTTTAATATGTGGTTTCTAGAGCGGCAAAAGTCAAATCGGTAGCGACATCTGTTTGGAGGCTATATCTAAATCTGAACCGATCTTACCCAATTTCTGCATAGGTGTTTCTAGTTTAATTATAAGATGTTGTGCCAAATTTAAAGAATATCGGGTACAATATGTGGTTTCTAGATCCGAAAATGTCAAATCGGGAGCGAAATTTGTATGGGGGCTATATCTAAATCTGAACCGATCTTACCCACTTTCTGCATAGGTGTTACTAGTTTGATTATAAAATGTTGTGCCAAATTTAAAGATAATCGGGTTTAATATGTGGTTTCTAGAGCGGCAAAAGTCAAATCGGGACCAAAATTTGTATAGAGGCTATATCTAAATCTGAACCGATCTTATCTACTTTCTGCACAGGTGTTTCTAGTTTGATTATAAGATGTTGTGCCAAATTTAAAGAAAATCTTGTACAATATGTGGTTTCTAGACCGGAAAATGTCAAATAGGGACCGAAATTTGTATGGGGCTATATCTAAATCTGAACCGATTTGCCTCAAATTAAATAGCGTTCGTCCTTGATCCACAAAACTTGCTTCTACCAATTTTTGTTAAGATCGGGCTATAGTTGCGACCTGTAATTTGATTACAACAATCGTCCATCGATTGTTGTAATCAAAGACGGACAGACGGACATTGCTAAATCGACTCAGAAAGTGATTCTAAGCCGATCTGTATAATAAACGATGGGTCTAACTCGATTCCTTTTGGGTGTTACAAACAAATGCACAAAGACATAATACTCTCGTGGAGTGTATAATGATATATTGAATTAAAGCAGTGATTGTTTTTTCGAAAATATTCAATCATAAAAGTTGCTGATTCGATTACAGCAGTCATTGATTTTTTCGATGGTATTCAATCAAAAAAGTTGCTGACTCGATTACAGTAGTCGTTGATTTTTTCGATAGTATTCAATCAAAAAAGTTGCTGACTCGATTACAGTAGTCGTTGATTTTTCTGAAAATGTTTAATGAATTGTATTGCTATATTGATAAAAAATTTATTGGATTTAGTGAAATGAACCATTCGTCGACATGTTCTGAAGTTCGTCTGAAGTCTTCAGCAGAACCCAAAATTAGCAAAAAGGCAAACGAGACCTTCATTGGTACAGCTAAAAGTTGACTGCACAATTTCTATGGGCGCTACCCCATCTCGTCAAAACTTTGGCAATGTATGTTTGTCTTTGACTTAAATCAGAGTTCATATTAGTACCAGCGTTCACATATGACAAATGAGAAGCGCTGATAAACAAAATATTCCACCGAACTAAGTCGACACTCTAAAAGGCGTCTTCGATTTGAGTTGTTGACAATTCGCGTTAACCACGACTTCTTTCTAAGAAATGATAAAAATGAAACGAAAACAGTAATCATTTTCATTTTTCCGATCACTGTTTGAAACAGTTTTTTTATATTCTCTGTGGAAGTTGTGATTGAAATATACGGAATAAATTCAATGAAATATAAATATTCGACAACAAATGAAATATATTTACCCGTTTAATAATAATTCATAATTCATAAGAAAATTTCATCGACAAACGTTTGGTAAACTGGTGGTTCTGCCAAATTTCCTAAAAATAAAAAAATCTTAGCCTAAATTTCAACAGCTCCTCCTCCATCCATGTTTGAACCTTGAAGTCCACAATGTATTCCATGGTACTAGGTAAACGAGACATTAGGCTCATCGGATAATAAACATTAACGAACGCATAGCTGGTAGAACCTGATAATACATATACACCTAACTCATTCATACATATATTAACAGTGGAAATACAATCAAATGATCTAAAATTCATGGATGAGACTGTCAGAGGTGAGGCTGACTGAGAAAAAACTGACAAGACTGCGAAGTGTAGACACAAAACATCATATAAACACCATAACTGCCAACAACACATTCGCAACCCTGAAAAAATCTTCTCTGCCAGTCAACTCAACGTTATCAACTCATCCCGGTATTAATGAAACTCAGCCCATACATTTTCCCACCTCATTAGGACCTCTTAAGCAGACTCCTTTTCCAACGTCATGAATATTAATTTGGCTCCTAACTCATCAATAAACATGGTTAGTGATGGTTCAGAATTGAAAAAATGATCAGAACTGAACAGAACTGCAAAAACAGCAGGTGTTGAAAACTCTAATTAAGTGGAACAGTCGTCTGTATCTTGCGTCGCCGCCACTCGAGGGTGTTGTTGCCCCTGAAGCACGTGCATCTTGTTAGGAGGGAATCATTGTTGGCGTTGATGTTCTTTTTAACAAAAAAGATGCGGGTTTAATTCACACACACATGCACACACAAAGTGAACGCGAACGAACAAATTGTGTGATGATATCAAAACAAATTGTTAAAAATGATGATTTGTATAAAATTGAGCGTCGACATACGCACACACACGTTCTCAAGCATTTTTGTGCGGCCAGATTGGTTAACAAGTTACCCTAATAAAAAACAGCACCGGAATGGAAACAAATTGTGAATTAATACCTGCGCTGTTCTTTTTGTTTCTTTTTTTGTGCACTGGAATTCAACAGCTGAGACCAGACCAGAGCCCAGAAATGAGACAGGTGTTTGTGAAAAGATGAGATGAAACAAATTAAATGGAAATTTATTTCCGTTTGGCAGAGCAAGCGATGACATTATTTAACGTTTATTTCAATTGGACAATTGCGCTGGGAGAAGGCAAAGAGGAAGGAAGGGATCACAAATTGAGTCGGATGTTGTGAATTACGAAGACGTATTGTTCCTTTATGGATTGGTCAGACCAATAATAAAATAATAAAGTATGTACTCGTTGAATGGGAAGGTTAAGCTTATAAAGACTTAGCAAATATGCTAGTAACAACAGCAAAAACAATTTGCTAACCCAACAGAATTTGTCTGCTGAAAAGGGGAAAAATCAAAATTAGAAGTAAAATGTAAACAAGTATATTGATTTAACAAACTGTGCTATTTCTATACTTTCTGACATAACAAGACTTTACTTTGCAGCAAGAACTACCATATATTTATCTGGACCATATAAGGAAAATAAACAGAAGAAATTTATTTAATCAGATCAATTCAAAATATAATTTTTATTAGATTTTATTGACTTTGACGTAAATTTTAATTTTTAATTCACTTGATATTTTAAAGCATTTAATTGTTGATAACAAAAATTAAAGTTTTCGAAAATAAAAAGGATTTGAAAACTGCATCTGATAGAGGGGGTAAAACAAGAAAATACATGTATCGACGTTTTGAAAGTTTTTTTTTCAACTATTCAACCGTTGGACTATTATTTGTGGGGTGCTCTCAGCAGCCATTTGAATGAAATTCAAATAAAAAAAGAAATTTGAGAAAATATTCAGTAGTTTTTTTATAGCATTTTCAAAAAAAAGTTATTTATCGGACCCTATATTTCAATATTTTCCCGTTTTGCACATGCTTATGATGAGTCGGCATATGGAACCTTGTAATCCTTACACTTTAAGTACATGAAGTGTTCAGCAATATTACTCAAAACACAATAAGGATAATTTTAACACTCTTGCTCCTCAATATAGAGGTCTTTTGGTCCCTTTTGTGCAAAAGGGTAAAAAATTCCCCTAAATCACCGGTTTAACGGGTAACACGGTTCTACAAAAATATCAAATCTCGACACAAAACTAAACTTATGCACCAGAAATAAGTCAACAAAATTAAATTAATTTTGCATCGTCCCACGAAACTGAATTTTAGGGTAAAGCTGTGAGTGGAAAAATATTCTACGTCAAATTTCACTATAAGTCACCGAACAAAACAAAGCTGTAGATAATAATATATAAAATATATTATAAAATTTTAGAAAAAATGTCTCCGAAAGTAATGGCTATCTATTTTTTTGAAACATATTACGCAAATTCCCATGTTCTAAAATTTATGGCTTGTATACTCTCCAAAAGTTAGTATACCCCCATACTGTGGGGGTAGACTTATAACAAAAGCATGCCAAATAAAGTGATTCTTATTTGTAGGGGTGAAATGGGACAAAAAGGTATAAAAATGGTACCTATCAAACGACAACAGCTAGAAGCACGAAATACGGTTTGTAGATTCCTCTATTTAAGTAGATACATAATATAAAAGTATTTTTTCAAAATTCGTACTTTTAAGTAGAGGGATAAAAATGGTACCAACCTAACGACTGCAGCTAGAATAATGAAATTTGGTGTATACATTCCACTGATTGCACAGACACGTAAAATAAAGGCATTTTTATACCCTCCACCTCCAGGATGGGGGTATACTAACTTTGTCATTCCGTTTGTAACACCTTGAAATATCGACCTGAGACCCTATAGAGTATATATATTCTTGATCTTCATAAAATTCTAAGACGATCTAGCCATGTCCGTCCGTCCGTCCGTCCGTCTGTTGAAAGCACGCTAGCATCGAAACGAAAGGAGCTAGAATGTTCAAATTTTCCATAAATGCTTCTTATAGTCGTAGATCGGTTGGGATTGCAATGGGGCGAAATCGGCTTAAAAGGGAAAAATTTTTCCCTCACAAGGACTAATAATCCCTAATATTTTAGCGTATTTAAGCATGTTTTTTGAATATGTCTGTTTATATTTGCTTGATATTTGGTATGCGCATTCCCCTTATAGCAAAAACGTACACCATAAAGTGATTCTTATTTGTAGGGGGTGAAATGGCACAAAAAGGGATAGAAATGGTACATATTAAACTACAACAGCTAGAAACACGATATTCGGTGTGTACATTCCTCTAATTGAGTAGATACATAATTTAAAAGTATTTTTTCTAAATTCTTACTTTTAAGGGGTAAAATGGGAATAGAGGGATAAACGTGGTACCAACCAAACGGCTGTACCTAGAATAATGAAATTAGGTGTATAAATTCCTCTGATTGCATAGACAAGTAAAATAGACGGATTTTTTAAAATTCGTACTTTTTGGGGTTAAAATGAAAAAGGGGATAAAAATAGTACCAATCAAATGACCGCTGCTAGAGTCATGAAATTCGGAGTATACATTCCTCTGATTGTGTAGACACGGAAAATAGACGAATTTTTCGAAATTCGTACTTTTTGAGGTTAAAGTGGAAAAAGGGGATAAAAATAGTACCAACCAAATGACCGCAGCTAGAATCATGAAATTCGGAGTATACATTCCTCTGACTGCGTAGACACGGAAAATAGACGAATTTTTCGAAATTCGTACTTTTTGGGGTTAAAGTGGAAAAAGGGGATACAAATAGTACCAACCAAATGACCGCAGCTAGAGTCATGCAATTCAAGTATACATTCCTCTGACTGCGTAGGATAAAAATAGTACCAACTAAACGACTACAGCTAGAATGATGAAATTCTAATTTCGTAGAAATGTCAAGGGGGTAAAAATGGTGCCTACTAAATGGGCGCAGCTGGAATCATGGAATTCCGTGTATACATTCCTCTGAATGCATAGACACGCAAAATAAAAAGTTTTTTTCCAAATTCGTACTTTTCTTTTTACGGCAAAATTTGGTTGAATCATGAAGTTATGTTATCTTGCATTTTGAACGTGAATGGATTTTCAAAATTTGAACTTTTAGAATTAGGAAAATAGGATGGAAATTCAACCAACTGTAGCACTTACTATCTACCAATATTCATGATATTTAAGTTTTTTTTGGAGATTTCCAAAAAAATGTCCAATGGGTTTTTGCAACTACTCTACTATGCAGTCAGAGATATATGCATATATATATATGCATTGAACTTCATGATTTTAGGCTGCAGCAATTTAATTAGTTCTTTTTTTATGCCATTCCGCCCGTCTGCCCCTAAAAACAAAATTCGTAAAACCCTGTCCAAAAAATTAAGACTTTTTAAATGGAACGGAATAGCGAACCTATAATTCTGAAAGAGCATGTTGACCATATTTGCAGAATAAATAAAGTAAGTCGCGAAAAAACTGGAAATGCTGGAAAAATGCAAAATTCGAGTTTGCAATTATATTTATTTCAACTTTCTCTATCTAGGTTTCTGAAACACGTCTAACACAAGTATTCCCTATTTAGTCACAATCATATGCCAAAAAATATGTTGGTGTTCTCTATATTATAGAAAGTTATGCAGGTGTTTCGAAAGGCGCTTTTCACAATTTTTGACTTCACAACCAACATTATCCAATTGGAGTGGTGTGAATGGAAAGCTGTAGATATAATATATATATATATATATATATAAATTTGGAAAAATGTCTCTCCAAATAATGATTCACAAGTTATTGCATTTTTCCCAACAAATTCCAAATTCCCAAGATAGGGATAATGTGGTTCGGTCAAAGATTCGCCATGGTTTACGTGGCACCGTTTTGAATAAACACCATATCTATAGATTACCAAGTTTTTTTTTTCAAATTTCAAATATCTCTACCCAATGTGCCACTTTAATTATGTATATCCTTCATCCATTCGCAATTCGATTTGCCATTACAAAAATCAATGCTTCCAATCAATCTATACTCTTTGGCGTTTCGCTAATTTTGTTATTTGTTAAAATCTTGTTAACGAAAATCATGTTCACTCATGGTATATTACATAAGATTATGTAGCTACGCCACGAGTATTTTGCAATGCTCGACATTTTGATTAACATATCACGTTGCAATTTTTTTGATTTTCGTTTTTTTTTGTTTGTGCCCGCCGCATGCAACATGCATCGATATGACAGACAAACTTCGACAGACGAGTGACGATGGGATGGGATGGCTACAAGACAAAAATCACCTTTTGAATTTTTGATTTCCACCAAAAGCCGAAAAAATAAAAAGTGTTCATATACATTCTTCTGGCTGACTAAAGACAGCGCGAGAAAAGATAAAAACGTGGTGATTATTATTAGTTTTTGGGTGTTATGAGTACAAAATAATAAATAGCAACGAAAGCAGCGACGCCACAAGAGGTAAGTACCTTGTAAAAGGGTGTTGGTGAGTGGGGTGATCTTAGGTATAAGATTATCCTATAATTGTCTTAAAAAGCACCACTATCTGTGAGATAAAATTTTAATAATAGGACTGATTTTTCCTTAAGCAGGGATAAAAATCTGCTATAACAAAAAACGTTAATAAAAATTTATTTTATTGCTCAAATTAAAAAATATTTTTTCACATTGTCGCCAACTACAATATAAATATTTCTGTCAAAAAAATGATCAAAAATTTTTTTTGTGTTGACTTTATTGGACTTTGCCTCGATAACCATAATTTGGGCTTACACTGGATGTTTATCCAGGCTAAGTCTAAAATTTTTAACACAAAATTATTTTTTCAAAATTAGTTTTCCCACACACATTGATATTGCTTTTGGCGACAATTAAAAAAATATTTACCCAAAATATCAATGATATGCGTTGATAGCATTTCCAGTTGCACTGCTTTAATGTCAAGAATGTTTTGGTAAAAAGTTGATAAAAAGTAACACTATTATTATGGAATTTTCATGTTAAGGTACTATACATTGCTTTTACAAACAAGTAAGGAAAGGCTAATGTCGGGCGGAGCCGACTTTATGATACACTCCACTCAAAAAGTGATTCTAACTCGATCGGTATAATTATACACTCCACGAGAGTATTATATCTTTGTGCATTTGTTTGTAACACCCAAAAGGAAAAGGAAAGGAGTTAGGACCATCGTTTATTATACAGATCGGCTTAGAATCACTTTCTGGGTCGATTTAGCAATGTCCGTCTGTCCGTCAGTCCATCTATTGTTGTAATCAAATTACGCAATTATAGTCCGATCTTAACAAAAATTGGCACAAATAAGTTTTGTGGATCAAGGACGAACGCTATTAAATTTGAAGTAAATCGGTTCAGAAACCACATATTTTAACAGATCCTTATCAAATTTGGCTAAATATCTTATGTTTCCATTAGAAACAACCATGGCGAAAATGTTGCCAAAACACCTTATATTTCAACTGGAAACACCTGTGGTGAAAATGTGTTAGATAGGTTCAGATTTACATATAGCTCCCATACAAATTTCGCTCCCTGATTGACTATTTCCACCCCAGAAACAACGTATTTTCACCGAATTTCTTCCAAATGAGCATAAAACGTTTACTTGAACTGAAAAAACTTATTCTGAAAGTTAGTCACTTCATTCCATGTTTGGATATCCCGATTCAAATATTTATCTCGATTTGAAAAATTGGACTAGGTCGAATTAGCCTATGATTAGGATACATACAAAAAGCCTTCCCGTTTTCAGTTTTTTACCGAATTGAATTGTGTTCGGATAGAAAGTGGAGTGTATCATATAGTCGGCCCGCCCGACTTTAACCTCTCCTTACTTGTTTAATGACGGGTTATATCGAGTACCTATATACCTATAATTACTCTTTTTATGACAACAGGAATTGGAACAATTTCTAGGTCGCTTAAAAAATGTTAAGGTGAGGCTACCCCATGTTAACGGAGTGTATGTATAATTTTACTTAACAGTGGGATAATTCCATCAAAAATCGACCCAAATCCTATGGTTTTGGAAATCATCATTTCCGATTTTGATGAAATATGGCACATAAATTCTTTCTTTCGAGTTTGAGCTTTGCAGTGGATCGAGTTTTGCAGTGGTTCAATGTTGATACTCTTGGCCGTTTTTATGAAGAGGTATCTTCGTTAATGATGTAGTAACGTTTTAACGTATTTTAAGATTTTAACTATATTGACATCTTATTAAAGTGTTTCTCCACATCTTTACCGCTATAAAAGGAAAGTCGTATGTCCTTGTAGATCAAGGACTTCAAAAATTAAAAAATATGCATAAATCCTCAATAACCTGAACAACATATCGTTAATTTTATTAATTGTTTAATGTATTTAGGTTATTTTATTCTCTACAAGATATCAACATTGCAGAATGGGATGACAGTTTGTCCAGAAATTGTATTCGTTTTTCAAAATGATTTTCTATTTCAGCAAGGCAAGGTTGTAGTTTTTATTAAATTCACACCTTCGATTTTGTGAAGCATTAACTCTGAAAAAATTGGCAATTGATTTTTTGTAGTGGACGAAAATATTCCACAGGGCAAGTCAATTACTAGAAGGCAAAATTTGGAGTCAATTACAAAATTGCTGAATCGCAATATGATATCAAAATGTTGTCAAATATCTTTAAAAATACTTATTATCACTCCAAAATCACCCTTTACCCTGTGAGCTCACACTTCTGCTGCTAGTTACTAACTAACTGACACATCAATTCCTAATAGGCAACTAATATGCAACCCGCCAACAACAACGGCAGCCCAGGCAGAGCCTTAATCCAGCAACAACAGCAGAGAAGCAGAAAAACAACGAAACAAAACAACAAATGTTTAAAAAATGAAAACACGAATTATGCCTAAATGCACGATTTAGACTCCTTTGGTTATAACTTTTTTTTTGTGCCTGGTTGACTGCTGCAGTCCGGGTAGACTTAAAGACCACTACTTGCAGACCAACACCTTTTGATGGTGTTGCCTGTTGCAACAACAATTCTCGTTCATTCGTTGGTACAACATTAACATTTTTCCCGGCACACAAAAAAAAATGCCAACCGAAAAACATTGGCCATAAGGAAAACGAAGCGAAGTTCTTTTGTCTGTTTTGTTTTTGGCAACGAGCGATGAGGAGAAAAAAGGAAGGCATTTTGTTTAACAATAATCGCCATGATCACGAGTAGGTGTCAATAACTTGCAAAATACATGGTGGGTTTCCTTTGCCGCCACCATTGTTGCTGCTGCTGCACCGCTGCAATCTGCCGTCTGTGCGGCTGCCTCCTGGCAATTCCTTGGCAGCATCACTCTGGTGCAGAAAGTGCCCCGACACCACACACTTTCCATAAAATCTGTGATGTGGCAAATAAATATGAATAAACCATATTACATTATGGCCTTTTTTCGCAGCGGCATGAATAAAATGTTTGAGAGGAGAAAAAAAAAAACAAAACCAACCAAAATTTATGCATTATTTAACTTTTTCTGCTGAGTTCCACTCACAACGATGAAAAGAAAAACATGGTTTACATTTCGTTGGTTGGCTGGCTTAGCATAAATCCCTCTGCACTTCCCCCACACCCCCACGACTCTTGTCAAACGAAATAGTTTTTGTGAAAATAAAAGTGTTTTCGGGTGAAATCTTTTCGCTTTTTCGTGTCTGTGTTATATAAAACAATGCCACAACAACAACGCCAAAAAAACGAAATCATGATTTTCTGTTTACAATTAATTAATTTTTCTGGCTAATACTTACATACATACTCGTTCGTACATACGTACAGTGGACATACTCTACTTATCTCTTTTGCCGTTTGTTTTTCCATCAAATTTTTAAATAATTAAATTCATTTGTGTTTTTCCTTGTTTTCGGTTTGCTTCATTATTTGTTCATTTAATGAAACTCTAATTTTTGGTTGCACACAAAAACGCCATCCAATCCAAACCTGTCGCACATCGCTAATGTGTTTCAACGGCACGATTTGGCGCTTTGGCAACCGAGGTATGCCCTACTTACGGCAGCACCTAAAGTTGGTCGGGTTTTAGTTACAGCGCACAGTGGTGCGTGTAAAGATAGAAACCCCCACCATGGAGTGCATATCGGAGTATGACCGACATATTGGAGGCTGTTGACTTTACGTTGAAATGTATATTGAGGAAATTTTGTATGTAAATTCTTATATTTCTTATTTCAAACTGACATGTCCATTTATTTTTACTATTTGTGCTTATTTAAATATTGATAGTATTTTAATATTTATTACAAAATATTTTAATAATTTTGAAGATCACTAGGCTACATACAAAGTACTACTTCTACTATATTCAAAAATTAAATATAAGACAGTAATATTAAAAAAATATTCTTAATACCGTAAATACACTATGCAATAAAAAATGTTATCGAGTACAAACAGAATTAAAAAAAAAAAATATTCAATAACCTGATTTAAAAAAACTCCACATTACATTGACCCTCAATGTGTCGTGACGTAAGGTCACCTGATTTCTATACCCTCACTCTACAGAATAGGAGGGTATATATCATTTGGGACAGACAAAAAGTGTAACGCATTGAAGGAGTGACTTAAGACCCTAAGTATGTTTGGGCAAAATCCTACTCGTGCCCTTTTAAGCTGTTTGAGCAATGTCCGTCCGTCCGTCTGTCTGTCTGGTGTACACGATAACTCTCGAAAGGAGTTAAGGAATCAATTCAAACTTTGTACATCGGAATATTTTTCCCAAACTTAGTTTAAGTTCGAAACCGACTGAAACATACTTACTTGTTTATTTTGTTATTATTAAAAACAGGAAAAAACCAGAAAATTTGAATGATACATTGAAACAATTCGACGTCTGGACGTTATATAAGTTATAAGAGCTTTAATTTTACGTTAATTACGGAGATTTGTGTGGGAGGTACTAGAAGGGGCGTGGAAAACCCTTCCATATGTATGTGTTTGACAAAAAATGTTAAATCGGAAAATGCATTTGTATGTGCCAAATTTAAATAAATCGGGTACAATACTTCGTTTCTAGAGCGGAAAATGACAAATCGGGAGCGACATTTGTATGGGAGCTATATACAAATATGAACCGATCATTAGTATTTTCTGCATATCTGTTTCTAGTTGGATTATAAGATGTTGTGCCAAATTTAAAGAAAATCGAGTACAATATGGGGTTTCTAGAGCGGAAAATGTCAAATCGGGAGCGAGATTTGTATGGGAGCTATATCTAAATCTGAACCGATCTTACCCAATTCATGCATAGCTGTTTCTAGTTGGATTATAAGATGTTGTGCCAAATTTATAGATAATCGGGTACAATATGTCGTTTCTAGAGCGGAAAATGTCAAATCGGGAGCGACATTTGTATGGGGGCTATATCTAAATCTGAACCGATCTTACCTAATATCTGCATAGATGTTTCTAGTTCGATTATAAGATGTCGTGTGAAATTTAAAGAAAATCAGGTACAATATGTGGTTTCTAGAGCGGAAAAAAAGCTATATCTAAATCTGAACCGATTTGACAAACTTTCACCACAGACTTTGCTAGTTCAAATATATGGTTTTGTGCCAAAATTTTAAGAAAATCGATTAAAATATGAGGTATTTAGAGCGGACATAGTTAAGGGCCGAAAATTGTATAGGAGCCATATCTAAATCTGAACCTATATCACCCACTTTAACCACAGACGTTTTTAGTTCAAATATAGGATACTGTGCCTACTTTAAATCAAATCTGTTAAAATATGTGGTTTCTAGAGCGGAAAAGGCCAAATCCGGAGCAACATTTGTATGTGGGCTATATCTAAATCTGAACCGATTTGCTTCAAATTAAATAGGGTTCGTCCTTGGGCCGCGAAACTCACTTGTGCCAGTTTTTGTTAGGAGATAATAATTGCTACCTGTACTTTGATTACAAGTATAGATGGATGGACAGACGGACAGACAGATGGACACGGCTAAATCGATTCAAAAAGTGATTCTAAGTCGATCGGTATACTTAACAATTGGTCTACCTTGCTTCCTTTTGCATGTTACAAACAAATACATCCCTAGTGGATGTATAATAGCATTTGTCTGTAATATTACTGTACTTCTACGAAAATTGACAGTCTCTGTGGAAAGCTGCCAATGCACTATGGTCCCAAATCCATTTTTTTTTTGGCAGAAATTCAAAAAAATAAAATTGGAAAGTGGTAAATATGTATACATTTTCTTTATGGCAACACTCCAAGCAATCAAGAAAATATACTGGAGAAAATTAGGTGGCAACACCAAAAGCCTGAATGGTACTTAAACTTTGCGGTTCAAAAAAAGTGGGATTAATTTTGATATAAAGCAGTTTTACAAATTAATTAAAATCAAGACTTAAAAAGAAAATAATAAAGTGAAAATTGACGGCAAGAGTTAGTAGTTGTAAAATTGTATTTAACATTTTATGATTATTGTGGTCTTGTAACTATTCATAGGTATTGTAATTTTGTGATTTGTAGAGAACATAATCCATATATGTCGTGGACCAAAAGTTATATGTATGACTCAACTTGACTCATAGTGTAAATGTGAAAGTGTTCGTCTGAGGTTGTAGTTTATGGTGGAATTAATATCTCGTCAGCATTTTTCGGCAAACTCCAAAAATTGTCATTTTATATATGATTATATCTCTGAATTTGTTTTGTGTACGAGACCCATCAATATTTTATTTAAAAGGTATTGAAAGTACCTTTAAAATGGTATACAACATCATTCACCTTTTTGTACATGTATACATATTTTACTTCATTTCTTGAAATAATTATTTAAATTACATTTTAAAGTATACTATTTGTATGATATATTTTGCTTTTGTAATAATGTTTAGAAAAACACATTTCGTCAAAATAAACAACTCTTCATTCTTTTAAGCTTTCATAAAATTTTGTTTTTGGTCACCCTGTACCAATACAGGGTGATAATTATGTTGGTTATATATTGAGTTTATATGGGAGGTGGTAGTGGGCGTGGTCCGATCGGCCCAATTTTATTTTTATTTTTTGCGTATGATGCAAATGTGCAAAATTACAAGACTCTATGTTTATATTTCGACTTTATGCCATAAAAAATGGATTTGGGACCAGTGTGCAATGGTGAACTTTATATAAAGTTCGGCCGAGCTTAACGCCGTTTTTACTTGTTTTGTATAAGTTGGTATGTTGTAGAACATATTAATCCATTTTGAAAGGATTTTTTTTATTTTCTCGGTTCAAATTGTCCCATATAAAGAGTAGATAGAAGTTTAAAATCTTCCCCAAAAATAATCATCATTAAATTCCACAATATAGTTCTGACAAAGTGGAATTCTCTTAGGCATTAACTTACAACATTTTCACTTAGTATACCTTCGACCAAAAAAGTTTATTCTACAAAAATGATCTAACATGTTCCTTCACAATTACAGGGAAGCTTCTCCAAAATGTTCCAAAAATGCTGTTGGTTAATTATAATTAGTCATTGCAATTACTATATTCACTTTCAACAAATTCCAAATTTGAGTCTTCGTTATACGGTCGAATGTGTAGGGTTTTCGTTATACCGGCTTAGTACATCTGTGTGTAATTATATCAAATGCTATTGTCTTTTTTGTAGTTTTTCGTGAATGCTTAGTTAGTTAATCGTGCAAAAAAAAGCCAGCATTATTATGCAGCAATTTTTTACTTAAATAGAAATTGAAATGCTATTGGCAATTGTGTTTTCCCCCCTCTATTACACATATGCGAAATTTCACAGATTTGTTGCCATGAGAAACCGAATGTATACATTTTATTTAATGAATTTTTGTAATGATATTTTTTCGTGTAAATTACACACACCTTTGAGTTGCATGTGTACACACATTCGAACATATTCGGGTAAAAACGTTAGGGTGTCACAAAGTTCGCAAAAAAAGAATACAATTAAAAAATTATTTTCTTTTAATCAAACTCAAATTCTGAGAATTGCCGGTCAAATATCAAAGGTGATTTATTTACCTTTCACAAGGACCACGACTTTTTTATTTACTTTTTATTTACTTATAGGATAATTCAATAATCTGCTTCTTATATTTATGATCATACAAAAGTGGAACAAATTTTAAATTTCCGGGACATGCTAATAAACTTTTACTTATATATAAGTGTACACATATATGCTTGCATTGTTTATTCGAAACGTGTTAAATTCAGTTGCGCAATTCCGTATCTTTGCAGGAATAGAAGACAATATCTGATGTGACGATATTTACGTGGAACAATCAAAAGCGAATCTCCACAAATAAATTTTGTGAAATAGAAATTGCATTGCAGCACTGCATTGAAGCAATATCTTTCAAAGCGCTACAAGCTATGCTTTTCATTCTACCGGCACGAACAAGTCGAAATATGTTTAAAACTATGACGAAATGTTTGAAAGTGAACACATAATTTCAAATGCAAGACTTGGCTGTGCCATAATAGAAGTGCATTCCTTTCAAACCGCAATTCAATTTTATTTCATGTTGCACATCCCCACTCCCTCCATGCAACCAACTGATATCAACATACGTTAGCAATCTTTGCAATATCTTAAAGTGAATAACGCATAGAATTCCATATGATATCAGTACGGAAATAACTTAATTTTTCTTCTCACAGTGATATATACATCTATTCTATCCTTTTAGCAAAACTATTCCTTTTCACAGATGCAAAACTTTGGCCAACAAATCAAAAGCCCCTTTCTACGACTTCGTTATGCACAAAGTATTCAAATTCACTTTCCAAAGGAGCACAGAGCCATCCAGGATACCATTTGCTGTTGGTTGCCAATTTGTTGTGCCATTTTATTAATGAATTCAATTAACCATTGCAATTTAAAATAATAAATATTTAAGGCAACTATTAAATGTGTATACTCTAAAAACACATGCAACTAAGCACACAGCATAAGGGAAGCCAGCCCTTCCGTCAGGAATAAAACTAAGGGAATAACGACAGTTGTAATCTCAAGTAATGATGACACTAGGCCATACATAGTACAGCCATTGGATATTGATTTTGAAAGACGATGGCAGTGGAGTATTCTTTCAAAATGGACATAAATTCTCATAAGAATTTATGGCAAAAATTTTACCTATACTCTTCCCGTATACAATTATGACAAATTTACATTATGACAAATTTGACGTGAAGCTGTTGGAGTATGTAACTCCGCATCTGTATGGGGGTTATATCAAAACACGTCTGTCCCACTTTTACTTAGGTGCTCCTAGCTGAAATATGTTTATAAATATAAATTAATTTTAACTAGAGCGGTAAAAAGGCAAATCGAAGGGACATTTTAGTGGGAACAGAACCAAAATATCGGACCATGTGAGATACAGGGTGGGCCATTTAAAACATTAAATTAGAAACGGCTATAAAAAGTAAGTAAATTTTGCTTATTGACATAGCCACCGAGATAAAAATGAGTTTCATGACGCTGAACTGAATGCCAATGTCTTCTCGAAAATTTTCCACGTAAACTTCTTACACTTTGCTTTAAAGACTCACTACTTTGAAAGTAGTTTTTAATATTTCCCAATTTTGTTCGAGCGTATAGCGTCCCATTTCGCAAATGTCAAACATAAACCTGAAAATAAAAACAAGTAAAAAAGGCGTTAAGTTCGGTAGAGCCGAACTCTATATACCCTCCACCATGGATTGCATTCCACAGACGTTGTCGGTTTTCGTATAAGTGCAGTAATATTACAGGAAAATATAATTTTTATACCCTACACCACTTCGCGGAATAGGGTATTATAAGTTAGTTTCGCGCCAAATGTTTGTAACACCTTTAAGTATACGGATCGGCTTAGAATCACCAGCTGAATCGATTTACCGATGTCTGTCTCTCCGTCCGTCCGTCCGTCCGTCCGTCCATCCGTCCGTCCATCCATCCATCCGTCCGTCCGTCCATCTAAGCTTGTTCGCACTCTACAGGTCGCAATTGCTGTCCGATTATCATGAAATTTTGTAGAAGTTACTTTTTTTGGCCAAGGACGATTGGTATTGAATTTGGAGGAAATCGGTTCAGATTTAGATATAGTCCCCATACAAATGTCGCTCCCGATTTGACATTTTCCGCTCTAGAAACCACATATTGTACCCGATTTACTTTAAATTTGGTACAACATCTTATAATCGAACTAGAAACACCTACGCTAAAAGTGGGTAAGATCGGTTCAGATTTAGATATAGCCCCCATACAAATGTCGCTCTCGATTTGACTTTTTCCGATCTAGAAACCACATATTGTACCCGATTTTCTTTAAAATTGACACAACATTTTAAAATCGAACTAGAAACACAGATGCTAAAAGTGGGTAAGATCGGTTCAGATTTTGATATAGCCCCCATACAAATGTCGCTCCCGATTTGACTTTTTCCGTTCTAGAAACCACATATTGTACCCGATTTTCTTTAAAATTGACACAACATTTTAAAATAGAACTAGAAACACAGATGCTAAAAGTGGGTAAGATCGGTTCAGATTTTGATATAGCCCCCATACAAATGTCGCTCCCGATTTGACTTTTTCCGTTCTAGAAACCACATATTGTACCCGATTTTCTTTAAAATTGGCACAAAAATTTATAATCGAACTAGAAACACCTATGCTAAAAGTGGGTAAGATCGGTTCAGATGTAGATATAGCCCCCATATAAATGTCGCTCCCGATTTGACTTTTTCCGATCTAGAAACCACATATTGTATCCGATTTTCTTTAAAGTTTGCACAACAGTTTATAATCGAACTAGAAACACCTATGCTAAAAGTGGGTAAGATCGGTTCAGCTTTAGATATAGCCCCCATACAAATGTCACTCCCGATTAGACTTTTTCCGCTCTAGAAACCACATATTGTACCCGATTTTCTTTAAAGTTGGCACAACAGTTTATAATCCAACTAAAAACACCTATGCTGAAAGTGGGTAAGATCGGTTCAGATTTAGATATAGCCCTCATACAAATGTTGCTCCCGAATGTTTAACCGATTTTGGCCAAACTTTACATATTATATTTTACAAATAAACACACATGGCGAAAGCGGGTCACATCGTTCCAGGTTTCAATATACCCCCATACGAATGTCCTTTCCGATTTAACATTTTTTGTCAAACACATACATTTACAAAAATCCTTCCCGATTTCACTTTTTTACCGAATTGAATTGTAGTGAGATATATAGTCGGCTCCGTCCGTCTTTAGCCTTTCCATAATGTTGGGGAGATGCCCATATGTCCATACTTTGGTATAACATAAATGGGGCCCATTCTGCTCTATTACAGCTCTACAAACTACATCTTACATCGGATCTTCATCAAATTTTGCAGATCATTGTTTCAACTAGGAATACCTACCGTGAATGAGAAATATATTGGCGCATTCATCCTATTACCGCTGTATAATCTGTATTTGTCTTTAGATCTTGTTCAATATTTCCAGATCATGTATATTTATACTACTCGGAATATCTGCTGGAAAATGGGATCAATTACTTTATTATTTACCATACTCATTAAATTTGACTAAAGATGAATTTATAGTAGCTGTATAATTTATATGAACTACATAAAATTGTTCCCATGAAATACCTGGGTTTAGTAATCAAAGCGAGGTATATACGCAGGGAGTGGTGTAGGGTATTATATAGTCGGCCCCGCCCAACTTTAGCCTTTCCTTACTTGTTTTAATATATATTTTAAAAAATAATTTTATAAATAAATATAATATTTTAATTATTTCAAACCATTATTTATATAAAATCAAAAAATAAATATTCTTATATTCACATTTTCAAAAAGTTTAAATATCTTAAATATTGGTAGATAGTGGGTGCTACCGTTGGTTGTATTTCCATTCTATTTTAATTCCAAAAGTACAAATTTTGAAAATCCATTATCAGACGTACATAGTGCAAAATAACCTAACTTCACGATTCAACCAATTTTTGCCGTAAAAGAATTTCGAAAAAACCGAATTCCACGAATCCAACTGCGCCCATTTGGTTGGTACCGTTTTTACCCCCTTGACGTTTCTACGCAATTAGAATTTCATCATTCTAGCTGTAGTCGTTTAGTTTGTACTATTTTTATCACTCTGTACCATTGTATCCCTTGAAAGTACGAATTTCGAAAAGTTCGTCTATTTTCCATGTCTACGCAGTCAGTGGAATGTATACTCCGAATTTCATGACTCTAGCTGCGGTCATTTGATTGGCACTATCTTTATCCCCTTTTTTCATTTTAACCCCAAAAAGTACGAATTTCGAAAAATCTGTTCATTTTAAGTGTCTACGCAATCAGACGAATGTATACACCGAATTTCATTATTCCAGGTGTAGCCGTTTGGTTGGTACCATTTTTATCCCTCCGAACCCATTGTATCACTTCAAAGTACGAATTTGAAAAAAATCTTTTATCTTTCATGTCTACTTAGTCAAAGGAATGTATACTCCGAATTTCATGACTCTATCTGCGGTTGTTACTACTTTTATCCCCTTTTTCTATTTTGACCCCAAAAAGTACGAATTTCGAAAAATCAGCTTATTTTCCGTGTTACGATTTTTCTAAAGGCTCTTTTTTGTAAAGTCGAAGATTTATCCTATTTCACAAATTATAATGCCTTTGACCGAAAAATTATAACTTTGATCCACTGTAAAATACACCGACCAGCTGGACTGTGCGTTTATTCTTCAAAAATGGCCCTCAACATGTCCTTTCAGAATTATAGGGTCGCTATTCCGTTCCATTCAAAAAGTCTTAATTTGTTAGACAGTGTTATTATACAGATCAGCTTAGAACCACTTTCTGAACCGATTTAGCAATGTCCGTCCGTCTTTCTGTATTTCTGTCCATCATCACCATAGTTCCCATACAAATTTCGCTCTATAGATAACATATTTGAACAGATATTCTTCTAATTTGGTATAACACCTTATATTTCAACTACAAACTTCTATGGTCAAAGTGATTCAAATCGGCCCAGATTTTTAAATATCTCCCACAAAAATTTTTCTCGCGATTTGACTTTTTCCATCATATACACCGCAAATATGCCACATCACATTATAATTCAACCAGAATATATATTTTGTTGAAAGTGGGTAAGATCCACAGTGTCATATTTTCAAAAAGGGAAGAGCTCTCTGGATGAAAAGATATAATTTTAAAATTTGTAATACAAAAAACACCTGAGCATTATTAAAAAAATTACGTAAGAATATGTCAGAAATTTGAAAAAAAAAACAACTTTGGGCTAATTTCTAAAATATGCTAGATTTTTCGATTTCTAAAATATACGCGATTAAATTTTTTATTAAACTCAAAAATGTTTGCTAGATCACATGTTTTTAAATTGTTGTAGACGGAACTTGATTCTGGACCACTGTGCGTTGTATAAATCACATGTTTCATAGAATATTGGTCAAATTGTATTATTATTACTGCACTAAAATCCTCATTTTACATCGGATCTTGATCATGGGTCCATGGTTTCATATAACGCCCATATAAATATCCTTCCCAAATATAACCCATTGAATTATCTATCCAATTTGCCTTTTTACGATTCTAGAATCCAAAGACAAAAACAAAAAAGTTATAACAATATAAATTCACATCAAACTTTGTTTAGCGATACAAAAATCACAACAATACGTCTGTCTGCGATAATTTACCAACAAGAACTCTCAAAGTTGGTGGTATAAGGGATAATCAATAATTGTGGGAATTATCGATTGCTTCGATGTTGTAGCAATCGTAAATTCTGAGATATGGGGGTGCCCGAGAAGCGAAGGCTCCTACTCCTAGTCTATATAAATTATAATGCAAAATTCTAAATGTTTTCAGATTAAACAAGTTATACGAATAATTTTGTCCAACTTAATATTTTGAATACCAAACACGCTCATCAGTTTTCATGAAAAACGGAATTCGAAAATTTCTCGTTGATTTGACATAGAATTCTTCAATTGTAGGTATATTCACTGTGGAAAGAATTGTACCTCAACAACCGAGTTCAGTTGAAAATCTTGTGCATTCAGGGAAGATCTGAATTATAATTTTTTTGGACAATTATAAAGTTTATGTCTTTATGATTTTCTAAACTAAATTTATAATATAATTTTATATAAAAATTTATAATTTTCTAATCAAGCAGACATTATCCTTTGAGTGTTCCTAAGGCCACACTTACTGGCACTGGCCGACACCACTGCAACAACAACTCAGTGCATATGGCAGATGGTTGTACATGTATGCATTGTATTACATTGCAATACAAGCGACTGGATTATGTACAAGCGGCGTGATAGGTGGTTTACGCTACATTTCCAAACTGGCAAATGACCAAAATCCCATATCAATCAATTTCAATAGTGGCGATAAAAGTTAAAACTAAAACTACAAGGCTTTGACGACGCACATACACACACACACTCTCTCACTCTTTGAGTCCTTATTCCATTTGGCAAATATCTGTCGGTTTGTATCATGTATGTATGTATATGTGCACCTATGGATGAGTGCGTGTGCTCGCTCGCTCATGACTTGAATATTGAAATTGACTGGGGGTTAAATTAATCTTAGATTAAACAAAACCACTGAATGCACATTACACCGCACAAACATAATGATCGATTTTTGGGTTAGGGTCAGTTCGGTTTGAAATGCATGCATGGGCCTCACATATATATGTAAGTGCAAATGTGTATGTACAATAGTGTGGCCCCACAGTAGGTTGAAAACCACAAAGTAAACGAGTTCTCTTGGAAAATGTCAGATTGTGATTTTTGGACCACTCTACTGTTCACCTATTGAATGCACAATTATCCCAACTCTTAACTGGGTCAATTTGTCAAAGATGTAACTTATTGCCGAAAAGTTTCCCATGCAAATTATGACATTATAATCTCGTTAATGCAGGCATTAAAATGTTAGCAACAATGTTGTTATAAATAGTACGTACATCGGCCACACATTTCGTATGAATGGGTGTTTGTACGTATGTAATAGTCCATAGGCAAGGGCTGCCGTGTTTGATTTGCCCTTCTAAGTCCTGGTATGGAAAATAAACATTAAAACCGATGATGCCTGCTGTCTTTTGCAGCACTGCAGGGACGGCTTATATGCATGACGTTCAATTCAATTAATAAAAATCTATAATGTTATTGCATTTTATAGGGCCCTTAAAATAAGCAATAGAAACTAGTCTTATATATATTTTCTCATGGGTCCTAGGAGAAACATGGCCTATTCAAAAAACCAAAGGTACAAAAAATTGGAAAAAATTTTCAAGGTAAAAATTTTCAAGCGATAACATCATGAAACAAAACAAGTAGAAACGGCGTTAAGTTCGGCCGGGCCGAACTTTATGTACCCTCCACCATGGATTGCATTCCACACAGGCTGTCGGTTTTCGTAGAAGTGCAGCAATATTACAGGAAAATATAATTTTTTTTAATATAGCCAAACCAAAACAAATACAAATATTGAAAAAATAATTTTATAAATAAATATAATATTTTATTTTTTTTTAAACCACGCTTATAAGGCAAGGCTACCAATACGTCAATTCAAAACAATAAATATTCTTATATTTATATTTTCAAAAAGCTTAAATACCATAAATATTGGTAGATAGTGGGTGTTACAGTTGGTTGTATTTCCATTCTATTTTAATTCCAAAAGTACAAATTTTGAAAATCCATTTTCAGACGTACATAGTGCAAAATAACCTAACTTCATGATTCAACCAATTTTTGCCGTAAAAGAAAAAGTACTAATTTAGAAAAAAAACTTTTTATTATGCGTGTCTATGCAATCAGAGGAATGTATACTCCGAATTGCATGACTCTAACTGCGGTCATTTGGTTGGTACTACTTCTATCCCCTTTTTCCATTTTAACCCAAAAAGTACGAATTTCGAAAAATTCGTCTATTTTCCGTGTCTACGCAGTCAGAGGAATGTATACTCCGAATTTCATGACTCTGGCTGCGTCATTTGATTGGTACTATTTTTATCCCCTTTTATCATTTTAACCCCAAAAAGTTGGAATTTCGAAAAATCTGTTTATTTTAAGCGTCTATACACCGAATTTCATTATTCTAGGTACAGCCGTTTGGTTGGTACTATTTTTATCCCACTATTCCCATTTTACCCCTTAATAGTACGAATTTGGAAAAATTACTTTTATATTATGTTTCTACTCGATTAGAGGAATGTACACATCGAATTTCGTGTTTCTAGCTGTTGTCGTTTAATATGTACCATTTTTATCCCTTTTTTGCCCCATTTCACCTCCTGCAAATAAGAATCACTTTAAGGTGCCCGTATTTGCTATAAGGGGAATGCACATACCAAATATCAAGCAAATATAAACAGACATATTCAAAAAACATGCTTTTTTAGGAAAGATTTTTTTCTAAGCCTCTACCATATAACGAATACGCGATCCAAATTTCAATATCCTAGCTGCAGCCATATAATCAAGACGATTGTACCTTTTTATTTCTTTTTGGCACAGTTTCCTCGATGCGTATGAATTTCAAACAATATGTACATCTCAAATTTCTTCATTCTGGAACAGAGTTACAAGCCGAACCATAATTATCGGCGGCGGCGGCTTTCGGCTGATTTACCGACTCGTTCTGTCATTCGATCACCCCCATTACGAAATTTATTTGCCAATTTTAGGAAAAGGGAAGGAACAATTTGTATTAATTTTTAATACTTTTTCTTTTATTTTTTGGCAAGTAGTTCAATATTTGTTAATATTAGCCGATATTAGCCAATGTTCCCATAATTTCATATTATTATCTCATACAATTATTTTTGGGAGTGGAAATCCAACCCAAAATTTTTATAATATGGATGAATTTAATAATTTTTTTTTTTTGAATTACAGCTTTTCATGTGAAGCATATTTGACCAGACATTCTGAATAGCACAATTCTTTCAAAGTATGGTAAAGCTCCTACTTCAACACACCAAAGAAGCACAATATTAAGGTTCATGTTCCAAAAGTGTCCAAATAGTGCAAATGATATTGTAGTCGGAGGACAGTGCAACTGCATGTCCTATATATACATGTGTGTGCCGAAGAAGATCATCGTAGCGAGATTCGTGACTTTCTGTCCTACACAAGAGTGGCCAAAGAAATGCGACTTTCAAATCATCATATGCCAAATTCAAAGAAAGATCCATATATTGCACAGTAGTAGGTTATCTAAGTCGACAGTTACATATTCTTTTGTAATTTTAAGTGGGTTGTATATTTTGGTAGTTAGATTTGACGGAGTTAGACCTCCTTCAGATCTAACAATTATCGGCGGCGTGGTTGAAGCCGATATGAGCCGATGAAATCGGCGGCGAGGTTAAAGTCGATGTGAGCCGATGAAATCGGCGGCGGCGCGACTCGTTCAGAAACGTACGTCGGCGGCGGCTTGTCGGCTTGTATCTCTACCCAGGAAGTAATACTTTGCAAATCATAGTTAAACAACCGAAATGTTATGGGGGTGATAAAATGTCTTTACTCAACCGAGCCCAATGTCCCCATAATTATCTGTTATACTCTAAAGTAGTAGAAAAATTAAAAAAATATTTTTTTAATTTTTGTAAAAATTAGAAGAGATTGCCGAATTAAAAAATTAAAAGAAGGAATGATAAATATAAAAATTGTTTTTATTTTTCTGAAAAGATATAAATTAAATACAAAAATTTTTTAATTTACGCTCATCTTTATACACTCCACGAGAGTATTATGGCTTTGTGCATTTGTTTTTAACACCCAAAAGGAAGCGGGATAGACCCATTGTTAAGTATACCGATCGACTTAGAATCACTCTCTGAGTCTATTTAGCATTGTCCGTCTGTCTGTCCGTCTGTCTGTCTGTCTGTCCGTCTGTCCATCTATTGTTGTAATCAAACTACAGGTCGCAATTATAGTCCGATCTTAACAAAAATTGGCACAAGTAAGTTTTGTGGATCAAGGACGAACGCTATATAATTTGAGGCAAATCGGTTCAGATTTAGATATAGCCCCCATACAAATGTCGCTCCCGATTTGACATTTTCCGCTCTAGAAACCACATATTGTACCCGATTTTCTTTAAATTTGACACAACATCTTACAATACAACTAGAAACACCTATGCAGAAATTCGGTAAGATCGGTTCAGATTTAGATATAGCCCCCATACAAATGTCGCTCCCGATTTGACATTTTCCGCTCTAGAAACCACATATTATACTCGATTTTCTTTAAATTTGGCACAACATCTTATAAACCAACTAAAAACACCTACGCAAAAAATGGATAAGATCGGTTCAGATTTAAATATAGCCCCCATACAAATGTCGCTCACGATTTGACATTTTCCGCTGTAGCAACGACATATTGTACCCGATTTTCTTTAAATTTGGCACAACATCTTATAATCCAACTGAGTAAGATCGGTTCAGATTTAGATATAGCCCCCAATCGAATTTCACTCCCGATTTGACATTTTCCGCTATAGAAACCACATATTGTACCAGATTTTCTTTAAATTTGGCACTACATCTTATAATCCAACTAGAAACACCTATGCAGAAAGTGGGTCAGATCGGTTCAGATTTAGATATAGCCCCCATATAAATGTCGCTCCCGATTTGACTCCCTATTTGACTCCCGATTTGACTCCCGATTTCTTTAAATTTGGCACAGCAGCTTATAATCCAAGTAAAAAAACCTATGGTGAAAATGGGTAAGATCGGTTCAGATTTAGATATAGCCCAAATACAAATGTTGCTCCCAAATGTTTAATCGGTTTTGGCCAAACTATACATATTATATTTTACAAATAAACACACATGGCGAAAGCGGGTCACATCGTTCCAGATTTCAATATACCCCCATACAAATGTATTCGGATTGAAAGTGGAGTGTATCATAGAGTCGGCCCCGCCCGACTTTAGCCTTTCCTTACTTGTTTTGTTTTGCGAAATATCGCAAACAGAACCATTCCTATGTATGTAACTAAGGAGTTTTGTAATGTAACTAAGGAGTTTTGTAATGAACATTTTAACAATTACTTGATTAAGTCTAACGATAATGCCCTACCTCGGGCCTTAAGTCCAACCTGTCCTGATTGCCTGTGCTATTGTTTGCTATTTCTATTTGGGAAAATATTAGATTTCGACCTTCGTAAGCAAACTGTTCCACCTTCAAAAAAGTCTTCGCTTACTCCTTTAGAGACTGTCTAACATTTAGCCCTATTGGTCATACCTTTCTGAGTGAGTGCCTTGCAGATCGAAAACTAAGAAATACAGGAAAACCTACATAGTTACGTTTGCATGTCGAAAGAGGGCGTTAACGAAAACGGCCATTTAAAGTAACGTGGGGTAAATGTTGAAGTAATTAGTTTTTCACATACCCCAGTAGTTGCCGGCGCAATCGTTTCGTGAGAACGGAAAACAAACAGTAGCGTAACGACCACCGGCCTCCCACAATCCTTTGGGCCGGGTCGGCAGTTTCAGTATTATGCAATTACCGACCTTTTACAACATCGACAGGCATTACCCACACAATGTTATTACAATTTTAATTATTCACCATAACAAAGAAACAATAATAATTGATTTATGAAAAATTCATAAACTCTCTTTCGATTGTTTTTCCGCTTTTCCTTTCTGCCTGGATTTCTTTGGATTGTTTTCAAAGCAGCTACTTTCCCCTCAATGCCCGGCAAAGTATACTTTACAATACCCGATATATTTTCTGTGGTTTATTATGATGCACCCGTGAGTTTCCTCGCTTACATTTTCCGCCACCAACTAGCTTTCTTCCATTGAGAAAGTCATGAGTTTTCCATAACATACTTTTAGGCTTTTGTTAAACATTCTTTCTCCCTTTCCACTGTGCTGTGTGTGTGTATTGGTTGCTGGTTGTGTGTGCGTGAGTGCACACTGTGTGAGGTATGAGTTGCATTCTCACTGCGATGGAAAGAAAAAGTGAAAGTGTTTGGCGTACAACGACGTCATCGTTCATTGGTGTTAATGTGTTCTCTCTACTCTGGTTGTTCGCTGCTGTTTGCATGGTTGTTTAGGTTGTGTGTTAAGTTGTAACTTTGCACTGAAACTGGTTGTGTGTTGCATGTTGTGGAGAGTCAGTCCAGTCAGTATGGCGTTCGAAGTGTTAATGAATGAAATAAATCAAGTTTTTTTTCTGGAGGAAGGTTTGTGTTTCGTGTCGTTTGGAGACTTTCAATAAAAGTGTGAAGTGAATTTCTTGTTTTCAGTTTTAACCAACACTTAGCATGATTTCAGATAATTTACTGAAGATGGCGTTAGTGTAGATTCAAAAAGATGCAAAAGAACTAATTTGGTTTATTTTCCTCACTAGCAATACCATTTTTATACCCTCCACCTCCAGGATGGGGGTATACTAACTATGTCATTCCGTTTGTAACACCTTGAAATATCGACCTGAGACCCTATAAAGTATATATATTCTTGATCGTTATAAAATTCTAAGACGATCTAGCCATCATAGCCGTCCGTCCGTCTGTTGAAAGCACGCTAGCATCTAAACGAAAGGAGCTAGAACGCTCAAATTTTCCATAAATGCGTCTTATAGTCGTAGATCGGTTGGGATTGAAACGGGGCGAAATCGGCTATATGGGAAAAATTGTTCTCTCACAAGGACTAAAAATACCCATAATAACCTAATATTTTATTTTTTCTATATGTCTGCTTGTACTTACTTGATATTGGGTATGCGCATTCCTCCGATAACAAAAACGTGCACCATAAAGTGATTCTTATTTGTAGGGGGTGAAATGGGGCAAAAAAGGGATAAAAACGGTACATATTAAACGACAACAGCTAGAAACACGAAATTCGGTATGTACATTCCTCTAATTGAGTAGATACATAATATACAAGTATTATTTCCATATTAGTACTTTTAAGGGGTAAAATGAGAATAAAGGGCTAAAAATGGTACCAACCAAACGGCTGCCCCTAGAATAATCAAATTCGGAGTATACATTCCTCTGATAGCATGGAAACGTAAAATACGGATTTTTCGAAATTCGTACTATTTGGGGTCAAAATAGAAAAAGGGGAGTATACTTTCCTTTAACTACGTAGATATGGAAAATAAAAAGTTTTCTCCAAATTCGTACCTTCAAGGGATACAATGGGTACAGAGGGATAAAAATGGTACCAACCAAACGGCTACACCTAGAATAGTGAAATTCGGTGTATATATTCCTCTGATTGCGTAGACACGTAAAATAAACGGATTTTTCGAAATTCGTACTTTTTGGGGTTAAAATGAAAAAGGGGGTACAAATAGTACCAATCAAATGACGCAGCCAGAGCCATGAAATTCGGAGTATACATTCCTCTGACTGCGTAGACACGGAAAACGACACGAAACGATTTTTCGAAATTCGTACTTTCAAGGGATCCAATGGTAAAGAGGGATAAAAATAGAACTAATTAAACGACTACAGCTAGAATGATGAAATTCTAATTGGGTAGAAACGTCAAATAAAGAGATTTTAGATAGTCGTACTCTTAAGGGGGTAAAAATGGTACCAACCAAATGGCCGCAGCTGGAATCATGGAATTCGGTGTATACATTCCTCTGACTGCATAGACACGCAAAATAAAAAGTTTTTTTAAATTCGTACTTTTTCTTTTACGGCAAAAATTGGTTGAATCATTAAGTTAGGTTATTTTGCACTATGTACGTCTGACAATGGATTTTCAAAATTTGTATTAAAATAGCATGTAAATACAACCAACTGTAGCACCCACTATCTACCAATATTTATGGTATTTAAGCTTTTTGAAAATATAAATATAAGAATATTTATTTTTTTGAATTGACGTATTGGTAGCCTTGCATTATAAGCGCGGTTTGAAATAATCAAAAAAATATATTTACTTATAAAATTATTTTTTTAATATTTGTATTTGATTTGGCTATATAAAAAAATTTAGTTTCCTGTAATATTACTGCACTTCTACGAAAATCGACATCCTCTGTGGAATGCAATCAATGGTGGAGGGTATACAAAGTTCGGCCCTGCCGAACAGAACGCCGTTTTTACTTATTTTGCTTAAAGAAATCCGAAAGCTTCGTAACTGGACATAGCATGTGACAGAATAATCGTTTTATATCCTCCGTATTATCTGGTATTATGCAAAGGGAGATTATGATATGTAAGGCTTACACTTCGAAAACCTTATAATCATCTTAATTTTAAGAAAATCTAAAAGACAATTTTTCTGCCATTTGAAATCAATACTAAAATTTATCGATAACAATTTTTGCTAAATAAACTGAAAATTTAAAAAAATATATTTTTTTTTTACTTTTTATTACTTTTAGTTCATTTAAATGAGAAAAGTTCCCGACATCTCTCGATTTGTTGAAAATGAACAAATCGAAAAAGGCGGCAGTTTTTAAAGACTATTTATTATTTTTAGTTTTCTCGGAAGTACGTGTAATAATTGAATTGAATTCCTTCAAAAAAATACAAATAATTTTTATAAAATGTTCGCAATCGATAACTATTGACGTTATCGATAACTAAAAGTAATCGATTTGTTGGCTTTTTTTCTTTGAGTTCATTGGAAAGGAAAAAATAGATTTTTCAAACCTAAACGTCCCACAACTCCCAAACTATACGATACCCATAAATTTTTCATCTTATTATTTTGAGGTACTCTATCCAAAAATGTTGTCATATCTTGAGTTCTCGGTTATTGATGGACATGTTATCGATATCTCGTTAAGTTATCGTAGAAAACTGAAAAGGAAAAGAAAACTACACTATGCTAAAAAAATTGTCAAAGTGCTATATATAAAGGGTGTTTTTTATTGAGGTATAGAACTTCGAATTGAAATAAAACACAAGAAAATCGTTTTAATGTCCATCAATTTGGCTTTATTGGAAGGATAATTTTATGCCATTAATGTTTAAATATGATTTCGGGCATGTGGCCGCCGCGGCTGGCTCGAATATAGCCAATTCTATAGGTCCACTTTTTCGAGCATATGGGGCCGTATGTTGGCAATAACGCCACGAATGTTGGCTTCCAAGTCCCCTAACGTTTCTGGTTTGTTGGCGTAGGACAATTGTTTCTTCGGTGCGCACTGTTCGACGTCTCTGCGGATGCGTATTATCACATAGAGTAAACGTAGTGCGAAAACGATCCATGGTTAACCGAATTAATTGCTCTGATGGACGATTATGTCGACCATAAAATGGACGGAGCGCGCTGAACTTCGCGAACTGAACCATTACTTTCGAAATAAATTTGCACGATTTGCAAGCGTTGTTCTTTTGTCAACCTGTTGATGAAATGGCAAACCAAACTAAATATTAATCACTTGACAGCTGACAAAATGGCCGTCAGTTAAAAAAGTGATGCCAACTTAAAGTTCTATACCCCAATAAAAAACACCCTTTACAATTTTCTGATATACTTTTTTGGTGATATTATTTTTAAATCGCGAAATTGTTTTAAATAACAGCATTCAGCAAAAATAAAATTTTTGAGTCAGAGTCCTACAAATTTATTTACAATATACAATTTTCACCAAAGTTACCTTTAATATTTGTACTCTCGTTTTGAAAATATAAGTCTGATGATACCCAGTATATGTTCATTCAAAGGCACTTATGATTGATACAAATGTTGCGAAATACTCCAATACTCTCCAAAAATTGAGCAAAAATATATTTCAAAAAAAATTTTGCTGGCACGAAAAAAGCTATAAAAAATATTCGTAGACGCATGAGTTTCTCTGGGAAAGCCATAAAATGTATAGCCATCACAATTACCTTTAATTGAACATATAAGCGGGTGTGATCGGACATACATTTCCAAAATAAGAGTACAAATTATTATTTCTTTCTGGGAATTCCCGAAAAAAATTGGACGGGAATTCCCGGGAAATAATTTCTAATTATTTATATTAATACGGGAAATATTAAAAAATACTTTATTAATAATTTTGTTCACTAATTTAGTTTTACTTTATAAATGGAAAACTGTAGATCTACTTCAGATTTATAATCAACACTTGTATTTTTTTAGTACAAATAAAACTAGTTAAAATTCCATGAGTTTTATCCATCTGCTTTAGCGGAATGAAACAATACATTTCTAAACTAGAGATTTATGATTAAAAAATGTTTGTGGGGATATTTGTGGTGAAACAAAATATCGTGCTGACAAGACTATCAGATGCGCTTTACTCCCCTTCACTACAATGTTTTCCCAACATTAATTACTTACTCAAATATAATATACATAAGTATTTTCGTATTTGAGTAAAATGGTTTCTACAAATATCACTTAAAAATTCTCCACGTAGAACATTTAGAAAAATCTATTTTGTCACACAATTATTCTCCTAATTTATATTTGTTTGTTTTGTTATTTGTATCCAAAGGATATTAAAAATTAGTTTGTAAATATTTATACTCCACATTGATAAATGTGGAATCATAAATTTCAAGTTGTGCGCGCTGCATCGAATATTTCCCCCTTCCCACTCTTTTTATAAAGAGTGTCTTTTATGTTTCATAATTATAATAAGAATAATATCATGGAAGAAGATACACGTGAATGAAGGCTATATAAAAATCTATACCGATCTGGCCAATTTTTTCACGAAACAGTTGTCATCAATGTCATTAAGATCGGTTGAAAATATGGCTTTTGAGACGACAAATTCATGTTAGGTGTTTGATTCTTTTTTTCATTTTTTCTTATATTTCAAAAGAATTTGTCTTTGTTAGCATTTAACTAGCTTCATTCAGAAATGCATAACTACAATAATTCTATCTGCCGGTTTTGGGATATCTTTCTCCTTTTAGGAATTGTTGGATTTCTATATGATCCAACATTTTACCAATCTTGTGGATAATTAAGGGTGTGAAATTTTGTCAAGATATCTTTGTCCGTTTAAAACTTAAAGACTTCCATTTAGAACGACTGTGTGTCGGTCCTTGCCCCACTCCACACTTCCCCACATATGTCGTCAATGTCTTCGACGATCAGATTAAAGACAATGTCGCCGCATAGATGTTAATACTATTCAAAATGTCGCCACATATATCTTAGTATGTTGGTTAGACAACTCGTTCTTTAAACGCCAAATTCCCTCATCTCAACAAATTAAATTAATACTTTTACTTATAACGGAACTCTAGAAAATATCAAAGGGAATACATGATTACATAAATGCGCCAAGATACGCCTTAGCTTAAAAGAAAGAAATAGTTTCCGTAATACATACCCCTCGTCATTGGTAAAATGGGAGGAAGGTATACACGGATATAAACGCCTTAAGAAAGCAAAAAAAAAACGCAAATAGAAACCACAACAACCACAATACAATACGAAGGCATACACACATACATACCTACTCACATGTATGTATGATTATAGGTATACAAATAAAAGTACTTGCATCCATAGGTACTCAAAAACCTATTATAATACGTTTATGTCGCATAAAAAAGAACTGAGCTGAATTTTAAGAAAAAGGATTCCCTGGAAATTGTCAACCATCCAGCCCTTAGTTTGTGCATGTGTATGGTGTGTGTGTGTTTGTGATTATGTGTGTCTGTAAGGAGCTGTTGAGCGATAACAACCATATTAGATGACATTAAACCAACAAAAGGCGTTTCTCACGGGCAACGAGACGACAAATAAGATTTGCGGCATTGCCGAGGTAAAGGATTATTCCACCAGGCAACCCAGTGTGTCATATACATGGCACATTTGTTTGTTGGGGAAACCAAAGGGAATTCAAATTTGGGCGGATACTTGCTGCATTACCTCTGGTATAACAATGGGCCAACGTAGTCTAATGGATGAGCACGAACAAGTCATTAAAAATGTGGAATACATTTTTTACATGCCTATTTCAGGGTATAAAAATATTATCCATTTGGAAATTACAAATTTCAATGGATAATGGTTTTTCAAATCACGATTCGTTTAAAATAACCATATAATTTTTACCATGAGATACTGTAATTGGACATATGACATGGAATAAATCAAACTGGAGAAAACTATTTTTCCCATTTTTTTAAAACTCTCAGGAAATATTTTTCGATCCTAAAAGTACGAAGTTCGATAATCCATTATATTATATAATCCATTATATTTTTCGAAAATTTCATAAAAGTTTTTTTTTAGGAAAAATCGTTAAAATGTATTTTTAGAGATAATGGGCATCTGCATTTCTGCAAAACATTGAAAATCCTGCTGAAAGTCGCAAATTAAAATCTTTGTCTTTGCCAATTGTTTCGACCGATCTTAATATTTGAAAGTGTACTTTAGTAGTCTTTAAGAATATCCAGATTACTTTTTGCATAAATCGAAATACTTTAATTTTTGGTCTCGATTTTCAAAAAAATTTACATCAATATTTGTGCGCAAATTATTCATTATATATATGCTCTTGTTCTCTAAAAAATAGTGGTCGAGAATAAAATAAATTCAACATAGACTAATTTCATGGAACTGGAAAAATAATTTCCTATAAGACAAACAAAGCTGCGTTTCCCAATTTTCAAAAATAAGAATTTTTTCATAAGGTAATATTAAAAATTTGTTTTTTTTTGCTATAAGATACAAATATAATTTGTTTTCTATTTTTAAGCAATTTTTTCTAGTTTTACACAACACTGTCAAAACATGATTGCTGTCGAAATTAAAAAAATGGTGTTAATTGTTTTATAGTTAATATCAGGAACATCATCATTTTATGGAGCGTCCTTCTGACTCTATTAACTATTAATAAAAAATATTTTACAAACACGGAAAGTGCATTTTTTGTTTGCAAAATAAATACAAGTTCGGCCGGGGCGAATTTCGTAGAGGTACAGTAATATTACAGGAAAATATATTTTTTTAATATAGCCAAAACAAATACAAATATTGCACAATATATATATATATATATTCAAAATTCAAAAAATAAATATTCTTATACTTATATTTTAAAAAAAGCTTAAATACCATAATTATTGGTAGTGGGAGCTACAGTTTCTATTTTAATTCCATAAGTACAGATTTTTAAAATCCATTATCTCACGCACATAATGCAAAATAACCCATCTTCATGATTCAGCTAATTTTTGTCGTAAAAGTACGAATTTGGATTTTTTATTTTGAGTATCTATGCAGTCAGAGGCACGTATTCACCGAATTCCATGATTCTAGCTGCGGCCATTTGTTTGGTACCATATTTATCCCCTTTTTCCAAATTTACCCCTCAAGAGTAGGAGTATCTAAAATCTCTTTATTATACACACTGAATTTCAACATTCTAGCAGTATTCGTTTAGTTGGTATTATTTTTAACCCTCTGTACCCATTATATCCCTTGAAAGTACGAATTTGGAAAAAATGTATGTATACTCCGAATTTCATAACTCTAGCTACGGTCACTTGGTTGGTACTATTTGTATACCCTTTTTTCCATTTGAACCCCAAAAAGTACGAATTTCGCAAAATTCATATATTTTAGTAGTCAGAGGAATGTATACTCCGAATTTCATCTGTAAAATTGAGTATTTAAATTTTAAATTTTATTTTAATATTTTAAGATTTATAAAAAAAAGTATAAGTCTACTCAATTGCACCGAAAAATGTATTTTATAAATAACTAGTATTTTGTACCGGGCATTGCACGGGTTCATTTTTCCCTATTCGTATGCTTTGGAAGATAAAATAAGTAATTTTTGATAGTTTTAAAATATTTGCCCTATCATGACCTAGTATATCAAGGAACCATCCGCTGCCCAGAAGTTAGATACAGTAAAATTTTCAGGCGAATAGGTCCACCGGTTTGGCGTCCTATACGCAACATACAGGCACACATTGATTTTTATATCCTGCACCACTTCGTGGAATAGGGTATTATAAGTTAGTTTCACGCCAAATGTTTGTAACACCAAGAAATAATCGAGCTAGACTCACAATCAAAATTCGGCGAAAGTTACTTTTTTTAGCCAAGGACGATTGGTATTGAATTTGGAGGAAATCGGTTCAGATTTAGATATAGCCTCCATACAAATATCCCTATAATTTACACTATTACTGCTCTAGAATACACATTTTACATGGGATCATGACAAAATTTTTAGGATCATGTTATTTTTGAACTAGAAACAGCTAACAGGAAAGTGGACCACATGGGTCTATGTTTTGATATAGCCCACATACAAATTTTCCCCCGATTTACAAAATGTCTGCTCTAAAATGCACATTTTACATCGGATCTTGATCAAATTCCTCACACAATATTACGCTTGGACTAGAAACACCTATTTTGAAAGCCAGCGATATAGGTCAATGTTTTGGTATAGCCCCCATACAAATGGGCCCCCAGTTTACACTATTATCGCTCTAGAACACACATCTTACATTGGATCTTTATAAAATTTTGCTGATCTTGTTATAAGGGCCCACTTTTTAATGTAGCGCCCTTACAAATGGGCCCCTTTTTTATTATTACCCCTCTGGGACCCACATTTCACATCGGAAGTTTATCAAATTTTGCAGATTGTATTATATTTCAACTACTGTATTATTTTCAACATACTATGAAAGTCAAATATATGGGTTCATATTTTGGTATAATAATACAAATAGGGCCCCCATTCTACTCTATTACCGCTCAGAACTCACATCTTACATTATATCTTGATAAAATATTGCAGATCATATTATATTTCAATAAAGAATACCTACTTTGAAAGCTATCTAATGGGCCCCGTTTTTATACACTCCACGAGAGTATTATGTCTTTGTGCATTTGTTTGTAACACCCAAAAGGAAACGAGATAGACCCAATGTTAAAAATACCGATCGTCTTAGAATCACTTTCTGAGTCGATTTAGCAATGTCCGTCTGTCTGTCTGTCCGTCCATCTATTCTTGTAATCACGATACAGGTCGCAATTGTAGACAGAACCAAATGAAACTTTGCACAACGATGTTTTTCGGGATAAGGACGAACGCTATTTAATTTTAAGAAAATCGGTTCAGATTTAGATATAGCCCCCATACGAATTTCACTCCCGATTTGACTCTTTTCACTCTAGATACCACATATTACAACAGATTTTCTTAAAAATTGGCAAAACATCTTATATTATAACTAGAACCACCTGTGGTAATAATGTGTTAGATCGGTTCAGATTTATATATAGCTCCCATACAAATTTCTCTCCCGATTTGACTTTTTCCGCTCTAGAAACCACATAATGTATCAGATTGTCTTCAGATTTGGTAAAACATCTTATATTTCCACTTGAAACACCCATGGTGAATATCGGTCAGATCGATTCAGATTTATATATAGCTCCCACACAAATTTCGCTCCCGATTTGACTTTTTCCGCTCTAGAAACCACATATTGTATCAGATTATCTTCAAATTTGGCAAAACATCTTATATTTAAACTAAGAACATCTATGGTGAAAATCGGTTCAGATTTAGATATAGCCCCCATACAAATGTCGTTCCCGATTTGACATTTTCATCTGTAGAAACCACATATTGTACTCGATTTTCTTTAAATTTGGCACAACATCTTATAATCTTACTAGAAATACCTATGCAGGAATTGGGTAAGATCGGTTCAGATTTAGATATAGCCCCCCATATAAATGTCGCTCCCGATTTGACTTTTGCCGCTTCAAAAGCCACATATTGTGCTCGATTGTCTTTAAATTTCGCACAACATCTTATAATTTAACTAAACAAAACTGTGGTGAAAGTGGGTAAGATCGTTTCAGATTTAAATATAGCCCAAATTCAAATGTTGCTCCCATAAGTATAACCGATTTTGGCCGTTTGACCGTTCCAGGTTTCAATATATCCTCATACAAATGTCCTTTCCGATATAAATTTTTTTGTCAAACACATACATTTACAGGATACAAAAAACCTTCCCGTTTTCACTTTTTCACCGAATTGAATTGTATTCGGATTGAAAGTGGAGTGTATCATAGAGTCGGCCCCGCCCGACTTTAGCCTTTCCTTACTGGTTATTATTACGTCTCTATAACCCACATTTTACATGGAATGTTTTCTAAATTTTATTATATTTCAACAAGAAACAGCTACAATGAAAGTCAAATATATGGGTCCATAGTTTGGTATAACCTCCATGAAAATGGGCCTACATATTGCATCATTATATATTTCAACTGAGAATACCTGCCGTGAATGACAACTATATAGGTCTATGTTTTATGCACCTTCCAATTTGTTGGTAACACTCTGGATTACAGCCAATCTTGATGAAAATAATTTAATATTTTTCACTAAGTGCAGCTACAATGAGACTGGATCACAGCGATTTTGTTTGTGTAAAATCGTCCCTTAAACAACCTGGGTTTAGTAATCAAAATGAGGCACATACGCAGGGAGTGGTGTAGGGTATCATATAGTAGGCCCGCCCGACTTTAGCCTTTCCTTACTTGTTATATATATAGATAGATATTTGCCTTCAACTACTAAAGAACGAAACTACAAAATGAATTTATTCTTATTACATTTAAAACGATACCCAAAAAATGTAAATTCGAGACAATTCAGTCTTCTGATTTTTTCCACGTGCATCAGTCATTAAAAATTAGCCAATGCACTTAGACCAGAAGAGGACTACCTCATCGGAAACAACCTGTGCAACTCACGAAATACTTTATCTTTTAGACTTTTATACAGAGAAGGTGTTTCAAGCTTTCAATCTCCTCCTAGTCCTTATTGCTCCTACAAAAGTCGTTTGGCTCGATGTAATAAAGGTAAACAATTAACATATTCAAGTGAAATAAGGTAGCGGACCTCTTTTATCAGACCATCTTCGTAATTGTTCCCGTGATCAGGTCAGCCCATCTGCTCTTCTGCAGCACCATTGTCTTTTGCATCTCGTCAGCAATGTCTAGTAGATCTAGCACGGTCGTTCCTAATCTAACATGCTCGCCAGGTTTATGTAACTCTGATAGAATAGAATATTCGACAAAAGTGCGAGGAATTATTGACAGATATGCTCGACGAAATGAGTGAGTATGCTGTGAAAATCAGCAAAAAATTTCAGGTTTCACTTGGCCATATCTTCACTAAATATATAATAATATACCCTTTACTATACGATTTGCGTGGTTCATTTCACACGAAAAATCATACCACATTTCATTTCATTCAGTTTCAGCATACCAACCGCAATTCCCAATCCCAACAATCCCCTCAACCAAACCCCTAATCACACGTGTTCCTTTGCCTGACACATCTTGTTTTCACTTTTTCCCCTCCCATATGCATACGTATAATATCAGTGTGCTCCTGAATCTATTAATTTGTTGTAAATACGATATAAAACAATTTTCCTGTTTCTTTATCAATTCAATAATATGAAAATTTATGGTTTCGTTTTTCAAACAGA
Organism: Polietes domitor; assembly: GCA_947397865.1. Taxonomy (NCBI): domain Eukaryota; kingdom Metazoa; phylum Arthropoda; class Insecta; order Diptera; family Muscidae; genus Polietes; species Polietes domitor. Next base: position 123,197,195 of record OX377622.1, read on the forward strand.
AGATGGATCAAAATGGGAAACACAACCTGGAGGGGCGAACTTCATAACAACCATTTATAATAGCGAGGCAAGCAGTCGACATCATCGAACTGTTATCTTATGGTTAAATATCACAAAAGATTAACATTTCAAAGCATTCCCGAGTTCTTAAGAAAATATCCTTCAAGGAGCTCGAAGGAGCGACCTAAAACGCACAAACGCACGAAATTGTCATTTGAAAACTACACGACAACGAGTGACATTTTTTTGTGTGTATGTGTGCCTGTGAGCGTGCGAGTGCGTTCATGTTTTTCTAATTCTCCTTTTTTGTTCTTTCCCTCGGTCTCTCCGCAGCAAAGATATTTATTTCCTTTTGATATTTATGCATGATTTCGTTTCGTCCTTTGTACAATGGCAGTGGATAAAGAAAGGGGAGGAGGGGTCGAGAGTGAACGAAACCGTCTAATGTCATTTGTTAAAAATATGTGTGTACACGGGTACAGACGGCGGTCAATGAATTATGTGGGTCTGGGAATTTTGCAACGATCAAGGATATGTAAAGTTTTCGAATATTTCTAAGAATCTAGATTTCTATTTCAGGATATTATCCTGCTCTGCCCTCCCCAAAATGGTATAACCTATTTTTTATAAAAAGTGACTTTTTCTGGTTCATAATTATGATAACGTTTGTCAACCCCAATGGAAACGCCTTCGATTTAATATTTCTATTGGAAATCGAAAATCTTGTCAACGATTGTAATTCAACGGCCCGCCACTGTTGAGGCCAACATACTTACATACCTTTTATGTTGTTTGCGTGTAAAGGTATTTGTAAGGATCCTTAACCTTTTGTTGTTGCCGTCGTCGTAGTCGTTTTCGTCCTCATTGTTGTTATACTTATCGGGGGTATATATATGTGTATATATTCCCTTTAATTTGATGATATATGATGTATCGTACAAAGTATAATGTTCATATGTATGATGGCTGACATCCACACATACATATATGTGAAGGTAGGTATATTAGATTTAACTGCCTATTATTTTATTAAAAAACATTGAGGTTTTTACACATCATTTCATTGTTATGTCGTCCGTCTGTCCGTCCCGTTGACATTTTTCGGGAAAATGTTCTCTAAAAGTGAACTTCTTTTGTTTCCTTTTCCTTTTAAGCGAAACGGAAATAATTTAAATATTTTCTCAGGGCTTCGGAAAGAAGGAAACACAAACCGGATACCTTTGTTTGGCAATACGTTTTCTGGGGGGTTTCCGAAAAAGCCTACATTTGCATAAGGAACAAATTGTAAAAATGTTTCATTGTGTTTTGTTTCTTTTTTTGCGAAATTGTATTTATGAACTTTTTTTATTATGAATGAATATGAACATAATATATTAGGGTAACTTTTGTGATATAGAAAAATTCCATTACATTCACAGTTGAAGTTGTAGAGTGAAGTTGTGACAACATGTTTCTTTGATTTGTTTAATGTTTCCGTAGAGCATCATCAGTGTTTTAGTGATGAGGACAATTGAAAAGGAATCGGCCAAAGCTTAACATCATTTCTTCTCAAGCTTCCAGGATACCTCTTAAGTTCTCTACCAAGTCGTGATTTTATTTATGCTGAGCATTCCAATTCTTGCCAAATTTTGGAGAATGGGGCCAATCAAAACCTCCCAATAAGTTAAAAAAATACCCAGCTGATCCCCAAAAAAAAATATTGTTTTTAAAGAAGCAAAAAAGTAGTAATTCTAATAAATGGTACGCCAAATAACTTCAAATGGCTGCCTCGGTTCCACACAAATAATAGTCCAACGGTTGAATAGTTGAAAAAAAAAAACGTTACACGGCGGACAAATAACTTTTTTTTTGAAAATGCTATAAAAAAACAAGTAAGGAAAGGCAACAGTCGGGCGGGGCCGACTATATAATACCCTACACCACTCCCTGCCTATATACTTCGCTTTTATTACTAAACCCAGGTGATTCATGGGAGCAATTTTATGTAGTTCATATAAATTATACAGTATACTACAAAATTCATCTTTAGTCATATTTAACAAATATGGTAAATAATTGATCCAATTTTCCGGCTGACAAATACAAATTATACAGTAGTAATAGGATGAATCGGACCGACATTTGAAATGAGGCCTATAACAACACTTGGGGCCTGGTCCAAAACATGGGCCTATATATTTCTCATTCACGGTATATATTCATAGTTGAAATATATAATGATCCGATGTAAGATGTAGTTTCTAGAGCTGTATTAGAGGAGACCCCATTTGGGTTATTCCAAATTATGGACACATATATTTGACATTCATAGTATGTATTCTTAGTTGAAATATAATATAATCTGCAAAATTTGAAAAACATCCTATGTAAAATTTGCGTCCTTGAGGGGTAAAAATTAAAATGGGGCCATTTGTAAGGGCTCTACATTAAAAAGTTGTTCCATGTAGATCACTTTCAAAGTAGATTTTCTTTGTTGAAATATGATATGATAAACAAAATTATATTGAGATCTAATGCACGATGTGGGTTCTAGAGATGTAATAATTATAATGGGGGCCCAATTTGTATGGGAGTTATACCAAAATATGGACCCATATATTTGGCTTTCATAATATGTCTTCTTAGTTGAAAAATAATACAAAATGCAAAATTTGATGAACTTCCGATGTAAATTGTGGGTCCTAGAAGAGTAATAATAAAAATGGGGGCCATTTGTAAGGGCGCTACATTAAAAAGTGGTTCCATATACATCACTTTCATTCTAAGTAGGTATTCTTAGAATGAAATATGAATATAATATAATCTGCAAAATTTGAAAAACTTCTGATGTAAAATGTGGGTCCTAGAGAGGTAATAATTCAAAAGAGGGCCCACTTTTAAAGGCGCTACATTAAAAAGTGGGCCTTTATAGATCATTTTCAAAGTAGTTATTCTTTATTTAAATATAACATGATCTGCAAAATTTTAGCAAGATCCAATGTAAGATGTGGGTTCTAGAGCGATAATAGTATAAACTGGGGGCCCATTCGTATGGGGGCTACAACAAAACATTGACCTATATAGCTGGCTTTCAAAATACGTGTTTCTAGTATAAATGTAACATTGTGTGGAAAATTTGATCAAGATCCGATGTAAAATGTGCATTTTAGAGCAGTAATATTGTAAATCGGAGGTACAGGTATGGGGGCTATATCAAAACATTGACCCATGTGGTCCACTTTCCCGTGAGCTGTTTCTAGTTGAAATATAACACGATCCTGAAAGTTTGGTCATGATCCCATGTAAAATGTGTATTCTAGAGAAGTAATAGTGTAAATTATATGGATATTTATATGGAGGCTATATCTACATCTGAGCTGATTTTCTCCAAATTCAGTACCAATTGTCCTTGGCCAAAAAAAGTAACTTCTGCCAAATTTCATGACAATCGGACCACAATTGCGACCTGTAGAGTGCGAACAAGCTTAGATGGACAGCAAACATTTGGCGCGAAACTAGCTTATAATACCCTAGTCCACGAAGTGGTGTAGGGTATAACTACTGAATATTTTCTCAAATTTCTTTTTTTATTTGAAAGTACAATCCTTCCGGTTAATAATGGAAAATAATTTCTTTATAATATGTATCAATTCAGTTGAACTTCTATATTATTATACATATTCTTATACCCTCCACCTCCAGGATGGGGGTATACTAACTTTGTCATTCCGTTTCTAACACCTTGAAATATCGACCTGAGACCCTATAAAGTATATATATTCTTGATCGTCATAAAATTCTAAGACGATCTAGCGATGTCCGTCCGTCTGTTGAAAGCACGCTGGCATCTAAACGAAAGGAGCTACAACGTTTTCAATAAATGCCTCTTATAGTCGTAGATGGTATAGTCGTAATCCCTAATATTTTAGCGTATTTAAGCATGTTTTTTGAATATGTCTGTTTATATTTGCTTGATATTTCCCCATTCCCCTTATAGCAAAAACGTGCACCATAAAGTGATTTTTATTTGTAGGGGGTGAAATAGGGCAAAAAAGAGATAAAAATGCTACATATTAAACGACAACAGCTAAAAACACGAAATTCGGTGGTTACATTCCGCCAAGTGAGTAGATACATAATATAAAAGTATTTTTTCCAAATTCGCACTTTTAGGGGGTAAAATATTAATAGAGGGATAAAAATAGTACCAACCAAACGGCTGACAAGTAAAATACAAGGACTTTTCAAAATTCGTACTTTTTGGGGTTAAAATGAAAATGAATGACCATAGCTAGAGTCATGAAATTCGGAGTATACATTCCTCTGACTGTGTAGACACGGAAAATAAACTGATTTTTCGGGGTCTAAAAGAAAAGGGGATAAAAATAGTACCAACCAAATGACCGCAGCTATCGGTCCGGGCGAATTTAACGCCGTTCTTACATGTTTATATTGAATATGGTAATTTATCAAATGTAATTGATTTGATAACAGAATAGAAGATTATAATAAAGATAGTAATATCGGGTGATTCATCGTGAGGTTTGTTTTTTGAGAGATCACGCATGATTCATAAGAAACTGCTTTGTCATTTTTGTTCAATATCGTTTCGCCAGTCATAATGGAAAGACTCAAACCACAGCAACATCTCCAAATTGTTCAGGTGTATTATGTAAAACAGCGTTCTGTAAGAATAAAGACAGTGGCTAATCGTTTCGTCGTCGTTCAACCATACACACATTTGACCATATACGTATTTCATTGTCCAGTGTAGGGACAAATCATCAGTGAGATACTTCAGTATGGAATCAAGCACTCCATGGAAAATATTTTTGTAGAACATTTTGACCAGTAAAACCCCTGTTTTAGGAGTGTTTCTTAACATTTTGCAAAAAGGGACAGAAAAGACTAAGGGCCTTGAAGAAAAATGAAAAATATTCCTCGTAGTCTTTAAACTAATATTGCTGAACACATTCTTTACTTTAAATGTAAGGATTACAAGGTTTTCTATGACGACTCATCGTAAGAATTTTCGAAAGAATTCTCTATAAGATTCCGCTGAAAGAACCTTGTTATTTTGGTTCCACAGTGTAATTTCTAAAGGAGCTGCCATATTCGGCCACAATTTCTACATTTATCCATATATTTTTTACAAGGAGACAATATTTTCTCCAATAAAATAATATAGCAAAATATTTTTTCCGATGTTTCACTATTTTTGTGGGGTTTTTCGTGCCAGCAATTTTCTTAAATCCCAATTTTTATGTGAAAATAAAGTGGCAAAATTTCTAGCCATTATAATTACCTTTAACTGGACAAATAAGTTGACCTACATCTCCAAAATGTGAGTACAAATTTTAAATTTACCTTTGGCGAAAATTGAAATTTTAGTAATAATTTTATTGCAAGGAAATTATCCATCAAAAATATTTTGTGTTGATTTTATGAATCAGAATGCCTTGGACACATTAGCACACATGTAGGTCTTAAATTTATTCATTGTATTAAACCTTGGTACAGGCTTTTGGATTTTCTGGTCCTATTCCTCTCGACTAAGGCCCTTTGGCCTATTGGCATTATGGTTGTGTTAAAAACCGACGCAAACCCAATACTTTTGGAACATATTCCTATTTTCGTTAAGGAGATTTTGTCCCTAATAGCCATATCTGGGCACCCAGAATATTTAGTAGGCCTTTATCTGCCTATCGAATACAAGTACCAAATCTTTTGCCAAACTTATCCATCACTTGGCTATTTGTCAACATAACCTCTTGATTTGATCAAGGCTCCAGCAACAACATGGGCGATAACAATTAATTATTTCTGTTTTAACTGAAAATCTATCTATCTATCTGTTGGCGAAGAGTCACTGGCACTGGAGAGGAAGTTTTGCAAGTGCTTTTACTATTCCAGGAAAAGTAGTGCTAAAGAAAATCCCAAGAATGATTATTTAAAATAGATTTCAAAACACAGAAAAAAACAGCAACAACAGAACAGCAGAACAGTACAGAGAATGGAAACCTGTTTCGATGCCATTCCAAAATCATGATCATGCTGATGACGATGACGATGAGGCAGATGATGCACAGTTACTGATGGCTGGATGGTTGGAAGGCTGGTTGGTTGCATGGCTGTTTCACTTGAATGTGGCGGCAGGTTTGGCTGGTATATGGCCATTGGTGCCTGCGACTCTGCCTGGTAGTTTGTCGTCGATGTTGGATCATGTAATTGACTTCTATACGTTTTTCTTATTAAACCCATCGATCTTATAAATTGGAGCGTGATTTGTAAGGTCATCATTCAAAAGGCATCTTCTCCAGCGCCTTCTACTTCGACTTCTTCTGCTTTGTCTGTCTCTTATTCCTATTTATATTCTCGAGCTGCTTCTTTGACTGTCTGCGGGATGGAATGACTGTTCGTTCCTTTGGGTCTGGCATGAAAACAACAAATACAAAACCCCGATCTTTTTATTGTGATGTGACACAAACGTAAAAAGACGACAAAAGATCATTTCATTTAAACTTAGGCAAAACAATATGCAAAATCAATTGTATTAAAATCAACAGACAGACAGACAATTCTGCATTAAATCCTGGCCAGAATTCTATACCATCCATGCGGCCGCCTGGTAACCATGAAGTTCTCCGGCACCGCAGCACAAAAAAAAATAAAGAACTGAAGAAAGAAAAGAAAAAGATCTTGATATTTTTGTTTAAAGATTTAGATTAGGTTTACGGCCAGCCACCACCAAGCTCTGGAAGGTTTTAACGATTTGTGCCTGACTTGTCTGGCAGGAAAATGCCTTTGTTTTGGTGGCTTGGAATACCTGGTGTTTTATAAGATTGTTTATGGTCTGGCTGACATATCAGCTGAAAGAGATCTTCAAAATGTTCTGAGATTTCGTGTGTGTGTGTGTGTGTGCGAGTGCCTTTGAAATGCTGGCCACAAAATTGATGCTGTTCCCTGGTGTTGCTGCTTCCTTTAAGGAACGTTTTAAACAGAAGTTTTTTTCATGCCAACTTTGATTTTTGACAATTTAGACACTTCTCTGCCTTGTTGTTGCTGTTCAACAACAACGGCAACCTAAGCCTTTCAAAACCAAAGAATGCCAAAGTTTTGAATTTTGACATGATCTCGCTCGCTCACTCTTTGTTAAGCGTCTATGGTTCAAGATCAAAATCAGCATGATTTTTCGTTTGGCAAATTCCTAGAATCCCCAGATTATTTGCATAATTTTCTTTGGCAGCTTTTCAAGTTTGGCTATCAAATGTCGGGCGGCCAGGTTAATGAACTGGAGTGGAGTGGTGTGGTGTGTACTGCAGGCGTCTCACATTATCGTCTTCAAATTATTTTGTAATAAATTTTCATTTTATTACGTTATCATCACCTTTTTGTGCATTTCTTAGTTTTATTAATTAATGCCGCAATGTTTTCTGTTTTTTTTTGGTAGTGTGATGGGAGCTATTTTTTTTGCTTTTAGTATTTCGTTGTGTTGTTGTGTCTTTGAGTTTCTGTTCTTTTCTGTTTTAAGAATATGCTAATTTTCAATTAACAAAACTTGTTGTTTTATGAAAATCATCCAACCATTCAAAATGTTGCATAAATTTAATAATGCATCAACTTGGCTGTCTTTCATCTGCATACAGACAAACAACAAACACATCAAGGCAAAAAGACGGAACGCAAAACACCGACACAGTGGTTTTGTGAAGATTTATTAATTTTTCTATCACTTGCTTGAACAATAAGTTCGGGAATTCGCGTAAAAGCCTTTGCGGTACAAGATTTGAAAATTTCATGGGAATGTGGGTGCCGCATTGGAATGATACAGCAAATAAGTTCATCTAACTTTATCCTACGGCTGTATCAGCCCATTATTACTGGCTCTATAGATGCGGATAATACTATAAAGAATTGGCGAACAATTCTCTCGGCTACTTCTAAAATGGATGTACAATTATTTGCTTTTCTGTTAAAGTATATTTGTCAGGTTCGGTCGTTAGTGCGACTGGCTGGCCCATAACAACAAGGAATTGGCTGATATTGACATTTGTGCCCCCATTTTTATTATTAACCCTCTATGACCCACATTTTACATCGGAAGTTTTTCAAATTTTGCACATTTTATTATATTTCAATTAAGAATATGTACTATGAAAATCAAATATACGTGTCCTTACTTTGGTATAACCCAAATGGGGCCCATTCTACGCTATTACAGCTCTAGAAACTACATCTCATCATCGGATCTTCTTCAAATTTTGCAGATCGGGATATATTTCAACTAGGAATAACTACCGTGAAAGTACAGTTGAACTTAGATTAACCGTGATGCTCGGGACCGGGCTAATCACGGATAACCAAAAATCAAAAAGAGGTAAAATTTTACATGTATAAATTTTATTGTTTTTATTTATTTTTGACAAAAACATGTACATCTGCGTCTATAAATAACTTATCATATCTCTAGGAATACATACATTTATTTAAAAAATCTTTTATGGAAGTCTGTCTTATGCTTTTAGCTTTTGATTGTTCTTCCAACAAATGAGTTTGTATGCGATATATTTGTATTTTATCTGGTTCTGAAATACTTGGACAATTAAAGTTTTCTAAAAAACCTAACAAAATACTACTAGCCTCTATTGCCTGCGCCAATGTAGGCGTTTCGTCCGCATTTCCTCCATCTGATTCCTCGGAATTTGAATCAAGCTCATCTTCTTGGCTTTGGGTAACCATGTCTACGATTTCGTCTTCAGATATAATAGCAAACGGAGCGACATCAGAGTCGCACACCATCCACTTTTCGACAGCATCAATCGTACATCCAGACGGTATGGTTATATCTGTTTGTATCTCAATAAGGCTATTTGGAGCATCTTCATTATGAGATAGTAAGTTATTCCAAACTCTTTTTTTTTAACTTGTGGAGTTACAGAGTCCCACGAAGCTGCGGCTGCCCACAAAGCTGTCTTAATATTCAAAGATTTAACGAACTCACGTCTGTCATTAGCACCAACAAGTTTATGACCGATCAGTTTACGGTAGTGACATTTGAAGATCCGAATTACTCCTTGATCCATAGGCAATTAGGTGGGAGATATTTTACTGTAACGTTTTCAGATATCATAGCATTTACATCTGGGTGTGCTGGACAGTTGTCTAATAGTAAAAGTATTTTACAGTTATTTTTGAGACCGATGCGCCGCTGATGTTCCTTTGCTTCTAGTACAAAATTTTGATTAAACCACTCCAGAAATAGCTGTTGTGTTACCCAAGCTTTCTTATTAGATTTATAAATCACAGGAAGGTGTTCAACGTTTTTTAAAGCTCTTGGATGGGCACTTTTTCCTATTATCATCAATTTACACTTGTGAGTTCCTGCAGCATTTGAACAAACTAGCACTGTGATTCTCTCCTCCTGTGATTCTTCTTCCTTGTACCCTTCTATAGAATATTCATTATCACTAGCCAAAGAACTCTGAGGCAAACACCTCCAAAAGTTGTTCGTTTTTAATGATTTCATCCAAGTCGTCCACAAACATCGTAGCAGACTCATAATCAGCACACTCCTTTTCTCCCGTAGATTTCAGTCGACGGATTCCATGACGTTTTTTGAATTTATCCAACCAACCAAATGAATAAGTGCACTCTGTATTCATGTTTAACTTGAAATGGAACATTTTTGCCTTTTCGACAATCATTTCGCCTGAAGTTCAGAAGCAAATTTCAGTTTAAGTTCATAAAATATCTCGATTTCAGTTAACTTACCTGAAATTGGAGTTCCATTAAATCTTTCTTGCCGAAACCATTCATATGTTGCGAAATCAACTTTTGGATTTTAGGATGTTTTTAGTGTATATCTGTGTTTAAGGCCAAGCATTGAATCATTATCGGAGCAAAATTTTAAAATCCGATCTTTGTTTTTTATTAAATCGGATACAGTTTGAATGCCAACTCCATATTTTTCAGACAACATTTTAAAAGGTACTTTACGTTTTGAGTATTCATTAATCAGCTCCATTTTTTCTTTAATTGAATGAACCTTTCTTGCTCTTTTCGCGGATTTAGTTTTTGACGGTGGCATGATGTAAGGAAAACACGTCTTGACAGATCAAATTTCACACTGATGAATGTATATGAAATTTGATATGAAAATTACACTTTCATGAAAAAGGGGAATCACCGAATTTTAATATGAGAGATGTGTGTGTATTATACGAAAAAACAAACAAGCAGTCACATGGACATGTACATCACGGATAATAGAGGTAAAAAATCAACCACTCAGAGTCACGGTTAATCGAAGTTCAACTGTAGTTATTTGGCCACTGGCCCAAAGTGTTGTTATAGGCCACCTTGAAATGTCCGTCCGATTCATCCTATTACTGTTGTAAAATCTGTATTTGTCATAAGATCTTGATTATTTTTTCAATATCATGTTATATTTAGTTTACTCGGAATATCTGCCGGAAAATTGGATTAATTGCCATATTATTTACCATATTTGACTAAAGATGAAATTTATATGAAATATATAAAATTGTTCCCATGAAACACCTGGGTTTAGTTCTCAAAGCGAGGTATATACGCAGGGAGTGGTGTAGGGTTTTATATAGTCGGCCCCGCCCTATTTTAGTCTTTCCTTAGTTGTTTTTTTTTAATTTTTGTGAAAAATCAAATGTCTATAACTCTGCAAATACATTGTTAAGATTTTTGTCCTAAGACACGTGTAAAATCTTTCTAAAAAAGAAGTCATGTGCACTATTTGTCTGGTTTAACATGGAAAATATACTATAAATTTCAAGGTAACTGTGTTGAGTCAAAATATTGCTCTGAACATTGTTCGCAAAACGACACAATAAATCAGGTACAGTGGACATAAATTAAAAAGATATGTATGTAATATGTATGCTTTTGAAGATAAAATGAGTACTAATTGATAGTTTTAAAATATAGTTTTTTATGAGCTAGTACATCCAGAAACCATCCTCTGTCCAGATGTTAAAAGACACATTGATTTTTATATTTATAAAAAATTTCTGAGCACAATATAAATTAAATGTTTAATTTGCTGCTCCCTGAAAAAATATATGCAATCATATCCTTATACGTGAACGTATATTTAGTATTTCTCTCAAAAATTCAAAACTATCACTGTATTTATATTTTGAATAAAAGGGGGTTCATTTCAATTGTCGACATAATTTAGAGCAAACAATTGAACAATCTGTTACATGAAATATTCAGGTCTAATGACTACAAGTAGTTTACTCAAACAACTAAACATACATTCATGGAAACTCTAACAGAAACCTACCTGCGGAGGAAATCATGTCCTGGAAGGCTTTTTATCAGACCTGCTTTAGAATCCACAAGGCCTTCCAAACGCATTGCCAACTCCTTTCCATTTTACATTGCGTGGGATTGGTAGGCAAGGCCTTACTTTCGGCTTCTAAAATGAAGGCCTGTAGAAGGTCTTCGCGGGGAAAACCTTCCGCATGCCATTAAAATCAGACCTGTTATAAGGCCTTAACAAGAAGGCCTGCTACTGGTATTCGATATGCAGGCGTTAAACAAATAAATAAGAATAAAAATAAAACTATCATATTTTAAGATATGAACATTTTCTGTAAAATTAAAGCAAATTTGTTAAAATTAAAAAAAAAATGTTTTTTTTAATCTCGATCCACCCTAATGTGTATCTTTGAATATCGGGACATGCATTTTTATTCAACATATCGACAAATGAGGGGGAATGTGAATGTATACTTTTAGAAGGGCTGATAAGGTCTTCTGACATGCCTGACTGTAGAAGGCCTACAACGGATAATATATCTTGGCTTTCGCAGGCCTCATAAATGGCCTTCCGCATGCCTAAAATTTGGAAGGCCTTGTAAATTCTTGCAATTGATCTTTTCCTGACTAATACATTATTAAATCGTTGAATAGCGATTTAAACTCAGACCATTTACCTATACAAATTTAATTTTAGTTATATTAATAGAGAATACTAAAATTTCCAAAGTGCAAATTGGTTTCGATATGTGCAGACGATTTGAAAAGATCTTTCATTACATAAGTTCCATTAATTTCAACAAGTCGATATAAATATTAAAATATTAACCGAAATTATACACCATACTTTTGATTGTAGTGTACCTAAAAGATTAAAAAGTCTTATCACAACATATTCAATAACTAGTTGTTAAAGGTACATGTATAGGTGGGCGCAGCGACACATAGCCTAACCGGTAAGGAAAGGCTAAAGTCGGGCGGGGACGACTATACGATACACTCCACTTTCTATCCGAATATAATTCAACTCGGTAAAAAGTGAAAACGGGAAGAATTTTTGTATGTTTCCTTATCATAGGCTAATATGACCTGGTCCAATTTGTCAAATCGAAAAGAATATTTGTATCGGGGCTATATCCCAACATGGAATAAAGTGACTAACTTTCAAAATAAGTTCTTCCAGTTCAAATATAACGTTTGGTGGTCACTTCAAAGAAATTCGATGAAAATTTGTGGTTTCTGGGGCGGAGAAAATCTATCCGGGAGCGAAATTTGTATTGGATCTATATGTAAATCTGAACCGATCTGACCCATTTTCACCATGGGTGTTTCTAGTTGAAATATAAGATAGTTTGCCAAATTTGAAGACAATCTGATACAATTTGTGGTTTCTAGAGCGGAAAAAATCAAATCGGGAGCGAAATTTGTATGGGAGCTATATATAAATCTGAACCGATCTAACACATTTTTACCACAGGTGTTGTTAGTTGAAAAATAAGATGTTTTGCCAAATCTGAAGACAATCTGATACAATTTGTGGTTTCTAGAGCGGAAAAAATCAAATCGGGAGCAAAATTTGTATGGGAGCTATATGTAAATCTTAACCGATCTAACACATTTTTACCACAGGTGCTGCTAGTTGAAAAACAAGATGTTTTGCCAAATCTGAAGACAATCTGATACAATTTGTGGTTTCTAGAGCGGAAAAAGTCAAATTGGGAGCGAAATTTGTATGGGAGCTATATATAAATCTGAACCGATTTGATCCATTTTCATCATGGGCGTTTCTAGTTGAAATATAAGATAGTTTGCCAAATTTGAAGACAATATGATACAATATGTGGTTTCTAGAGCGGAAAAAATCAAATCGGGATCGAAATTTGTATGGGAGCTATATATAAATCTGAACCGATCTGACCCATTTTTACCACAGATGTTTCTAGTTGAACTATAAGATGTTTCGCCAATTTTAAAGAAAATCGGTTGTAATATGTGATATCTAGAGCGAAAAGAGTCAACTCGGGAGTGAAATTCGTATGGGGGCTATATCTAAATCTGAACCGATTTTCTTCAAATTAAATAGCGTTCGTTCTTATCCCGAAAAACTTAGTTGTGCAAAGTTTCATTTGGTTCTGTGTACAATTGCGACCTGTATCGTGATTACAAGAATAGATGGACAGACAGACATACAGACAGACAGACAGACGGACGGACATCGCTAAATCGATTCAAAAAGTGATTCTAAGTCGATCGGTATAATTAACAATGGGTCTATCTCTCTTCCTTTTGGGTGTTACAAACAAATGCACAAAGACATAATACTCTCGTGGAGTGTATAAAAACTGAAATATGTAAGTCGTTATTGTAGAGTTTAGGCGTAATGACATTATTTTTAAAGATAATACGCCAAAACTTTACATAGTACAATATTATAACGCCCAATGTCTTATAATTACATATTGTCGTATTGCCAATATCATATCACCCAAAACATTAAGTTTCACAGTGCGTAATATTTGACGTTATTACATCCATTTTTGGCATAAGCAATCCTTATATTAAAACGGCAAGCATGAATTTTTTGGTACCACTTTATGGCGTTTTATAGACTCAATATATACAAATTATATATAATGGGAAAGCTCTTGCCCCAAAGAATTAAATTTTTGCATTAAAATTATGTTTATTTTATTAATAATTTGCTATACAGTTCGTAAATAATTTGGTCTGTAAGTTAGCTTCCTTGAAATTGTGTTATCAATCATATATTTTATATTGATTGACTATTTTTTTTTAATTAATGGTAAACTCCAAATTTGTGCAGTAAAAACAACTTAGGTCGAACACGAAATATAATAACAACATTAATTAGTGAAACATCCGCGAGAATGATTAGAAAGATCGCCGAAGGAGATCGTGTTCAGAAATGCTATACATTTTAGTAAGACAGACAGATATCGCTAAATCGAATCACTTGGTGTTACAGTTTTGTCTGAAACTAACATAATTAACTCTATGAGTGTTAAGAAGGAATGTTCTCGCCAATGCATGAAATGACCATCGAACCACTGTTCACTATCTGTCCGTATAAATCTGATGGAAGTTCTTTTTCATGCTCTTCAGTTTCATTCACTGTAGGTACGAGTACTCCGAGTATGTAGATGATGTTGATGTTGCTGTAGATGTTGTACTGCTGTTGCTGCCACTACAACTACTTGCTCGCTCCAATGTGTACACGATGAACAGAAAAAGGAAGCATTTTCTTGTACATTTCTTACTGAAGAGCCATTAATAATTTGTTTGGGGATTTCTGTTATAATAATTAAGACATTAACAAAACAAACGAAAAAAAACACAACACAACTCACAGAGACGACGAGATAAGCAACAAACCGAACTTCCGTCTGGATAGAAGCTTAAGTGAATTAAAGAAATATATTATAAGATTGTGTATTTTTATTCAGTTAACCAAAGTATAAGAAATATTGTTCCCAGATAGTCTTCTATTAGCAATGGAAGAATGTTTGACTAATAAAATAAATTAGAAACTTAGTTTTTTTACTCAAATGACGAACTGTGGTGTTCTATGGTATCACACAGAGCTTTGGTCGCATATGGTCCTTCATCACTTTGTCACATGAAGGTTTTGGTAGATTCTCTTCAACTTGGCCGTGCTGTTGTCCTTGTTTTTATTAACGGATGTCTTTCAGTTCAAACGACCCAGTCCACATGGAAACGCTAATTATGAGCTCCTAACACCTGGAAAAATCGGCCTATATATCGGGAATGTCTAAATTTCGCTTTGAATACCGACTTGCCTTAACTTAATATTCAGGGCTCACACGATGCCTACACATGCCCGTTAACATGGGATAGCCTCAAGTAGAAATTTATTAAAAATTTTCTAATCCTTCACTGCTATTACAGGCATTCTGAACCAATTTTCATCAGAAAAAATGATACTTTTCCAGTCGTTGGGTTGCTGATCTTGAGGCCCAGTAAATGAACTATGAACTTTCCCGAAGTACAACATCTAGTTATTGCAAGTGGGGTAATTCTCTAAGTCATTTTTGTATTATTGTGGATTGTGGTTTTTCAAACGTTCACTACAGCAATGGCTTAAATTTTATTCAAAGTCATACTGAAATTCAAAGATTGTTGAATAAGTGTGATGTAACATTTTTAAAAACCGCGTTCCCAACTCCATAGTAATTTTTAAATAGTTGTTCACTACCTTTTGGTCCAGGCCACTTTTTGAAGCAATAAAACTCTTGGTTGTGGTAATAATCGATTTTTGCTTTTTACATGACAACTTCTCGATAATTTCTTGCCATTTTGTATTCTTTTTATTAAAAATGTGTTTTAATAAAAAAGTATTCGAAAATTTTCACAAAACCTCGTGTAAATAATAAATGTTAAATAAATGGCATTAATACATTTTTAGAAACTTGTGTGGGAATAACATAATCGGAAATTTAATTTTTAATATAAAGTGAGGTTATCATAAGTTCTACGACTGCCCATTCGGTCCTGTGTGTTGACGATAGACCGTATGATAAGTACAGAACGACCGTACGGCACTACTGTAACATCCACATGTAATGGCGTAGTTAGTAGTTCCTTACACTCCGTGCGAAGCAGCAACACTTGCTAGAATAAAATATTCCTAAAACTAATTTGTATTGTTTTCAATGTCTCCTGTAGACTTCGCCGAAAATCGCTCACCCTTCGTGTTTTGCTATATCCTTGAATCTCTATTTAGACTTTTATTTTTTCCATTACTTTTCGCAGGTTATCGTTCTCGAGAATTTCAGGCGATAAGTTAACACACTTTTGAGGGATATTATCTGCGAGAGCCTCCAAAATCCATGACTTGATACTCAGAAAATCCCTAAAAATTATGTATGCAGTCAAATCGCCCGATTTTAGCGGCCAATAGAAGGCGCCGAAAATTCAATATCCTTTGCATTCATAGATTCTATGATTCCCGATACAGCCAATTGATTTTGTGCCCAAAAGTACTAATTTGGAAAGAGCATTTTGCACACAGTCAGAGGAACGTATATTCCAAAATTCATGGTTCTAGCAGCAGACGTTTGATTGGTACGATTTAGAACCCCTTTCGACCGATTTCCTGTCATAAACCGAATTTTATGATTCAAGCTTCTGCAGTTGGATTGGCACGATTTTTATCCCCTTTTATATAAGTCATCTATAAGTACAAATTTCGAAAAATGTCTTTATTTTTCGCGTCTATATAGGTAGAGGAATGTACACACCGAATTTTATGATTCTAGCCTTTTGTGTGGTACCAAATTTATCCATTTTTCCACATTATTCCCCCTGTCTTATGATTAGTACCATTTTTGTCCCTTTCTGTCCCATTTCAGTATGGAAAGTATGGCAAACCAAATGTCAAGTAAATTTAGAAATCATCGAAAAATGTGATTAAATACTCGAAATATTTTTTTTTCAATAGTTGTTAGGGAAACATATTTCATTCACGACCCTGTTTACATGTCCTCTAAACTTTATTCATAAATTTGCAGCAATAAAAACTCATTGATCAGAGTTTAGTATAGTTCGCCGCACATTGTTCCAAAATCCATCGGCCAACATTCAATAACTTTTGGTTTAGTAAACATTTTTGAGTTCTGCAAAAATTTAAATTAGACAAGGGCCCAAGAGAGATATTAAAAAATTACGTTTTTTGTATTTTCCAAATATGAAGAAGGTGAAAATCTATAATACGAAAAAAATTAAATTTTTTTCTGCGCATTATGAACAAATAAGAAAAAATAAATATTTTACTTTTGTTTAAAATCCAAAAATACTAAAAGCAGCACTGCAGGCTAATTTATAAAATATACCCGATTGCCCCATTTTAAATGTTAATATCTCAAATCCTTAGGTCCCTCTCTAATTTCATTTTTTAACAGAACTCAAAAATATTTACTACAACAAAAGGTATTGAATTTTGCCGATCGATTTTGAACCACTCTGCCCCGTTGATGATGAAAAGCTACCAATGAGTATAGAAAACAAAGGTTTTTAGAATCTGAAGTGGGGCCCTTTTGGAATTCCTACTCAAGCCAGCTTCTTTACAGCGCTCTCTCATCTGAGTTTGAATCAGAAATACTAAAGAATAAAGAAAGGGAAATGTTCCATTGCGAATATTGAAGAACTGTAGTTTGAGGCGAAATGTGAAAAGGAAATTTTAATATAATGTATCGTGTATTTTAATATAATGTTAATATAATGTAATTCTATACTATTGTATCAAGAAAAATTAAAAAATACGTATAATTTTTACAAAATTCGATTAAAATTTTTCCTTCCTTTTGACAAACTAAAGTTCTGTTCTTAATTTTGAACTCGTTCTAATTTTTCGAAGATTGAGAAAGAACATATTGTACAATTAACAGTCATCAGTTTGAATCAAAGGCAGACATTTTCGGCTGAAAGTATTTTTAGTATCCCCCACTAAGGGTAACACTTCTTAGGTTATGTTTTATTTCGAAGATGGTGTGACCTCCTGATAGCTTCTCTAATGTTAAATTGTATTTAATTAGATTTTGAGGACGTATTGTTACGAGGGGGTTTATGAATCAATGGCGGACATTCGGTATTTCGAAGTATTTTTAGAATCCCCAGTCTGGTTAATTTTTGTTAGGCCAAATGTCCTTTCTATAGAGAAACAAGTAAGGAAAGGCTAAATTCGGACGGGGCCGACTATATGATACAATCCACTTTCTATCCGAATACAATTCTTTTCGGTAAAAAGTGAAAACGGGAAGGATTTTTGTATCCTGTCAATGTATGTGTTTGACAAAAAATGTTAAATCGGAAAAGACATTTGTATGGGGGTATATTGAAACCTGGAAGGAAATAGGTAAAATATAATATGCATAGTTTGGCCAAAAAAAAAAACGTTAAACATTTGGGAGCGACATTTGCATTAAGGCTATATCTAAATCTGAACCGATCTTACCCACTTTCACCATAGGTGTTTTAGTTGAATTATAAGATGCTGTACCCAATATAAATACAACGGTACAATATGTGGTTTCTAGAGCGGCAAAAGTGAAATCTCGACCGAAATTTGCATGGAGGCTATATCTAAATCTGAACCGATCTTACCCATTTTCTGGTGTTTCTAGTTGGATTATAAGATGTTGTTCCAAATTTAAAGAAAATCGAGTATAATATGTGATTTCTAAAGCGGAAAAATTTAAATCGAGAGCGACATTTGTATGGGGGCTATATCTAAACCTGAACCAATCTAGCCCGCTTTATCCACAGGGGTTTCCAGTTAGATTATAAGGTGTTAAGCCAAATTTGAAGAAAATCTAGAACAATATGTCGTTTCTAGAGCGGCAAAAGTGAAATCGTGACCGAAATTTGCATGGAGGCTATATCTAAATCTGAACCGATCTTACCCATTTTCTGGTGTTTCTAGTTGGATTATAAGATGTTCTGCCAAATTTAAAGAAAATCGGGTACAATATGTCGTTTCTAGAGCGGAAAATGTCAAATCGGGAGCGTCAAATATGGGGGCTATATCTAAATCTTAACCGATTTCCTCCAAATTCAATACCGATGGTCCTTGGCCAGAAAAAATAAATTCTGTCAAATTTCATGACAATCGGAAGACAATTGCGACCTGTAGAGTGCGAACAAGCTTAGATGGACAGCAGACGGACAGACGGACAGACAGACATCGTTAAATCGACTCAGCTGGTGATTCTAAGCCGATCGGTATACTTAAAGGTGGGTCTAGCTCGATTATTTCTTGGTGTTACAAACATTTGGCGCGAAACTAACTTATAATACCCTAGACCACGGTGGTGTAGGGTATAAAAAGGAACCAACGAGTTGAGGAAAAACATAGTCATTTTGCCTTCACTGTATTTCTATTCCAGGGCATATGAGTGATACGAAGATACAAATAAGTCTGCGAGAAAAGACATGATAGTTTTACCCTTGTAGAGTATTTAGAAACCTCAGTCGAGTCAGTTTCTTCTGGGTCAAATAGCATTTGTATGGAATTTGAGAAAGTAACGCTGCCAAGAGATTTTTGAATACAATGCAGAGATTCTTCAGCTTGAATTATTCTTAGAACCTCCTCTAAAAACATCATCTCCCGGGGCAACTGCCATTCATCCATGAGAGAAACTTATCAATGAGTTTTAAAAACTAAGTAAGACATCTTTGCTTAGGTCAAATGTCCGGCAGTTTGAGGGAAAACTGCTACCAAGGAGTTTCGAAAACTGAATCATTGCAATGTTTTAGCAATCCCCACTCAAATGTCATTTGCACAGCGTTTGAGGAAACAATGCTGCCAAATTGTTTTGATAACAAAAATCGAACATTTTTCGCCGCGCAGCATTCTTGAAGTTAATCTGTGATAATTGTGTTTATCATAATTCATGTGTTATTTAGTTTTTTTTTTGCTGTTAAAGATGGTGCTGCTGCTCTGACAGCAACTTGCAGCGAGTATATCATCGAATATGAAAAAAAAAACTGTAGGTTGCCGTTACAAACTATTTTAAAAACCATTTATTATACGCAGGCAACAGCAAGAGCCGTCCCAGTGCCAGAGTGAAATGCAACAACTATCCAGAGCATAGTTTGAGTGCCTACAAAACTTTTCTATTTTAGCCAACAACCCCACCAACAAACAGGCCGCCGCCGCCGCTCTACTTGGCTTCATGCACTTTACTTCACTCCATGCCATGCGCGCTGCACTGTCAGAGCCCGTCGTTGTTGGTAGTGGCTGCAGTTGTTGATTTAGTTTTGGCATTTCTGGAGGAGAAAAGCGATGGATGCGATGAGCGAGAAAAAACAACAACAGCAACAAATGTAGTAGGAAGTCAAGTTATATATTAGATTGGCTCGGCAATGACAATATCCCTATGAAACCTAATAATTCTGGTGAAAATAAGGAAACAAAGTCTCAGAAATTTTATTTCTGGAGCTATGGAATGCTAACTTTCATTTCTATATCCTTCTCCATAGGATGAAGACCTAATTAATTTTATCATTTCCTTTACAACGCTTTGAAATGTTCATAGGAGACCCTATATAATTCCAATGAGATCATTTCCGCCAATACGAGTGCTATGATTTTTTAGCGGTCTGCCCTAATACACATAAATATATATGTATGTACATAGAGTACATACATAAAAGAGTTTAAAACATAACACAACAGGCCTTAACAAATATTATTAAAAGTCCTAGTTGGCAGTAACACATCACTTGTTATAAATGAAAAGATGCCGCCGCTAACGTTATAAATACTCGTAAAGTCATCATCGAGGATGAGGACGCGCATGGCGATGGTGATGATCATCATTATCCGTGGCCGTCATCTTCATCACGCTGTTTCGTTGGCTGCTTGCTTGGCTGAACATGATGAGGAAGTTCCGCAGCTCCATTGGTTGGAAAAACTAGTTGTGCCGGCGAGATTTTGTTCAAGCCAAACGTATGGGAATGGTTTATAAAAATACACGTAACGTAACGCAGCGAGATTTTGTAATAAGCGTTTAAACGTCTGATCTAATAATTACGTGGACATAACAAGTGTTGCTTTGAGCTTTTTTGTGTTCACTTTGGCCAACGATGAGATGTGATAGCGCTTGGTGCAGTGTTGGCCGGATATTGGTAATAAAAACTGTCTCACGTTTTAATGTATTCAATCGATTACGCTGAAGGTGTACCTACGTACGTAACTACCTAGTCCGGACTATTAATAACTAAGGTACATGCTGAAATTCGCGTCAACGTCAGTCCAAAAGGGTACGTGTCGAAGCGAAATTTACATTTGTTTTAGAGGTCTAATAGCAAAGCTAGTTGGAGAAAAGCGAAGGCTAATATAATTTTTGAGTTTGAACAAATAATATCGACAAAATATTATATTCATAATTTCTTTAGCCGATACCAACAGGTTGGCAAGATCATCTTGGAATGCGAATAACGATCAAGTTGCTATGGCGGAGGAAATATACCGGGTGGTCCATGTAGTGGTTTATTTTTGAATCTTATGTTACGTTAACAGTGACAGCTCTTTTCCGCTCGATATCTTGACAGTAAGTAAAAGAGTCTCATTTCGTTCATGAATTGTTTTACGCTTGAACAACGTTCTGTAGCCGAAATAGTGCGTTTATTGAAATGAAGTTTTGGCCGAAATGAGACAGCCACCAACACTCACGGTCCACGTCGTCTTGGTACGACGCGCACTGAGGAGAATGTGGCAAGCCGTCTCGGAGACTGTGCGCCTGATACTCATAAGCGAATTTTACACAAAAACCTCACGGTATTCGCTTACAAGGCCCAATTGGCTCAGCAATTGAAGGAACATATTCGCTTTGTTATCGATTCTAAGTTTGGGACCTTGAGCAGCTCGAAATAAACAAGGATTTTCCTCGAAAAATCATCGGAAAACCCGCACGTGATCGTCAAGAAGTCAAATTTACACTCTAAAAAATTATGGGTATCGTTAGTAGTTTGTCATCCAGTGTGCCTTTATCTAAATCAAGTATGTTTGCTGAAAAAAGTACATTTTTCTGAAAAATTAATAGTCGGAAATATTTTTAGCATAAAATATTTATAGTAACTTTAAAAAATAAATAACAAAAATCAGAGACCCTGTAGTTCATATTTGAACAATTTACTATTAGGCACTTTAAAAATAATATAATAAAAAAGTATCGGAGAAGATTAAAGATTGAACTATGTTATTATGAAAATAAAATTTACCGGAAAAAATTGCGATTTTTTTCAAATATTCATTTTTAAAAATGAAATATTTAAAATTAATTAAAAGTAAAATTCATACCACTCCTCAGCTATACAGAATGTATAGGGTAGGCCATGTAACATTTTAAATTAGAATCGGCTATTTAAAAGAGGACTGATTATTATTTTTGCAAATTTATGGTTTTATTGGAAAGGTTGAAATTTGTCATTTGCGTTAGAGACTGACAACTTTGGAAGTAAGTTTTTAATAGTTCCCAATTTTTTCGAGCGTATTGCGTCCCATTTTGCAAATGTCAAACATAAACTTAAAAAAATAAAAATGAATGTTATTCTACCTTTCAAAGTCAAAGTAAAACTGCAAAATCAATTTATTTAAAATACAAAATGTCCAATTTGAACTGATATAATAAATAATATTACGGTGAAATAATCTTTTAATTATACTAAGAAAATTATACAAAGCAAGCCAGTTGTCTGCAATCATAAGCCAATTTTTCTTGAAAATACTGCTGGAAATGTTATTTATGTTAGCGGTAAGCACTACTGAGGCATGACAAACTATTTTCTTGTGACCGGACTAGGACGACATTGACTAGGATGATCTTTGGTTTCAGTAGGATGTTCTTCCATATAAGATTCTATTCTATAATATTCGGTCCGGCGTTAAAATCGGCCGGACTGAATCTTATATACCCTCCACCACGGAGTGCATTCCACAGTATTACTGGCAGATTAGAGGGTGTCAAATTTACATAGAAGTGCACTAACATATTAAGTAAAATGTGATGCGTCATTATTATAATATTAATAGTCCTCTACTACATACATATACATATAATATAAAATATAATATATAAAACTTCAAGTGGAACCAAAAAGAGAGCATTAGGCAGCAATTATCAAAAATGTGTCCTAAATATTATTAGGAAGAAACAATTTCCCTCATGCCTCGATTTTTCCCATTTGCAATTTCTTGATTGCAGCTTTTTAGCGACTGACATGTAAAAAATCCGCCAGTTCCGTGGGATAGATCGCGAGAAAATTACAAAACAAAATGTCATGCATACAAAATCATTTTAGCCGTATCCCCCGCGAAAAGGAAAATTTTGCAAAAATATTCAATGTGTATTTTTTGTTTACCGTTACCTGCCGATCGATCTTCCAAAAAAACTGGACAAATTTTAACTTAGATAATTTTGTTTATAGATTGATGAACGAAAATAAGTTATAGAAACAGGTCCTGAGTATGTAACACGTAACTGGAATAATGTATTGAATAAAGCTTTCAAACTCGGTTAACATTTTAAAATTGGTTAAACCAATTACGAAATATAAGGATTTGAATATACACTGTCGGAAGAACTTTAAATTTTGGTGGAAATGCCTGTAATATTTTGCATTCGGTTTGACATGGAAAGACTTAAATATGTAGATCATGTACGATTGAGAATGGATGACATCAAAAACGTCTCTACACAAACACTGAAAGCATATTTAGTATTGAAGACATTGATTGTTATAGTTTGGCTCAATGCCCTTAATGAGTAAAAATACGTTGTATTTTTATTAGTTTTTAATTTAATTTTTATTTTTTTTTTTCGACTAGCATCGTTAGTCATATTCAGGGGATATAACCTAGAATAATTTGTATTCTTACATTTAAAAACAATAACATTCAAAACTCATAGAATAACAAATAACATATTTACATTTAAAATACAGAAAACTGTGACTCTCCTGCTTGAAAGTTCATTTCCAACTAGCTTTTGTTGTGTTTATGTCGTGTTTATTGTCTCGATACATTTGAGAGCATTTATCTGTGTCACTTTTGTAGTTCAGTCTAAGCGGGAACGTCGGTAAAATAACGCATCTCTAGTGTATATTATCTAAATTGATTTTTCTCTTCCGCTAATACATTTACATTGTCAAAGTTTGGCTTATGTCCAGTCAGTGTACAGTGGACTGCAAGCGCTGTCTTCTGTTATATAGGTTTGTCGATGGCATTATGGTCAGATTTGTGTGATGCAAGTCTAGTTTTTAATTTTGTCTTTGTAGTACCAACATATACCAAATGTCAGACGCGTCACCATTGCAAGTTATTCCGTTCACCAAACTTTATCTGTCTTCTTTCATCACTAATGATTTTGTCCTGCTAAATAATGGGATTGTTGTATTATATGTATTATAAGTTGGCTCGAATTTGTCTTTATCATATATATCAGATTGTTTAAATCTTTCCGACAGTCCAAGTATGAAGGTCATTGATTTGTATATTTTTGGCGTTGCTGTGTCCTTATTTCTCTTATCCGACTCGACTCAATGGTCATTAATGGTATAGTTTGGGAAGTCATTCTTTCTTAATGTGTTGCGTATTTTCTGTTTATTAGATTCATGGAATTCTTTATCACTTTCTCCCTAAAATCCTGGATAAGAAATTCGTCGCTGTATTTATTATGGTCCTTCTTCTTGGGTGTTTGGAATAGAAATTCCAAAAGAGAATACTACGTTTTTTAGCATTTGAAAGCATTTTTAGATGATTTTCCCTTTACACTCAACTAGCTCTTGCAGTATTTGCATTAGATATTGACAAAATTTACTCCACTTACTTTACTTTGACTCCGCGCTATTAGTGGGTGTGGTCACTAAATACAAATAAACCTAATAAATCGGGCGAGAGAAATATTGGAATTTTGTAGAAATATTTCTTTTTGAGCAAAAATATAATTAAAATCTTCTGCTGAAATAATGAAATGATTTAATTCTGATAATGTGTATAATATCATCGATGGCTACTAAATTATATTATAATTAACACTTTTTATTTGAATTATTTAACAAATTTTTGTGGGGATCTTCACGGGACTTTTCTTCACTAGTTTGGGGATAAAATATATATATATATATATCTGTTAAGCCTGTACATGAAGTCCTCTGAATCTATTTTATACAGTATTCTCCATAAATATATCAATATATATTATTGTATTATTTATATTCTATTAGCAAAAGTCTGCTACTACCTTTTTGGCAAAAATCTGGAAAACAATAGAATTATTTGTATATTTAAACATTAAACGACTGTAAACTTCTGACAATATTCTATAAAATTATTATTTTAAATTCAACGCCACCCACTATTAAAATATTAACGGTATACCAGGTCTTTTTTCATAATGCCTGGCAGATATTCCTTTGCCAGCTATCAAGCTATCAAATTGCAATAGCACTTTAAAATGTCTAGCACGACCTACCTCAATCTCGCACCGCACATTTCATACACTAAAGTGTGAAATAATACTCGAAACTTGAAATAAGCAAAAAAAAAAGAACACCCATTTCACGAACAATGTTGCCAACACAACGTACATTAGCTAGGAACCAGAAACCCACACACGAATGCCTAACAATACCAAGCCCACAACGAAATACCAGGTATTTTAAAGGAAACCCTTCCATTAGGCACAATGATTTGTTAAATTTCATGATGTAAAAGATGCCAATTGATTACTTCATACACTGTTCCGATGGACGGACATACATACATACATTCATACAGCAAAAGGTCGCCCAGTACATGACTGCCTGCTGCAGCGTGGAACGTTTGGAATTTCGCGGCTGACACGTTCGTTCCTTCGTTGCCTGCTGCCTGCCTGGTCATTGCAATGCAGCATGCCACCAAACTAGTGTTGATTGAACTTTTTAAATAAGATAGAAGGAAACCAGGCAGACATGCACAGCAACATTATGGCAAATTACTACAACCTAATAAATAATATATAGCTTTTCCAAGTGCATGAAGCTACACAGATGGAAAAATATACCTTCAAAGCCTCCGAAAAAGTGGCCAACGCTTCCTTAAGACGGCAAATGTATGTACGTCCGTACTAGCCTTCGTTTCGAACTAATACAATATTAACAACATCAGTCAGTGTCATCATTACTTTAGGGCTTAAAAGCAGGAAACAACAACATTAAATGCTACATCGTTACATGGACAAACCCAAAAGGCACCCAAAAAAGAAAAGAATTCGTTTATAGGAAAAGCAACCTAAAACATGTTGGCCAGGTATTTCGAAATATTACGAAATACCTTAAAACCTTTACGGCCAACAAACAGCAAAATCGTCATCATCTAACCAGTACTGAGCAACAACTAACTAACTGATCGATCGATCAATTCTTGAAAGCAACCCAAACTTCCAATAACAACTACGGCGAGAAACAATGATTTCCACCACTGAACCGTATACGTTTGGCCGCTGAGCATATGAAGCGCTTGAAAGTCAGCTGACTTAGAAGATGTTTGGGACTCACCAAGGCAAAGGCGTGGAAAGAGCTGCTGGGTACAGGGGGAGTTATTCGAACTAATTTTTATTCAACTATTTCATTATTTAATTATTCGGGCCGGACAGAAATGGCACCGGAATATGAATAAGAAGAAAGAATCCAAAAACTCACCGAATTGCTGAATTCACTCAGAAGCTGACCCAACCCGGTAGAACACTTGCCAGGATCCATAAGCTGTTCATCAAGAAACCAAAAGTCGTGGTAAAAATACTGCAGCTAATCATGCGGAGATGTAAAGTGGCAGATTCGATTCTGTCACAATTGGGCACCAACCCGATAGATCACTCGCCTTGATCCAGAAGCTGTTCATCAAGAAACCAAAAGTCACGGTGAAAATACTGCAGATAGTAGAGAACAAGAAGCCGATATATTCATCAGTGAGGAATACACTAGGAAATCTTGTGGACGATGGCTTGAAGACGATACAGCAACAGCGGTATTGTGGATATCCAACACGAGCAAAGTGCAACCGAAGAGTGATGGCAAGGGAAATTGTTTTATGTGGATGCAGTTCAATGACATCATGATTATCAGCTGCTCCCTCAGCCCCAGTGGTAGCATTGACGAGTTCGAAAAGAAACTGGAAGAGATGGAAGAAAAGATCGGGAAATCGAAGAGTATTTCATCGTTGCAGGAGATTTTAACGCGAGAGGTACGACGGGAAATCGAAGGACATTTCATCGTTGCAGGAGATTTTAAAGCGAGAGGTTCGAAAATACTGGACATTGTAGCTAGAACGGGCCTCAGTTCGATGACATCACAATTATCAGTTTCTCCCCCCCCCCCAGTGATAGCATTGACGAGTTCGAAAAGAAACTGGGAGAGATTGAAGATAAGATTCGGTAAATCGAAGGCCATTTCATCGTTGCAGGAGATTTTACCATAAGAGGTGGAAAATACTAGAAATGGCAGCTAGCACGAGCCTGACTGTTGCAAATGTGCCAACATTTATACGACCTGGAAGCGAAGAACCATTCCAACGTAACACAAAGAATCGATCATAAGATCACAAATTGGAGAAATACACGGGTAGCGATCACCAGTACATCTCACACTCTTTAAAAGCAGGGAATACAGGGTGTGTCATTTAACATTTTAAATAAGAAGCGGCTATAAAAGAAACAGTACTGTTTTTTTTAAATTTCTGGTTTAATTGGAAAGGTTGAGCTTTGCCATTTAATAATGGAACACTATATCTGTCATATGACTACCACGACTGGTCCGGCAGTACCTCATCCGATTAACACAATTTTTCAGTACATTTTCTTTTGTTCCGGCTCGAATCTCTTCAACGGCAATTTCGATTTCATATTTCAACGCTTCAATTGTCTCTAGATGGTTTGAGTAACATTTATCCTTAATGGCTCCCCTCAGAAAAAAATCCAAAGGGCTCAAATCACATCTCCGAGCCGCTTGATTATCCGATTTTCAAACACAGTGCGTAAAATATCGATGGTTGTACGACATGTGGCCCCGTCTTGTTGAAACCAAATGTCGTCCATGTGATACTCTTGAATTTTTGGAAACAAAAAATCGTTGAGCATGGCACGGTAACGCTCACCGTTGACGGTAACGGCTGCTCCTTGCTCATTTTCGAAGAAAAATGGCCCAATGTTGCCGCCTGCCCAAAGTCCACACCAAACAGTGACTCGTTGTGGGTGCATTGGCTTCTCAATAGTCACGTGTGGGTTCTCCCATATACGCAATTTTGCTTATTGACATAGCCTGGGAGATGAAAATGAGCTTCGTCTGAAAACACGATTTTTCGGTAAAATTCTTCATCTTTTACAAAAAAAAAAAACATCAGCCCACTGGGCGAAGCGAAAACGCATCGGATGGTCATGTTGGGCTTCAGTTGTTGGACCAATTGAACTTCATCTCAAAGAAGTGTGAGAAGTGTTCAGTTCCTGAGAACGATGACGAGTTGATGTTGATGGATGTTCTTGGACATTCTCAGCCATAGCAACAATGATTTCGATTACACGCACTGGACGAGAAAGTAAACGGATTGGTTTGTCCAATAACGATCCATTTTCTGAACTCGCTTCACAAATTGACGCACAAACTGAACTGAAGGCTGTAAATTTCTAACACTTTGCGTTAAAGACTCACTACTTTGGAAGTATGTTTTTAATATTTCTCAATTTTGTTCGAGTATATATCGTACCGTTTTGCAAATGTCAATCATAAACCTGAAATTAAAAATAAAAATGAATATTATTCTATATTTCAAAGTCAACGTAATCGGTAGTTCAAATTTTAAATGACACACCCTGCGTAAGAAACACTGCCCGGAATACATCTACCCGTACGAATAACATAGATCGATAGAAGGCTAGAAGAAGTGGAAATAGAGGTTGATGACAGAACAATAATAGAGAGGGTCATCATCGTCATGGAAGTAATAAATCGATGTCCAATATCAAATATCCAAAGCGAAACAAAAAATCAGGTCGTTCGAAGAGATCACGGATCTTAGATATACATACATGCCTTCGATGTAGATGAAAGGTGGCAAGATCAAAACGTAGAGGTATTGCTAAATTCAAAACGCAACAAAATTGAGGAGGCGAAGATGAATCCCGGCGGAGCCATATCCGAAAGCAAGAAGAAACTGTGTGTGAAGAACTACGACAGAACATAAACAATGACCCTTGGGACCTTGGCTATAAGATAGTTATGAAGAAGCTTGCAACGAAAAACTCAATATGAGAGATGGAAAACCAAGAAACGAGCAAGCAAAGACGATAATATATACGAAGGAACATACCGTTCACAATCCAGAAACTGAAGACAGCGGCTCGCAGACTACAAAATTAAAGAGCGCTGGGTCCGGATGGAATCCAAGAGGAGATGATAAAAGAGTTGACTAATAAAAAACCAGAACTGCTAGCAAGCAATCATCATAGTTGTTTTAGAGAAGGAATATTTCCGGAGATATGAAAAAAGGAATTGGAAAGCATTCGCCGTCATCCTGCAGACTAGATACGGCAGGAAACTACTGGAGCGACAAATAAAGCCACCTTTAAGTGAAGTCATCCACGGGGACCTATAAAACATGCAACAAGGCTTAAAGCCATGCAGAAGCACTTATGGAGTCCCAAGAAACGTAGTTGAAGCATTTAATCCGCAATTTAAACTAGAGACTCCTTTCAGCAGACCAGTGGTTCTCCATATAACCCAAGATGATTATTTGAAGAAAATTATAGGGAATTAATTAATTGATCGCAAATGAGGAGAATTGGAATCCGGTTGCGAAATGTACTGAATACATCTTGAAATGTAAGAAAAGTGATCTAGACAGAGTAAATTCCTAATAGAGCGCAGGTCACAGGAAGATGGAGGCGCAATGTTCATATAGGGAACCACCTCGAAGTAACGCGAAAGTGTTCCCGAGGTGAAAACACTTCCCACAAATATAAGGGGATATGTTGGTATGGCGAGACATTTTACGCTAGGTAACGACTTCCCCTGAACGCAGTTTAGCCCCCATTACCCGCACAAAAAATATTGAATTATTTAAATTAATTACTTAATTATAAATTATCTCATTATTCATTTATTTAATTATTCAAATATGTATAAAAAATCCAATATTCAATCACACAATTACTCCATTAATAGTTTTTCATTCATTCTTCTTTTGCCCCCCTAATTCCTCACATATTTGGAAACCCTTTTGTGGCGCCTCTGCTATCTCCGAAACACAAGGCGGCAGACACACAATGTTTCAACATTTGTTTCGTATTGAAACAATCTAACAAGGAGAAGGTGATATAAGTGGTACGTAATGCTTAATGTTTTCTTGCTGCTGTACTGCTTGTGCTGTTCCTGAATGTTGTTGTTGCTGCTGTAGTGTGTGGTGGTGGCTGTTTCGATTGATGTTGCCAATGACGCTGGGGCAACCTGCGCTTATGGTGGTGTAGCGGCAGCGCTAATAAGCAATTTCCAAATTGGGTTCGCGTGAGTAATCTCGCGCTTGATTCGTGCGATCAATGTAGCAAAAGTAAGCAACAACACCACTCAAAATGCTTAAGAATTCTTGCAGAAACAACAAAACGACGAAAACAACAACAAAAACTCAAGACAACAGCATTTAGGGCGGAGTTGAGGCAGTACCAACCAGGCAAGAAGGCACACAACCATCCAACCAAACGACCAGCCATTCATCCATCCAACCGTTCATCCATCCAACCAACTTCACCACCGATGGGGGCACTTAAAACGTCGTCATCATTGTCTTTAAGGAACTCAGAAACGAGTGACTCGATGGCTGACTGGTTGCTAGTGTTGTTGTTGGTGTTGTCGAGCTGTATGGAATGATAATCATGAACCATACAACACTAACTGCAGCACTAACATTCAACAATTGCAGATACCGTGTTGGCCGTGTGCAACCACCAGCGTACATTTAATGGCAATATCAAAAGTTAAACCAAAACAAACCATTTTTGAGTTTCGGATGTGCAATAACGAGGGTTTAGGATGGAATTAGGAGCAAAGTTCGGGAAAATCTAATATCGGTAATGCAAATAATTCCTCCACGATCCTGGATAGGTTCTCTAATGTTAAAGCTTCTCTCGATCAATGACTAATGTTCGAAATATTTTTATAGACCTTGAAGGCGGCCTACATTTCACTCCGTAGCTTTATAAGGTTTTTACTTAAATGGGGAGAAACTGTCGTAGAATAAAGTCACAAATTAGTGACAGTCATCGTACCTTTGCCTTACAAAAATGTTGTCTGCTACCAGTGAACCTATCCTTAGGAAAAGAACGATCTTGTTCTTGCGAAATTATCCAATCGACATTGATAGAAATTTTTGTCAATAAAAATATGTTTGCCTTAAAAATATATTAAGTTTACTGTCTGTTACCAAAATCCTTTTCTTACGAAAATATCATTGTCTACAGATGATGACCTTCTTCTTGAGAAATCATCAAATGTTTTCTAGCGACGATCATATGTAAAGAAGTCTTGGTATATAGTGAAGATCAGGATGAATTTCTATATAAAACTATATTCTGTTATGTTAAAAAGAGAACAATAATTCAGATTCCAAACCGTAGCTCCATCATATTCGACAGCTTAATGTCTGTCCAAATCAAATCAGGTGGGATATATCGATTCCAATCCAAGATTCGGATTTATGTAACAGAAACAAGTAAAAACGGCGTTAAGTTCGGCCGGGCCGAACTTTATATACCCTCCACCATGGATTACATTCCACAGAAGTTGTCGGTTTTCGTAGAAGTGCAGTAATATTACAAGAAAATATAATTTTTTTAATATAGCCATACCAAAACAAATACAAATATTGAAAAATTAATTTTATAAATAAATATAATATTTTAATTATTTCAAACCACGCTTATAAGGTAATGCTACCAATACGTTAATTCAAAAAATAAATATTCTTATATTTATATTTTCAAAAATATTTTCAAAGCCATAAATATTGGTAGTTAGTGGGTGCTACATTTGATTGTATTTCCATTCTATTTTAATTCCAAAAGTACAAATTTTGAAAATCCATTATCAGACGTACGAAGTGCAAAATAAGCTAACATCATGATTCAACCAATTTTTGCCGTAAAAGAAAAAGTACGAATTTGGAAAAAAACTTTTTATTTTGCGTGTCTATGCAGTCATAGAAATGTATACACCGAATTCCATGATTACATTTGGTTGGTACCATTTTTATCCCCTTGACGTTTCTATGCAATTAGAATTTTATCATTCTAGCTGTAGTCGTTTAGTTGGTACTATTTTTATCCCTCTGTACCATTGTATCCCCAAAAAGTACTAATTTCGAAAAATTCGTCTATTTTCCGTGTCTACGCAGTCAGAGGAATGTATACTCCGAATTTCATGACTCTAGCTGCGGTTATTAGATTGGTACTATTTTTATCCCCTTTTTTCATTTTAACCCCAAAAAGTACGAATTTTGAAAAATCCGTGCATTTTACTTATATATGCAATCAGAGGAGTGTATACATCGAATTGTGAGGGGAAAAATTTTCCCTTTGGGCCGATTTCGTCCCATTTCAATCCCAATCGATCTACGACTATAAGACGCATTTATGGAAAATTTTAACGTTCTAGCTCCTTTCGCTTATATGCTAGCGTGCTTTCAACAGACGGACGGACGGACATGAATATTAGGGCGTACCTCAAAAAAAAAGTTCGCCGTACATCTTCGAATATGAAGTATTATTGAAAGGTAGTTTCAAAAAAAAAATTTTTATTTTTTTATGCCGAACGTAGGGGTCGCGCTTTTACATTTTTCTATATAACTTGTATTTATAAACGGATTTTAAAGTGTGATACATCGATGTTTTTGTCTCGACGAGGCCGATTTTTTTGTCTTTGAAGTCATTGAGCTCAAGCACCCCCTTCTGGTACTTACCCATCATTTCTCAGTTGCTACTACCCTAATGTACCACTCTAATAATCGAAAATTAAAGCTCGCATAAAATCATGAATCATGTTTGAGCTCAATGACTTCAAAGACAAAAAAATCGGACAAAAACATCGATGTATCACACTTTAAAATCCGTTTATAAATGCAGAAGTTATATAGAAAAATGTAAAAGCGCGACCCCTACGTTCGGCATAAAAAAATAAAAAAAATTTTTTTGAAACTACCTTTCAATAATACTTCATATTCGAAGGTGTACGGCGAACTTTTTTTTTTTACTTGTAACCTGGTACGCTCTAATGAATATATATAGTTTATAGGGTCTCAGGTCGATATTTCAAGGTGTTACAAACGGAATGACAAAGTTAGTATACCCCCATCCTGGTGGTGGAGGGTATAAAAATTGTATCCGTTTTACGAATGAATTGATGATTGTCAATGGTCTCCCAATATCTGAGAACGACTGTGAGTTCAGAGCAGTAGCAATACAACAATACTTCTCAAAGGTCTTCGAGAGATTAATCTACATAAATATTCAAACGCAAATAAGTCGGAACAATAATACTATCTTCTAAGCGAATTGGCGTGCGCCACGAACTATTTTGGCTTTTTTTAGACGTCCACAGCTCGTGTTGCGGCAAAAAATCACAGCAGAAAGTAAGAGAACGACAAAGTTGGATACCTAGTCCTGCTTGATTTCTTGAATGCTTTCGTCTCGGTTCATCAATTATTGATATAAATTCGATCTTCTACAGATGCCATGCCAATCTCATCCTACCTTTCGTCGAGATCTCACTTTTCCATTGTTGGTGACTGCCGCTGAGCTTGCTACAGTTGAAAATAGCTGTACCATCTAAATACTTGGTTCAATGATTTGCCAAGCCAATTAAAGCAGTAACTCCAGCGTTCTGAGATCTAATGAAGTCTGAACCCACACAGGGTGTTAGACAGCGTTATGAAAGCTGATGAAATCTCAATCCTCACCGACGGTTCAAACATGTAGAAAGGCAGGGCGTCTGGTCTATACTCCGAATCTCTAGATCTGAGAATCTCCACCAGATTCCTCAACGAATCCATGGGCTTCCAACTGGCGACGGCAGAAACCAGGTCGAGGTAGGGATCAGTAAGGAACTGAAAGGTAACTCGATTTCTTTGGTCGGACATTGAAGCGAAACGCTCCAAAGGACTGCTTTCCCTCCAGTATTCTAACAGGGGACATTGCGCGATAGGCCGCATGGCCGCGCTCATGAAACTTCTATTTGAAGACTTCTGTAGAAGCTGTATAGATGAAGAAGTTGAGGAAACTGTGCAGCACCTGCTTTGTAAAGGGTGATTTTTTTAAAAGCTATAGGAAAGTTTTTCAAAAAAAAAAAAACACATAAAATTCAGAAAAATGCATGAAATCTTTATTTGAATCGATAGTACGGTCCATATAATTTAATGTTTGAAGATTATTTCATGCAAATGTTGACCTTGACTGCGCCTCAAATGGTCCATCCGCTTAGTCCAATTTTGGCATTTCCACGTTTTTGCGTAACAGAGGCATGATGGTTAACAGAGCATGATGGTCATCATTAACACTGGCCGATACAGCTGCGATATTTTCTTCAGTTCGCACTCTACGTAAGCGTGTTGGTGGTTTAATGTCCAACAATGTATATTTGGTGCGAAATTTAGTCAAAATAGCCCGAATAGCCGCTTCAGTGGGTCGATTAAACTGACCATAAAATGGAAGCGCGCAATGAACTTTCTTAACAGAGCACGCATTTTGATAATAAAATTCAGTAATTTGCAAGCGTTGTTCGTTTGTAAGACGAAACTGAAGATGTTTGACAGTGAAACAAAACACGAAACGTGCGTCAGCTGTTTAAACCAGTGTTGCCAAAAAGATAATAGCTAAAAAATCACCCTTTACTTGTGAAGGACTGCAAGAGTATCGCAACGCCTACTTATGGAGCTTGTTCTTTGATAACTTAAACGACTTAGCAGATGCTCCTTCCAAACCCCTCGTCCGATTAATAGTTCAATGATTGACTTTGAAAATGGGTTATACCACACGGTTGTGTTCACAGCTGACGGGCATCCCCCAAAAACTAACCTGTGTACTGAGTAAACTCATAAATAAATAAATACAAATACATTGGAGAAAACGGTCTGTAGTACTTTTTACTCTATATCTTCTTGTGTAGGGTGGGACATTTAAAATTTTTTATTGGAAAGGTTGAACTTTGTCGTTTGATAATGAAACACAATATTATTCATATGACTACCATGACTGGCTCGTCAGTACCTCATCCGATCAACCCAACTTTTCAGTACACCCCAAAAACCACACCAAATAGTCACATGTTGGTTCTCTGAACCCCATATGCGGCAATTTTGTGAATGAATGTTATTTTGCCCTTCAAAGTCAAAGTAATCGGTAGTTCAATTTTTAAATGGTCCATCGTATAGAAAAGATAGCCACTCAGGATAAAGATAGCCACAGACTACCGCCGATGAAATATTTTATTTCGCTTCAAAATGAGAATACCAGTTTTTTTGATGATGAGCTTGTATAGTCTTTTCTCTGGCAATATTTTTATCGAACTCGTCTACAGTCTTTGATCTAGTACTGCAGATGGCATACTCAAATCTCTGTACTGTCGGAGTGTTTGTATAAATACCAACGACGATATTTTTCCTAAGAAAAGATGACAACCTGCTTTCAATGATGATTTATACTTCCCTTAAGATATTTCCTCTATCTTCTCTCGAAAGACGAGGATGACATAGGAAGGAGTAACGATAGCATTATATATGAGCAAATATTACATTTTATTGCCGATGATTCTGTTGTGCCATCTTTTCTCGAATTATGATGATATTTTTCATAAACTCACCAGCCTACTGTCTTTGATCAGGTACTGCAGATGACATATTCAAAGAATTAGAAAAATGTGATACTGACATGGCGCATGTTGTTGTGATTTTCGATCTTCCATTACCTCCATCAATCGTTAAACATTACTCTGGCTCTAACTCCCTTCATTGCGAGATTGTTGTATTTACCCACTTGACATCACAGCCCTCGTTGAACCGCATTTGTGTTGCTGGTGTTATTTAATACAGTCGCTCATTCATTTTGGTGTAACATCATTGTGCCAGCTTTAAACTTCATCATAATTTCAGTTATCATTTCTGTTTCTTTATTTGTTGCTGCATTGCGACTTATTTCGTATTCTTCTTAGACTGCTGCCGCTGCTGTTGCTGCTTCCTGTAGTTGTATGTCGAACCAACAACTCCACTCCGGCAGGAACAACACCAACACCAGCAGAAGACGAGGTAATTTCTGAGGTGTAATTTAATTTTTTCCATCAGTTCGTTCGTTCAGTTCGTTTTTCGATTGCCATGTATTCCATTTCTTCCGTCCTCTTTACGACAGAGAGAAGAGGTTCTCCTGTTATTCCTTCCTCGTCATCTTGCGATTCCATATCATATCTAAACACTTCGGGTGTTATTTTATGTTTCAGTTGTTAGTGATGTTGTTTTCATTTCGGATTGGCATTCGGGTAATTCCAACAAATTTCGACCAGCAAAGATAAAATATCGGGGAGATCATGTAAAGGGTTTGCCATGAAGATGGTCTGAACACCAAACACGAATAGAAAAAATTGTGCGTGTATTCTGGGAAATTTTAAATTGAATTTTTTGAATGATCCAATGATTGCCTTCTCTGGGAAAGAGCGTTCTAGGAACTTTTCTTGCAATAGCTCCAGCGATTTCCGGACTAGATTCAATGCTCGCCAACTCGTCTTTTCTTTCGTTCCTATAAAAATTCCAAGGATATATATAGGAGTGACCTCGGGCAACTCAGTCCTAACACCTCCTCAATGCACTGCCCTCCTGGAGTAGATGTTATCAGGTTATATCTTAGAGACAAAAGGTCAGCTTAGTTCTCTACAAAGATCCCTAGAAGACCCGCTGTCACTAAGGAGTGGAATTTACTACGTTCATCCTTAGTTGCGAACGCTTCCCCCCAGAGAGACTCTACAGCAGTCAGGAAGTCTGTATGAATATGCTGGGTCAATTTTTACGGAGAAGGCGCCGCACAGTGTATTATCAGCGGCAAAAACTCCCAAATTTTATGTGCCCAAATCTAGACTTTACTGATTGAATTTTGCAAATAACATTCCCATTAAACATATTTTAAAAGATTATGCCGATATCCGGCTAAATTTAGCTGTGGATGCATTTAAAGTTCATAAATGCTAAAATAGTTGAACATTTCATCATAGTAGAGGTTATTTCATTGGGATGTATCTCGGAAACCATGTATCGTATTGAAATTTCATTTAGGTCGTAGAAAACAGGAGCTCTTGAGGTGTTCTTTTGCGTTTAAAAATGTGTTATTATTTTTTCGATTTCCTTTTCCGATAGTGCATTACCTGAAGATTGAATTTATTTAGTATGGTTACATTTGTACAGTATAAAACTATATTCGCGAGGCTGGCCGAAGCCTCGGCATTTACAAATATTGCTAAACTATTATCTTATTTATTCATTTTAAAAGGAATATTCTACTTACAGGAGCAAACATCGATTTAATTACTGAAATGGTAAAATCTTCTAAGCCAAAAATGAAGCAATACTTTCTGCGCTGTTCTCTGTTAATGTATTTTGGAAGATTTATTTAAAGCATACTTTAGGGATGCAAGGTTTTATGACATGCGATCGCAAGTAAATATTGGGCCGATATTAATCTTAAGTTATTTATACAGCTATAATAGCCGTTTTGTCATCGGTTAAAAAATAAAATAATTGTTATCAAAAATTTCGAAAATCGTAAAAAACTAAAATTTGTATTTGGGCGTAGCACTGAAAATTTTCATTTTATTGTGAACTCAAATGAAATCACTGTTAATGATTTGTATTAACATATATAGTAAAATAAGATTTTCATTTTAACTTACGTGGGCGATAGGCGTGGTTGTGGGCGGATTTGAACAAAAAATTGTTTTTGATATAATTTGACGATATAGGGATGTGTCGTACTATTTTTTGAGGCAGCTTCTATGGAAATATTCCACTGTGTGCCGGAACCTACACAGCAATATATTTTGGAGTTGTCCCTTTAAATCTTAGACTCATAAATATTCGACATTTGGGTCTTTCTGTTGAAAACCCCTCGAGTATATGATCCACATCGCATGCCTTTTAAAAAATTCCCTGCTTTACGAAATTGGTCTAAAAATTTTGGAATTACCCAATTGATGTTTTGTTTTCTGCTCTGTTTATGTTCTTAGTTTGCCTTTAAAAGTCAAAGCTAAAGCGTTGGTTGGTTTCATGCCGGGCTCTCTACCATTGCGTCAATGTTGCTGTCGCTGTTGCTGTGGCCGTTGCGTTGCTTCCAGATTCCCTTTAACACTTTGTGGCATGCAATTTGTTGAAATTAACTTTAATTGCAATTTGGGGTGTTGCGAGAGCATTTCTTTCATTCATTCTTCCTCGGCATTGCCATGGATGGCCATGGCCATCATTTGTGCCGAGGAGGAAGGAACAGGAACACCACCAGGACCGAACAACAACAGAGATATTTAAGGTATATTTTTTAAGTCTGTTATTGGCAACTGACAACATGATGACATATCATTTGGTTCGTTTTCCTTATGCGATCTCCATGAGTTCCCCCCAAATGTACAACACGGTTGGCATCTTGCTGCACAACTTCTTTTCAATGTTGCAGTTGTTGCATTTATTTCAATTTCAGTTCGGGGATGTTCCTTTTGCACTCTTGTTGTTGTTGTTCTTTATGTTGCCTGCTTTGTCTTTCTGTTGGTACCAGTTGGTTGCATGTCCATATTTGCCATTTTGAAGGTGATGTCTCGCATTGGACTTTAACAATAATGAGAATTTTTGGTTTAAGTGTTTCAAAAAAAGAAAAATAAGAAGAAAACAAATGACAAAGGAAGTGTTGTTCATTTTGGTGAGTGGTCGTTTGTGTAGTAGTTGGGTGTGTATCTTCAAAACGTGTAATTTTACATCGACAACAAGAAAAAAATTAAATGTTGCAGCATATGCCCGATTTCGTATAGTGTTAAGAGAAATGAATTACATTGTCGAGTAAGCACACATTAGTGGGCTTCTTTGTAATTGCTAAGATGGCTATAAATAGTTAAATAGCTGCATAGTTACAGTTAAAAAGCTATAGTTGCCTTAAGGAACAACCTAGCAGAATCCACATTGAGCGTACGGTTTTACCTTCTGAGATAACGAGGCAGATTTGACTAATACTCCTGCAATCCTATGTTTCAGTTCCATTTTACTCAAAGGTATTAATGACAAATCATTCTCAATATCCCACATCAAATATCCCACAAAAAAATGAAAACCGAAGAATTTGTGTACGTTTCCTAATCATATGTTAATATAACCTGGCCCAATTTGTCACATCGACAAGAATATTTGTATCGGGGCTATATCCAAACATGGAATAAAGTGACTAACTTTCACAATAATTTCTTCCAGTTCAATATATAAATTTTTGATATTTTCTGTGGGCGTGGCACCCACACAAATTGGGGATTTATTCGTTTTTTTATAAATTAGCATATTCGGAATACTGTTGCAGCTAGAGTCTTGCATTTTTGTGAAAGTTCACTAATTGTTAGTCTGGACAGTTGTGCCAAAAATGAGCGGTATTGTAATAGTGGGCGTGGCACCTCCCATTCGAAGTTAAAACATATTATTGAATATTGTCAGTTCTATGACACCTAGAATGCTGTAATTTTGTGTAAGTGCATCTAGCATCAATGTGCGTAGTTGTGCCATAAATGGGCGGTAATGGAAAAGTGGGCGTGACACCTCCCATACGAAGTTAAAACATATTATTGAATATTGTCAGTTCTATGACACCTAGAGTGCTGTAATTTTGTGTAAGTGAATCTAGCATCAATGTGCGTAGTTGTGCCAAAAATGTGCGATAATGGAAAAGTGGGCGTGACACCTCCCATACGAAGTTAAAACCTATTATTGAATATTGTCAGTTCTATGACACATAGAGTGCTGTAATTTTGTGTAAGTACATCTAGCATAAACCTGCGTAGTTGTGCCAAAAATGGACGCTATTGGGAAAGTGGGCATGGTACCTCACATACGAAGTTAAAACATATTATCGAATATGGTCAGTAGGTGTCATAGACCTAGAGTGCTGAAATTTTGTGTGAGTTGATCCAGTGTAAATAGTTGTGCAAAGATGGGCGGAAAGTGGGCGTGACCCTTCCCATATGTAAATAAAACCGGTTTTAGAGTATTTCGACACCGAGATGGGCGGAAAGTGGCCGTGACCCTTCCCATACGAAATTAAAACCTGTTTTAAATATATATTGTTATGTGAGTTAATTTAGTTGTAACCTGCTTAGACAATATAGAAATGGGCGGGATTTGAAAGATGATGCATTTTTGATTTGCATTTTATAAAATTACACGTTTTCTGTGGATTTCCTTAGGACAATAGTAAAGAAAGGTTATAAAAAGAGAAATATTCTTTCGTCAACAGCCGACTTAAGGCAAGAAAACGGAAATTATATTAATTTTTTAGTTTTTGTGTTGTTTGATTGGTGAACATTGATTGATTTTCTATGTGTTTTAAATGTAATTTAATGCAATTTCTTCTTACGAAATAAGTTTGTGTAGGTAATGGAAAGGAGGAGAATAACAAAAAATTAATTTGATTTTGAAATTTTTTTCAATATTCGCCGTAAACTAACGTTCTGCATGGAACATATCCATTTCTTTAGTATCTCCGGGAAGAACCTTGATTATAATTGGTACATATATTACCGATCAGGACAAAAATTAATATGAAAGCAGATTTTAATTTTACCGTTTGTTGTTTTTTTTCCTCACGAAGCGGGCGGGGGTTCAGCTAGTAGACTTATAAATCTAATAAACAACTCTACAGATTAGAGTAGAAAGAAAGACTAAAGTCGGGCGGGCCGACAATTGAATTCGTGAAATCGGGAACGATTTCGCATCATGAACCGATGTGACATACATTCACAATGTATGTTTCCAGTTGCAGTATAATGTGGTCTGTCAAATTAAATCGAATTCTATAAAGATATGTGTCTGAGAGAATTTGTATTATTTGTATTAAGAGGGTTGTATTTATTAAAACATGAAACATGGCCCATTGGTTAACATATATGGATTCTAGATTCTAGAGGGGCTAAATCTAAATCTGAATCTATCTGACCTACTTTCACCATAGTGTTTCCAGTTGAAATAAAGGCTGATTTTTTAAAAGCTAAAGGAAAGTTAAAAAAACACAAAAAATTCATGAAATCTTTATTTGAATCGATAGTACGATCCATATAATTTAATGTTTGAAGATTATTTCATGCAAATGTTGACCTTGACTGCGCCTCAAGTGGTCCATCCGCTTAGTCTAATTTAGGCATACTCTTTCCAACATTTCGGCCGGTATCTCACGAATAAATGCTTCAATGTTGTCTTCCAATGCGTCAATTGAAGCGTGCTTGTCTGTATAGACATGAGCTTTAACATAGCCCCACCAAAAATTTTCTAAAGGCGTTAAATCGCACGATCTAAGCGGCCAGTTGACCGGTCCCGAACGTGAAATAAAATGTTCACCGAACTCGCCTCTCATTAAGTCCATTGTTGTGGCATGTGGCACCGTCTTGTTGAAACCACATGTCATGCAAGTCAAGCTCTTGCATTTTGGGCAAAAAAAAGTTGGATATCATCACAAGGTAGCTCTCACCATTCACAGTTACAGTCCAATGATGCCACCAGCCCATAAACCGCACTGCACTGCAATGCTTCTGGCTGATATTCACTCCAAAATCGACAATTCTGCCTATTTACGTACCCATTGAGCCAAAAATGAGCTTCATCGCCGAACACAATTTCTTTCTTTCTTAACAGAGCACGCATTTTGATAATAAAATTCAATAATTTGCAAGCGTTGTTCGTTTGTAAAACCAAACTGAAGATGTTTGACAGTGAAACAAAACACGAAACGTGCGTATGGGGGCTATATCTAAATCTGAACCGATCTTACCCACTTTCAGCATAGGTGTTTCTAGTTCGATTATAAAATGTTGTGCCAATTTTAAAGAAAATCGGGTACAATATGTGGTTTCTGAAGCGGAAAAGTTGAAATCGGGGGCGACATTTGTATGGTGGCTATATCTAAATCTGAACCGATCTTACCCACTTTCAGCATAGGTGTTTCTAGTTCGATTATAAAATGTTGTGCCACTTTTAAAGAAAATCGGGTACAATATGTGGTTTCTGAAGCGGAAAAGTTGAAATCGGGGGCGACATTTGTATGGTGGCTATATCTAAATCTGAACCGATCTAACCCGCATTCGCCACAGGTGTTTCTAGTTTGATTATAAGGTGTTAAGCCAAATTTGAAGAAAATCGGGTACTATATGTGCATTATAGGGCGGAAAAAGTCAAATCGGGAGCGACATTTGTATGGGGGCTATATCTAAATCTGAACCGATTTCCTCCAAATTCAATACCGATGGTCCTTGGCCAGAAAAAATAACTTCTGTTAGGTTTCATGACAATCGGACAACAATTGCGACCTGTAGAGTGCGAACAAGCTTAGATGGACAGCAGACGGGCGGACGGACGGACAGACAGACATCGTTAAATCGACTCAGCTGGTGATTCCGATCGGTATACTTTCGATTATTTCTTGGTGTTACAAACATTTGGCGCGAAACTAACTTATAATACCCTAGCCCACGAAGTGGTGTAGGGTATAATGACAATTGTAGGAGATTGCCGAAAAATGCTGACGGGATATTAATTCAACCATAATCTACACACTCACATTTACACTTTCAGTCAAGTTGAGTCCTACATATAACTTTTGGAAGCACAAAATCACAACACTTAAGAAAACTGACAACAATTGCTACATAGTTTTCTCCAGAACATTTTCTTGATTGCTTGGAGTGTTGTCATCAAAAATTAATAAACATTTAAAAATTTCCAATTAATTTTTTTTAATTTCTGACAAAAAATGGATTCGGGACTAGTGTGCAGTGGATGAAACCAATTACATATCATATATATGATGTCTAGGGCAAAAATTTAATTGTAACTGAGAACCAGTAGTACCACTGCTATTCTTTGCAGCACTCTACATTGTGGGATGCCGCTCATGGTCCGCCGAGACCTTTGTTAACCACAATCAATGAAACCTTAATTAAGTATTTGTATAAGAATTTCCTTTTAAATAAAAAATCAATCATGTATTCTTAAGTTTGTAGAAGTCTATCATTATCAGGCACTCCATAAAAATTATTTAACAAACAAATGTAAGGAATTTCTACGAATTCATAGATTTCTGTGCTTCACATAAAATGTGAACAATAAGCCCACTCTTAATTATATGGTTGACATATTTTCTCTGTCATCATTCACATTTCTTTCACATAACGATTTCCATGCGATATGAGAAAGTGATTGAGACAGCGGAAAAAAGGACAGGAATTCCCGGAATAATGACATTAATACACAAATTCACGTGGTTTGGTAACATGATATTATAGAGTTGCTCTATCAGTCAATATCAAAGGAACACACAGAAACCACCACAATCGAACGCCGTAGGACAGGACAGGCTTGGCCTGGCAAGGACAGGCACATGTTAGGGAAATACGTGTGGCCACACCTATTTTGGCACACAGCAAATACGCTTTCAAATGACATTTTTTCCAGGTCCTCAAAGCATGTGAAGCAAAAACAAAGGTTTGCTTTCAACTACGCCTATTGTCAAAGGGCATTTTTATGTGCATGTCCTTTCCAGGGATTTAATTGTATAGAATTTCAATCCCAGTCGGTGTCTGTGTGCCTGTGTGTGTGTGATGTTGCCTTTCACATCTCACTCTCCTTTGAGAATTTGAATTTGTATGTAAATGTTTTTGAACGTTTTCAAAACCGCAATTATTTATTGGATAACAATCTTTTATTTCGAATACCTACCTCGCTCTATACGTATCCATTGCAATTTGCCATAGAATTTTCACAAATCACTTGGGAAGGGGCAGTCCTTGAAATTGGTAGGACAGAATTGTCATTCAATTAAATCTTATTTTTGAGATAACAAGATTTGATTTGGTTTTTTGCTCTCGCTCGCTCGCTCGCTCTCTCTCTTCGCTTTGCATCGCTATCCCGCACAGACATCTTAATATGTTTTCGGGGTTTCCAAACACAAACCAAACAACGCAACGCGAATCGCGACTTAACTGCGATGATGTTGGACGAAAAAAAATCCACGGCTGACTAATGGTCATTTGACAAATTGCCAGGGTTTTGTTCGGCACAAAAAACATCCTCTTGTTCGTTTCATACGGAAAAAAATTAAATTGTTTTTGAGTTTTATGAAATGAAGAGGAAAAAAAATAAAACTACGAAAGAAAATCAATTAATTTCAACGAATTGTTATTTCAATTTATTTCAACATAATGGCCCTTTCATTAGTAATGGTCTTGTGGAGCAGCAACGGCAGCAGCGGCAATTGACGAAGGATCCCTTGTTAAAATCATTGAAATGTCCGCTAAAATTAGCAACAACCACATTTTTTTGAAATTCATTTTTTTTTCTGCGTTGCAGTTTTCATTCGCTTTGGCATTGCAGTGCCACATTTTTAAGCACCCTACTTCAGAAGACATGGGTGTTGTGAGTTGATGGGATAGTTTTGTGGTTTTAGAATAAACTTTTAGAGGAATTCCCGATTAAATTCCTTTGTTGAGGCTGATCTTGTGATCATAGAATATGGGGTCTCCTCCAACCAATATAAAGTCAAAATAGTGTTGAAATTTCGGCACAATTGCTTATGTTCGAAAGTTTGAGGTTAAGAGGAGTATATATTGGATGCCCTAATAGAAGTGCACAACTGCCACTTGGGCAGAGGTGCCTTAAAATCTGAAACTTATTGGGACACTCTTATGAACAACCCCGCAAAATAGTCGCCAAATGAAATAACATTCAAAAAGTAATTTATTAAAATTTAAATTTTCGTTGAAGATACCTTTTG
The DNA here is from genome assembly GCA_947397865.1 of Polietes domitor. Lineage (NCBI taxonomy): Eukaryota > Metazoa > Arthropoda > Insecta > Diptera > Muscidae > Polietes > Polietes domitor. The sequence continues at coordinate 123,242,062 of OX377622.1, forward strand.
TATTTGACAAAACATTTAGGGAATATGATTCCGATATATGGTAAAAATTTAATTATAAGGGATACACCCAACTATGGTGATAAAATAGAAGATTCGAAAAAATACATGAACGATGGAAATGAAACGTTTGTAATAAATATCTATGGATAAATAACGGGTGATTAATAGTGAGGTTTGATTTATAATGTAAAATAAAACATATAATTTTGAAAGAGAATTGAAAATTGAATTTAAATATGACATTTACAGATTGGAAATGATATCATGTAAATGTGCTCGTTTCAGCATATCGACTGGAGAGCACATTCTCTGAAAATATTATGCACATTTAAGTCACCTGGCTTCAATTCTGGCACAAATCGAATTGTGGACGCTTTAAGGCCGAGGTCTTTACATAAAATACACCAAGTTTTCGAATACGAGAGAACCAAACTGACAAGCTGCTGAGAAAGACGACGAATCGATTCGCCATGTAAGAAGAACTCACAGAACGCTGAACAATTGGGAGACGCTGTTGTAGTGTGAGTCTTTCCATGATGATTGACCAAGCTATACTGAACAGATCACGCATGATTCCTATCGGACAAAGCAAACCTATTGAAAATCGAACATCACGATAAATCACCCCATATATACAGGGTGCGGCTAAAGTTACTATATGATGCAAAACTTTTTCTTTTTTCCTATTTCAGAAATTAACCTTGGGAGAATATTTAAAAATGGAACGCTATACAATTGCGCAATTGCGCTTGGAATTTGCTAGAGCACTTTTAAATCTCGTTGATCAAAATGAAATTTTTTTGTCAAATTTAATGATGACCGACGAAGCGCATTTTCACTTGAACGGTTTCGTAAATAAACAAAACAACAGATTTTGGGGATCCCAAAATCCCAAAAATCTTCATCAGAAATCTTTACAACTAAAGGACAACATTCAAGAAGAAATTGATCGTATACCACAAGAAACACTCAACAAAGTTATGGAAAATGCCATAAAAAGAGCACATTTTTGCGTTAGAGAAAACGGTTCTCATTTAACTGATATAATTTTTCATAATTAATGTAAAAAAATAACATAAAATAAACTTTCTTTTTATCATAAATTTTTTTGTTTTTTTTTTCATTCCATTCAATAGTTATTTAAAAAACAAATCATATAGTTACTTTAGCCGCACCCTGTACTTTCTATCTAAGACGATCTAGCAATGTTGAAAGCACGCTGGACGCCGAACGAAATGACCGAGGAGGTTAAAATTTTCCCTAAAAGTGGCATATGGTTGCAGATCGTTTGGGATTGAAAGTGGGAAAAACCAATTTCCCTAACAAGTTCTGAAAGTGCCCCTATTTAGACAATTTACACATTTTTTTAATTTCTGCTTCATAAGCACTTGATATTGCGTGCATTCCTCTTATATCGTAAAAGCACTTTTACGAGGAAAATAGGAGGCTAAAACAATGCCGTTATAACAATGAAATTCGATGTGTGCATTTCTTTGACTGCATAGACTCGAAACATAAGCAAATCTTTTGATATTCGTACTTTCAGGATCTAAATGAGATTAAATTTGGCACCAATCAATCGGCGTAACTAGAATCATGATATTTAGTATTTGCATTCACTATCTACACAGCGGAAAATAAAAGGTACGAATTTTTCTAAATTTATACTTTTAGAGTCAAAATGGAAAAAGTAGTGAAACTGTAGCTAAAATCATGAAATTAAGTGTGTACATTGCACTCTGAAACATATTGGATCTTCAATATCACAACTTTTCCCAGCAAAACGCACAATTAGGCTGTAGCTGGAATCAAGAAATTGCAAATGGGGAAGATCGGGCTTGAGGGAAATTGTTTATACCTAATAAATTTAGAGAACTTTTTTTGAAGATTTCAGCCTTCTTTTCACTTTTCGATTACAATTGAAATTTTATATTTATATATAGCAGAGGACTATTAATATTATAATATTGAAGCATCACCATTTTCCTAATATGGTAGTGCCCTTCTATGTAATGTCGACAGCTTCTAATTTGCCGGTAATACTGTGGAATGCACTCCATTGTAGAGGGTATATAAGATTCGGCCCCGACGAACTTAACGCCTTTTTACTTGTTTTTATGATTGATTTTATATATAGTATATATATACTGATACGTTTTTACATATCCTTAAACTACACATAATTAACACATTAATTTGTCATGGGACCCGATATAGAAAAGTTAGATCGAAATCAATTTTCTTCTGTGAAAGAAGTATAAATTTGCACCAAAAACGAATTTGATGGTGAGATAACGTATATTTTTCAACTAATCTCATTAGAGTTTCAATAATTTTTGTCAATTTTTTTGTCATTTTACAATGAATAAAAGCGCATTTCGATTTTGAATGTCGTGATTAGCCATATATTCTGTAAATATATTCGCTCGGGCGTGGCAAAGGCGAAAATAACCGATATTCGTGGTCAAATGGTATGAATTTTATTCTCAAAGAATGTACAGCTTAGTAATGGTGTGGGGGTAGTTAAATTTGCACTACCTTATCAGCAGAGGCGAAATATTATATCAAAATATTTAAAAACTACTTTTATTTTTACTACAATTTAACTCCATTTTAATAGTGTGTGACTAGTAGCAGTGAAGTATGACTTTTTTATTGTAAATCCATCAGATAATCTATATATATAAAAGAGTTGCGTGACTGAGTGACTGAGTGACTGACTGACTGACTGATCACTCCCCAGACCAAACGGCTAGAGCTAGAATCATGAAATTTGGTGTGTACATTTCTCTTACAGTGTAGAGGTGTGATAAGACGGGATTTTTCGAAATTCGTACTTTTAAGGGGTAAAATGGGGTAAAAAGGGATAAAAATGGTACCACCGCAATGACCAAACGGCTGGGCCTAGAATCTTGAAATTTGGTATGGATATTCCTCTTGCGGCATGAAGACAACCTAAAAAGTGATATTTTAAAAATTCGTACTTTTGGGGGGTTAAATGGTACAAAAAGGGACAAAAATGGTACCTATAACATGGTTGAAGCTAGAATCATGAAATTTAGTATGTACATTTCCCATACAGTGAACAAATCAGATTTGAAGGGAGTTTTTTGTAATTCGTACTTTTAAGGGGTAAAATGGGGTAAAAAGGGATAAAAATGGTACCACCGCAATGACCAAACGGCTGGGCCTAGAATCTTGAAATTTGGTATGGATATTCCTCTTGCGGCATGAAGACAACCTAAAAGTGACATTTTAAAAATTCGTACTTTTGGGGGGTTAAATGGTACAAAAAGGGACAAAAATGGTACCTATAACATGGTTGAAGCTAGAATCATGAAATTTGGTATGTACATTTCCCTTACAGTGAACAAATCAGATTTGAAGGGAGTTTTTTGCAATTCGTACTTTTAAGGGGTAAAATGAGGTAAAGAGGGATAAAAATTGTACCACCGCAATGACCAAACGGCTGGGCCTAGGATCTTGAAATTTGGTATGGATATTCCTCTTGCGGCATGAAGACAACCTAAAAGTGACATTTTAAAAATTCGTACTTTTGGGGGGTTAAATTGTACAAAAAGGGACAAAAATGGTACCTATAACATGGTTGAAGCTAGAATCGTGAAATTTAGTATGTACATTTCCCATACAGTGAACAAATCAGATTTGAAGGGAGTTTTTTGTAATTCGTACTTTTAAGGGGTAAAATGGGGTAAAGAGGGATAACAATTGTACCACTGCAATGGCCAGACGGCTGGGACTAGAATCTTGAAATTTGGTATGGATATTCCTCTTGCGGCATGAAGACAACCCAAAAAGTGACATTTTAAAAATTCGTCCTTTTGGGGTGTTAAATGGTACAAAAAGGGAAAAAATGGTACCTATAACATGGTTGAAGCTAGAATCATGAAATTTGGTATGTACATTTCCCTTACAGTGAACAAATCAGATTTGAAGGGAGTTTTTTGTAATTCGTACTTTTAAGGGGTAAAATGAGGTAAAGAGGGATAAAAATTGTACCACCGCAATGGCCAAACGGCTGGGACTAGAATCTTGAAATTTGGTATGGATATTCCTCTTGCGGCATGAAGACAACCCAAAAAGTGACATTTTAAAAATTCGTACTTTTGGGGGGTTAAATGGTACAAAAAGGGACAAAAATGGTACCTATAACATGGTTGAAGCTAGAATCATGAAATTTGGTATGTACATCTCCCTTACAGTGAACAAATCAGATTTGAAGGGAGTTTTTTGTAATTCGTACTTTTAAGGGGTAAAATGAGGTAAAGAGGGATAAAAATTGTACCACCGCAATGGCCAAACGGCTGGGACTAGATTCTTGAAATTTGGTACAAAAATTTCTCTTATAGCTTCAACGCGCCCAAGAACATATTTTTCAAAATTCGTACTTTTAAGTGGTAAAAAGGGATAAAAATGGTACCATCACAATGACCAAACGGCTGCGCCTAGAATCTTGAAATTTGGTATGGATATTCCTCTTGCGGCATGAAGACAACCCAAAAAGTGACATTTTAAAAATTCGTAGTTTTGGGGGTTTAAATGATACAAAAATGGTACCTATAACATGGTTGATGCTAGAATCATGAAATTCGGTATGTACATTTCCCTTACAGTGAACAAATCAGATTTGAAGGGCGTTTTTTGTAATTCGTACTTTTAAGGGGTAAAATGAGGTAAAGAGGGATAAAAATTGTACCACCGCAATGGCCAAACGGCTGGGAGTAGAATGTTGAAATTTGGTACAACAATTTTCTCATAGCTTGAACGCGCCCAAGAAAATATTTTTCAAAATTCGTACTTTTAAGGGATAAAACGGGGTAAAAAGGGATAAAAATGGTACCACCGCAATGACCAAACGGCTGGGCCTAGAATCTTGAAATTTGGTATGGATATTCCTCTTGCGGCATAAAGACAATCCAAAAAGTGACATTTTAAAAATTCGTACTTTTGGGGGGTTAAATGGTACAAAAAGGGACAAAAATGGTACCTATAACATGGTTGAAGCTAGAATCATGAAATTTGGTATGTACATTTCCCTTACAGTGAACAAATCAGATTTGAAGGGAGTTTTTCGTAATTCGTACTTTTAAGGGGTAAAATGGGTAAAGAGGGATAAAAATTGTACCACCGCAATGACCAAACGGCTGGGCCTAGAATCTTGAAATTTGGTATGGACATTCCTCTTATAGCATGAAGACATACCAAAAGATTTCATTTGGAAATTCGTACCTTTGGGGGTCAAATGGGACAAAAATTGTACCAACACATGGCTGAAGCTAGAACCATGAAATTTGGTATGTACATTTCTCTTACAGCGAAGAGATCAGATTTGAAGGGAGTTTTTCGTAATACGTACTTTTAAGGGGTAAAATGGGTTAAAGAAGGATAAAAATTGTGCCACCGCAATGACCAAACAGCTGGGACTAGAATCTTGAAACTTGGTACAAAAATTGCTCTTATAGATTCAACGCGCCCAAGAAAATATTTTTAAATTATTACTTTTTGTGGGTGATATCGGGTAAAAAGGGATAAAAATGGTACCAATCAAACGGATGGAGCTGGAATAATAAAATTCGGTGTGTACATACCTCAAAACCCTTAGAAACGCAAAATGACCGAATCTTTTTGAATTCGTACTTTTAGTAGGTAAACGGGGAAAAGGGGTGAAAAAAGGTACAAACAACACGGATGACGCTACAATAATGAAATTCGATATGTGTATTCGTTGTACAGCCCAAATCACTGATAAGAAGACATTTTTCGAAATTTGTAATTTTAAGGGATTAAATGGGATAAAAATTTTACCTCAGCCCAGACCAAACAACTGGCCTAGAATCATGAAATTGGGTAGAAAGGGATACAAAATGGTACCAATCATACATCCTGAAAATGCCTACAACCGCAAATTGAAGAAATTTTTCGAAATTCGTACTTTTAAAGGGTAAACGAGAAAAGCGGATAAAAAAGGTGCCAAGAACATGGATGACGCTACAATAATTAAATTCGGTGCGCATATTCGTCTTACAGTGTAAATGATTAATAACAAGGAATTTTCCGATATTTGTACTTTTAAGGGATTAAAGTGGTGCAAATGATATCAACTAAAATTGGGGATTTGTGATAAAGATAGTACCAACCAAAGTTTTCAGCTAGAATATGAAAAGAAATTCGGTGTGTACATTTCTCCGAGTACATAAATTAATGTTTCGAAATTTGTATGTTTAAGGACACAAACGGCACAGAAAGAGTTATGTGTGAACATTATCTTTTTTTATTTTGACCAAAGCTTATGTCAATTTGCGTGTAAAGTATAGAAGTTATATTAGGTTTAATTTTACGTACGGGTCGTTTGTTTTGGAATATGGACTATACGTATGTGTGTACCATAAGATGTATATCAATTTCCCCCATTTTCGAAATTAAACTAAGTTTGGGAAAATAGTACTATGTGCTGAGTTTGAATAAATTCTTTAAGTCCCTTCCAGAGTCATCGTGTATACAAGCGAGTCAGACGGACGTGAAAGGGACTTGGGACATACTTATGGTTTTAACTCTCTCCTTCAATGCGATACACTTTTATTCTATCCCTAATGATATTTTCACAGCTTAAGAAAGAAATGTGCAAATAATTTTCTACTTTATATGATATTTTGTAGAAAAATTGTTTCCATTTTGTGCCTATAAATTAAACTATTGACTACGTATAAACGCTGAAAGTGATATCCTTAAAAACAGTTTGAATACTGATACAAACTACTGTCTTACCATACCATTTTTCCGCGTACGAAGTAGCGGGTATTTGCTAGTTTATTTATAAATTGTCAGACAAAAATAAATAAGTATAACACAATTAGTTTGCTCACGCTAAGTCCAAGCGAAAAAGTCAAAAGTCTCACAAATGTTCCCAACAATGGTTCCCAAAAGAAGGTAAAATGAAATAAAATTGCACGCAAACTTTTTATGAATTATTATTTTAAAAAGTATTTTGTGTATCCTATAAAATTTTAAATACTGGACTTAGAGTCTTAGGTCGCGATATTCAGATCCTTGTAAAGAGTGATTTTTTTGAGGTTAGGATTTTCATGCATTAGTATTTGACAGATCACGTGGGATTTCAGACATGGTGTCAAAGAGAAAGATGCTCAGTATGCTTTGACATTTCATCATGAATAGACTTACTAACGAGCAACGCTTGCAAATCATTGAATTTTATTATCAAAATGCGTGCTCTGTTAAGAAAGTTCAGAAAGAAAGAAATTGTGTTCAGCGACGAAGCTCATTTTTGGCTCAATGGGTACGTAAATAGGCAGAATTGTCGATTTTGGAGTGAATATCAGCCAGAAGCATTGCAAGAGCTACCAATGCATCCAGAAAAAGTCACAGTTTGGTGCGGTTTATGGGCTGGTGGCATCATTGGACCGTACTTCTTCAAAGATGATGCGAATCGTAACGTAACTGTGAATGGTGAGCGCTACCGTGAGATGATATCCAACTTTTTTTTGCCCAAAATGGAAGAACTGAACTTGGTTGACATGTGGTTTCAACAAGATGGCGCTACATGCCACACAGCTCGCGATTCTATGGCCATTTTGAGGGAAAACTTCGGAGAACAATTCATCTCAAGAAATGGACCGGTAAGTTGGCCACCAAGATCATGCGATTTGACGCCTTTAGACTATTTTTTGTGGGGCTACGTCAAGTCTAAAGTCTACAGAAATAAGCCAGCAACTATTCCAGCTTTGGAAGACAACATTTCCGAAGAAATTCGGGCTATTCCGGCCGAAATGCTCGAAAAAGTTGCCCAAAATTGGACTTTCCGAATGGACCACCTAAGACGCAGCCGCGGTCAACATTTAAATGAAATTATCTTCAAAAAGTAAATGTCATGGACCAATCTAACGTTTCAAATAAAGAACCGATGAGATTTTGCAAATTTTATGCGTTTTTTTAAAAAAAAAAAGTTATCAAGCTCTTAAAAAATCACCCGTTATTTCTCAATTGGTTTAACCGATTTTAAAGTTCTATACCATGTTTAAAAGGTTTTCAGGAGTACTTAAATGTTTATATTTATGACAAACATTTAACTGTATTTAACTTGTCTCGATTTTAGAAATCAATATTTTTCCAAAATCCTTTAAAATTATATCCATTTCTATGTTCCATGTAAATTTCATGCTGGAGGTTATATGAATGAATAGTATTAAAAAGATTCACAAAATAACCTAACAATATATATATATATATGTATTGGGCACTCTGGATGTTTTTTAAAGAGTAATGAATATTTTCTGTTTCGAGCAATAAAGCAACGTTTTCCAAATAATTTGTTCTTACTCTGTTATATTTAGAATATTTATTCATGAATTTTTATAGCAGTATAGACAAAAAATATAAAAATAATATAGTTGACAATAATTTGTGCAGACAATAGACGACGCCAAATAATTTTTAATTTCTTATCCACTAATGATGGTAGACGAAGACAACCGAAATATTGGGAAGAAAATAAAAATAAATAATAAATCAACACCACCATCATAACAATTTGAAAATTAAAATATTTTGAAATTGTGAATTAAAATTAAATTAAAATATTTGAAAAAAAAAAGTATTTTCTCTATATTTTTCTTATTTTGTCGACTGTATTTAAGCTACTATATATCTATATGTCCATTACATATATTCACTTATAGCCTTCCACCAAGTCGTTAGGACCAACTAACACCAATGCCATAGCCACCAATAAAAACTTTAAATGTTTCCCTTGATCGCATTCTTGTTTCATACACAAAAACCTTGTTAAACTTGATATCAATTTAACAATTTAACTTAAAAATTGTGTTGCCCATTTTCGCCATAAAACAAAATCAGAGGAGGAGGACGATGAAGAAGAAGACGAAAAGGAAGGAACAGAACGCATATGTTCATTGGTCAATTTCAAAGAAATATTTCCCATTTAAAGTTAATTTTCGTTGAGCCGTAATAATGATTACGGCGTGTTGGCTGAGAGTTTTTCGCAGGCACCTGAATTAATGTGCGAATTGCTGAACGGGTATTTCATTTCAGCTTTTTTTTTTTGAGTTTTTTTGTTGGATATTTCCTTGGTGGTGACTTGGCATGCAAGGGTATACTTGCAACGCACTGCACTGGCTTGCATATTAGAGGGGGTCATGAAAAGTAGTTGCCGAGAGAATTTATTTTTTTTTAATTTTTTTGCTGGCAGAATTACAGTAACTATACCGAAATTTTCGACAAAAATTTGAATTTTAGTAAAAATTCAGGAAAAAAATTAAAATAAAAAATATTTGATTTAAACTGTGATATTGTCCTAACCTTCTGAAGGCAGTCGTCATGATAAAGGTAGTGTGCAGTCATGTAATAAAAGTTGAGGTATGTTTAGGGACAATGTTGAAGAGGCAAAATTAATTGTGGTCAGTCTTACACTTCTCCCCTGTAAGGACTACTGCGGGGCAGTTTTGGGCCTTTCTTTCATAAAAAATATAAAAAATAGGCTATGTGTGTTTGAAATAAATGTTGGGGAGAGAAAATTAATGGGGGTCGATCTTACATTTAACCCCTCTGGGGGCTACTCCGAGGCAGTTTTGGGACTTTTCCTGTATTTTTACTACTTTCTTTTGACCCCGATGAGCGCCAACTTACACTCACCCCACCACCCCCATTTTTGGCTCATGAATTTTATTTCCGAACCTCACAAAATAGGGGAATCTTGAGTAGCAAAATCCAAAAGTCGTGCACTATCCCTCCCCTACTGAACATTAACTAAATTAACCCTTAACTCTTTCAGCGGCAAAGATTCAAGAACAATTTTACCCCCTTATGTAGCAGAGAATTTTTTTTTTGCGTTGCACAAAAGTTGCTTCACTGACCATAAAATGTACATAAAATACGCAATTTGCACAAAACGAAAATTTCTCTGAGAACATTATTGCTTTATTGTCCCGTTATGAAGAGCGGTTCAATTTTTAAACCTTTGAGACTTAAGTGATAACGTAAAACATATGTGGTACGAAAAATGTACCACCGTCCCGAAAAATATGGAAAATATATGGTACAAAAATTAAACCAATGCCGCCGAAAGAGTTAATGGGCAATCTTAAATTTGATTGATTTTTGGCGTTCGTGTTAAGTTTTGGGTTTTGGTGTGTTCTGACATATATAGTAAAATTTTATGGCCAACATTTTTGTAGAACATTTTATTGCCGCCCTTTCCCCTCTTCGGGGTGTTTTTTACAATTTGTTAAAATAAAGCCAAAAAATGCCGATATGAGGGGTAGTTAGAGGGTTAATATGTTCTACAATCATATCATTATCTATCATTCCATATCACTATCTACAAAGTTGCAGAACATACCCCATGCCTTCTAAAAAAATATTCGCCATAACATTATCAATAAAGAAAACATAGTTTTATACACCGATATGCTGCAAGAAGAGGCCAGAGTTGGGAGACTTTAATCGTCTATAAAATGAAATTCCGATGTGATCTGTCAAAACGCCGACATATGTATATTTTTTTAGTCTCCTCTTTCAGAATTTATTGTCAGAACCTCGTAATTTTGGAAAAAGTTTGAAATTGTTGTACAAAAACAAAAATTTTTATGGAAATTTTTTAAATTTTGTTCTTTCTTTTTTGTTGCAATGTGTTATTTGAAATGACAACTGTAAATATTTATACAAAATACTACAAATTTTGTTTTCTGGAAAACTCTTTTCTGTTTGCCTGACCCACCTTAACATACCAATGCCAATGCATGTAGACCGTCATTTTTCTTTGGCACGATGGTGGGACTATAATGTGCCTGTATATTATCCAAAATGGATTGTTAAGTGATTAATCAGCGCCAACAGTAATTTAGATCTTCATATATACATATGTATATATGTATGTATATGCGCCCGTACATATGTTCATACGCTCGTTTCTCAGTGGTTGCAGTTTTGGCCAACCAAGGTTAACAAACTTGAAAATGTTCGAAAATGACATTCGCCGGCACCATGAAATGAACTGGAGGCCAGGTAGTTTTTTGTTCTGCTGATACGACAAGTGAATTTTGAGCGGGTTTATTTCAGTCGATTAAACACATGTTTGATATGTTAAGGATGTTAGATTAAATTAAGCCATGGCAAAAAGTCGTTTAGCATTTGGACATATATTCGCCACTTATTGTTATATTTAGGCGTAGCCATTATACCTATATATGGCTAAATAGTTAATGGGGTTTATTTCCATGCAAAAATTCTGCATGTTGCCTGTCTTTTATCATTTCATAAAAGAAGACTACTCTTCGAATTACTAAACAGGAAGTGTTAGCCTATTTAGCACTCTATACGTCTTATACCAAAACAATACATGGAATTGCAGCCCCATTAATATTGTCATAAGCGCAATTCTGGCATCTATAAAGAGGAACTCTAATTGAAAAGATTAAATCCAGGACTTTTATACAGACTCCATGCAAATGAAATCTTAAAAAATCCAAAAATAGTACTACTGAAAATAAGACCATAATTCTCAAAATTAAAACCAGAAATGTTATAAATGGGATTATCCACAAACTACGATATATTTGTGTCGTTTATAAATGGGCGCTTTGTCATATGAAATGCGAACCGTCGAAACATCACACAATTCCAAGATAGGGTTTTTCGTTGATCTTTGTGCAATACACACAAATACACAACCCGACAAAATTTTAGTATTATAAAGGGTGTTTTTAAGAGCATGAGAACTTAAAATGATAATACATAATAAAATGATAATACAATCTGCTAGAAAATTGCCATTACTTTATAAATTTTATTTTCGGCATAGGGTCCATTCGATATTTGTCTACTTTTTCCAATAAACCTGACCGTATGACGTCTATCGTGGCTTGAATACTTGCTTCCAATGCTTCAAGAGTTGCTGGTTTGTCGGCATAAACCAATGACTTAACATAACCCCATAAAAAGTAATCCAGAGGTGTCAAAAATGGCACGAACGAGGGAGCTAGTGAACAGGACCACTTCTGGAAATAAAGTTGGCATCAAGTTGATTTTGCAATAAATCGATTATTAAGCGACAACGATTAAGACACGTAAGCCAATATCCTTACGTAAAATTTCCAACGTAGTCGAAGGAATAAGGTCAACAAGTTGAGAACGACGAGCAGCAATATTCTCCACGGTATGCACATTTCTTTGTCAAGTTGATGGTTTTAATCGAGAAGAGGAAAATTAGTTAGAAAACGATCAATAGATACACGAATTTCGTGCGCAACAGACCAATTATGTTGACCATAAAATGGATTTATTGCTGCATAAACTTGGCGAATAGATTTATTTTTTTTAATTTCCACAATTTGGAATTATCAGCATAGTTATCGATAGTTATCACACAGCTTAAAAACCTCTATATTACTAACAAAGAAATTCAAAAATGCCATCCAAGTGTATATTCTATTTGTCATTCCGTTTGTAAAACCTTAACACATTAATCGGAGACCCAAAATATATATTCCGTGAAAAAAAAAACAAACAGTATTGCGGGCACATTAGAGGCTGTCAACTTTACACAGCAGTGCACTACCATATTCGAAAAATTTTAATGTTTCATTATTATAATATTAATGGTCCTTTACTATATATAAATAGAAAACTTCGAGTAAAAACAAAAAGATGACATTATGCAGCAATTTCCAAAATGTTTCCCTAAATATAATTAGGAAGAAACAAATTCCCTCAAGCCCGATTTTCCTCTTTTGCAATTTCTTGATTCCAACTACAGCCAAAATGTTTGTACCATTTTCATAAGAAAAGTTCTAACATTGAAAATCCTATATATTACAGAGTGTAATATACACACCTAATTTCATGATTTTAGCTACAACCGCTTGATTGGTACCAGTTTCACTCTTTTTTCCATATGACCTTAAAAGTATGAATTTAGAAAAATCGTACCAATTATTTTCCGCGTCTACATGGACAGATGAGTGCAAATCATGATCATTTTGATTGTTGCTAAATTTTTAGTCCAATTTAGATCCTGGTGGTACGAATATCGAAAGATCTCTTTAATTTTCGCATCACCGCAGTCAGAATTTCATTAATATAGCTGCAGCTGTTTGGTTGGTACCAGATTTATCACCATTTGCACCATTTTTGCCTTAAAGTTCAAATTTTGAAAAAAATCTTTTTATTTTGCATCTTAACTGTCATCCCTGTTTTGCAATTTTATCCCATTTCGCCCGCAAAAACTTTTGTGTATTTTGGCGATTTTACGCTACAAGAGGCATGTACACAACAAATTTCATGTGCATATAAAGCAAAAATTAAAAAAAATGCTTAAATAGTATAAATATTAGGTAGTATTTTCAGTCCTTATTAGGGAAAAATGTTTCCCTCTGGGCCGATTTCGCTCAATTAAAATCCCAACCGATCTGCAACCATAAGACACATTTAGGAAAATTTTCAACACCCTAGCTCAGTTGGTTCGGTGGCTATCGTGCTTCAACAGACAGACCGACGGACATGGCTAGATCGTCTTAGAATTTTATCACGACCCAAAATATATATACAAACGGAATGACAACGTGAATATGCCATCCTTAGGTGGAGGGTATAAAAAGGAAGTTTTCGAAATTCGTACTTTTACTGGATACAAATTGATAATATGGGTAGAAATGGTACCCACCAAACGGTAGCTGCAATCATGAAATTTGTAGGTAGGTTTTACAAAATGTTAAAATTGTATCTGGGTAAAATAGGTGGAGAAGGTTAAAGTTTTTCCCTAACAAGAGTACACAATTTTTGAGGGTTGGTTTCACATATAAACTTTTGATATAAATTCACTGTTCACAAATTTAGATGTCCACATGTCCTATGTCCTCACAGTATGGATTCTATTAAGTCTAGAGGGACCTCCTATAGGACTTATTCACTTGAACACTTCATACACTGCTCCACCCCCATTCACAAAATTAGAAAGAGTTGTCAGAATACAATGAATCTTCATTACAAAATATATTATGATGTGCAGAATTCAAAAATACCTGTTTTTGGTTGTTTTTTATGGAATCAATGGGCATATCATCTTTATTTCATTCACAATTACTCTGAAAAAATAATAGTAAGAAATATTTTTAGTACGAAATACTTAAAATATTTTTTTATTCATATTTGACTAACGAGTAAAATAGGTAGTCTTAAACACTTTTTAAATATTAAAATAATTATTATACACTCCACGAGAGTATTATGTTTTTGTGCATTTGTTTGTAACACCCAAAAGGAAGCGAGATAAACCCATTGTTATACCGAACGACTTAGAACCACTTTCTGAGTCGATTTAACATTGTCCGTCTGTCTGTCTGTCCATCTATTCTTGTAATCACGATACAGGTTGCCACGATACAGGACGAACGCTATTTAATTTGAAGATAATCGGTTCAGATTTAGATATAGCCCCCATACGAATTTCACTCCCGATTGGACTCTTTTCACGCTAGATACCACATATTTCAACAGATTTTCTTCAAATTTGACAAAATATCTTATATTTCCACTAGAAACATTCATGATGAATATAGGTCAGATCGGTTCAGATTTTTATATAGCTCCAATACTAATTTCGCTCCAAATTTTACTTTTTCTGCTCTAGAAACCACATATTTTATTAGATTGAGTTCTAAATTGGCGAAACATCTTATATTTAAGCTAGGAACACCTATGGTGAAAATAGGTCAGATCGGTGCAGATTTATATATAGCTCCCAATCAAATTTCGCTCCCAATTTGACTTTTTCTGCTCTAGAAACCACATATTTTATCAGATTGCTATACACTCCACGAGAGTATTATGTCTTTGTGCATTTGTTAGTAACACCCAAAAGGAAACGAGATAAACCCATTGTCAATTATACCGATCGACTTAGAATCAATTTTTGAATCGATTTAGCAATGTCCGTCTGTCTGTCTGTCCGTCCGTCCATCTATTCTTGTAATCACGATACAGGTCGCAATTGTAGACAGAACCAAATGAAACTTTGCACAACGAAGTTTTCCGGGACAAGGACGAACGCTATTTGAAGAAAATCGGTTCAGATTTAGATATAGCTCCAATACGAATTTCACTCCCGATTTGACTCTTTTCACTCTAGATACCACATATTACAACAGATATTGTTTAAAATTGGCAAAACATCTTATATTTCAACTAGAAACACCTGTGGTAAAAATGTGTTAGATCGGTTCAGATTTATATATAGCTCCCATACAAATGTCGCTCCCGATTTGACATTTTCCGCTCTAGAAACCACATATTGTACTCGATTTTCTTTAATTTGGCGCAACATCTTATAATCTTACTAGAAACACCTATGCTGAAATTGGGTAAGATTGGTTCAGATTTAGATATAGCCCCCATATAAATGTCGCTCCCGATTTGACTTTTGACGCTTTAAAAGTCACATATTGTGCTCGATTTTCTTTAAATTTGTCACAACATCTTATGATCTAACTAGAAACACCTGTGGCTAAAGCCGGCTAGATCGGTTCAGATTTAGATATAGCCCCCATACAAACGTCGCTCCCGAGAAACCTCACATTGTACCCGATTTTTTTAAAATTGGCACAACATCTTATAGTCCAGCTAAACAAAACTATGGTGAAAGTGTTTAAGATCGGATTTAAATATAGCACAAATACAAATGTTGCTCCCAATAGTTTAACTGATTTTGGCAAAACTATACACTTTATATTTCACCTATTTCGTTCCAGGTTTCAATATATCCTCATACAAATGTCCTTTCCAATTTAACATTTTTTGTCAAACACATACATTTACAGGATACAAAAAACATTCCCGTTTTCACTTTTTCACCGAATTGAATTGTATTCGGATAGAAAGTGGAGTGTATCATAGAGTCGGCCCCGCCCGACGTTAGCCTTTCCTTACTTGTTTTAAATTTGCAAAACATCTTACATTTAAACTAGAAACACCTGTTGTGAAAATAGGACAGATCGGTTCAGATTTATATATAGCTCTCATTCATATTTCGCTCCCGAGTTGACTTTTTCTGCTCTAGAAACCACATATTTTAACAGATCTTCTTCAAATTTGGCATAATATCTTATGTTTCCACTAGAAACATCCATGGTGAAAAAGGGTCACATTTATATATTGCTCCCATAGAAATGTCGCTCCCGGCTTGACTTTTTCCGACCCAGAATCCACGTATTTTCAGAGAATGTCTTCAAATTGAGCATAACACTTTATACTTGAATTGGAAGAACCTATTGTCTAAGTGGGTAACATTATTCCATGTTTGGATATAGCCCCGATACAAATATTTTTCTCGATTTGACAAATTGGGTCAGGTCATATTATCCTATGATTAGGAATCATACAAAAATCCTTCCCGTTTTCAATCTTTTACCGAATTGAATTGTATTCGGATAGAAAGTGGAGTGTATCATATAGTCGGCCCGCCCGACTTTAGCCTTTCCTTACTTGTTTATAGTTTATAAAATATTACGAAACAAATTCATCAAATTTAATGATTTGTTTACCATCAACTGAATTTTTGAAATATTAACCTTTAAAAATTAAATAAAATTAAATTAAATTTAAAATAATATTTTAAGGATTTAGCAAACAACCAAAATTCATACCTTCTTCTCTCTATTCAGAAGTTCAAATATATACAATTCCGTCCAAATATATATAAGAGCTGTTTTTCTTTAAGCCGGGATAACAAGCTGCGATAACAAAAACGTTAATAAAAATTTGAACTGGGATATTGTCCTGGCTCAAGACCATTTTGCATCTATATTTAATAGAAAGCAAATTTATTTACAAATGGCATGGTGACATTTATTACTTGGCTGCAGACTACCACTATCATGATTTCCACCCTGTCTAAAGGTTTCATTCAGGTGGCTTCGCAGCGACTTTTCAACATCAAACCCGGCCTCTATAAGGAGATGATTTTCACAAACGAACGATAATCACAACTCACTTGCCGAATTTGCGTTTAAAAAATCGCACCAAGTAATAAATATAGATGCAAAATGGTCTTGAGCCAGGACAATATCCCAGTTCAAATCAAATATTGATTACATACCAAAAAAATACAAACGAAAAAACTAAAAAAAATTTATTTTTTTGCTCAAAATTAAAAATTATTTTTCACATTGTCGCCAACTACAATATAAATATATGCATCAAATGAAATTTTCAAAAAAATATTTTGTGTCGACTCTATTGCACTTAGCCTCGCTATCCATCATTTTGACTTACACTGGATAATTATCCAGGCAAAAATTTTTAACACAAAATTATTTTTTTCAAAATTTGTTTTCACACACACATTGATATTGCTTTTGGCGACAATTTAATAAAAGAATTTTTTATTTTGAGTGAATTATTAATTAAATTAGTTATCCAGTCTTAAAGAAAAACAGCCATATTATTTCACAAGATTCAATCTACTCGCAAACGATACTACAAAATCATTTTTTTCATATAATTTGCTATTTCTATGAAAGAATCTTTCCAATTTTTATACCCTACACCACTTCGTGGTGCCTTTATTATTTTCGTTTTTCTTTTCTGTTTCCTCCACTGCGCTACATAATTTATAGCGATCGGCTTAGAATTACTTTCTGAATCGGTCTTTCTTTACATAAATTCCTATAATAACATCAGATGCGTATTTATTCACCCAAAAGCCTTGGGTTTGGTTCATTGGTTAACCCAATTCCACGGTAATATCTGCCCTATAAATATTGTAACGATTTGTATTCTATTTTGTTTGTTTTATGATTTATAAACAGCACAGCATCTGCTATATAATATCTCATTCGCTTCATTAAACCAACTCAGATCTTCTCGAAAATCGATAAACTATTAAGTTACAACATCAATAATGCGATTAACATCGACGATGCACAACAATATTGACAACATTG
This sequence comes from Polietes domitor, assembly GCA_947397865.1. Taxonomy (NCBI): domain Eukaryota; kingdom Metazoa; phylum Arthropoda; class Insecta; order Diptera; family Muscidae; genus Polietes; species Polietes domitor. The sequence goes on from OX377622.1 coordinate 123,260,052, forward strand.
AATCGAGTCAGCCTACCACACATGTTGCAGACATACATATATCTCCATTTAACATGAGAATACCCATTATGCAACACGTTCTAACATTAAGCGACGAGGAGATGAGGCGCGATTGGAAATACGGGAGAGAGGTATGGCATATGACAGTGATTACGGCGGAGAGCCGAGGAAGTGCAGGGAGCTCCAATGTAAATCCTTTACGCAATTATTGCAACTGTTGCATACACCAGCAGCAATTTGTACAGAGTGTTTTATTGGTTTTTTTTATACCCGCCATCATAAGATGAATGGTAATAGAAAAACAAATATAGCAATTTTCATCAAAACTATGTCAAATCCGCAGCTTCTAATCTGTGGATAGCACTCAGTGGCGGAGGGTTTTGATGATTAGGCTCGACCGAACCTACCGATTGTTCCTAAACTACTGTCACCAATTGAAAGTAAAATTCGCAACATTTATATCCTTCCTTCTTTAATTTGAAGTGAAAGCGGGGTGATCGGGGACTTATACTCCCAAAATATTTAAAGTGCCATCGACGAAAATTAAAGAATTATAAAAACTATTAATAAAAATGTTTTATATAGTTTTTGGGTTTAGTACAACAAAAGATATCAGAACATTTTATACACTAGTGTAACTAATTATTGTGAGGGATATTATTTATAAGTAAATAATTATTAAATATGTAATTATTTCCCAATGAAACGTAATTCAAAACAATTCTCAATATTGTTTTTTTTTTAATATTTCACTTTTAAAGTATTTTATTTGCTGAAAATTCTCAACATATCGGAACTACCTCGAATTCATGGCATACATCCAGTCAGTTGTCATTGGCTGGAATTTTCTGTGAATATTATATTTTGTTCATATAAAATAGTTACTACTCTATAAACCGATAACTGCGCATAATACACATGTATACAAATCCCTACTCGTATGCAAAATACAGCAAATATGTGCACACATACACATATGGACATTTGAGTGGGTCGCAATTGAAATAAACAGCTTGGTTTGTCAATATTTTATGCGCTTCTTTTTTATGACCAGCATCATAAAATCTATACACTCAAAACAAGTAAGGAAAGGCTAATGTCGGGCGGGGCCGACTATATAATACCCTACACCACTCCCTGCGTATGTACCTCGCTTTGATTACTAAACTCAGGTATTTCATGGGAGCAATTTTATGTAGTTCATACAAATCATATAAATTATATTCATATAATTTATATGCTATAAATTCAACTTTAGTCAAATTTAACGAATATGGTAAATAATATCTTAATTGATCCAATTGTCCGATAGACAAATACAAATTATACAGTAGTATACCAAAGTCATACCAAAGTATGGACATATGGGCATCACTCAAACAATTCTCATTGCAATTCAATTCGGTAAAAAAGTGAAATCTGGAAGGATTTTTGCATCCTGTAAATTTATGTGTTTGACAAAAAATGTTAAATCGGAAAGGACATTTGTATGGGGGTATATTGAAACCTGCAACGATGTGACCCGCTTTCACCATGTCTGTTTATTGGTGAAATATAATATGTAAAATTTGGCCAAAATCGGTTAAACATTCGGGAGCAACATTTTTATGAGGGCTATATCTAAATCTGAACCTATCTTACCCACTTTCACCATAGGTTTTTTAGTTGGATTATAAGATGTTGTGCCAATTTTAAAGAAAAACGGGTACAATATGTGGATTTTAGAGCGGAAAAAGTCAAATCGGGAGCGACATTTGTATGGGGGCTATATCTAAATCTGAACCGATCTTACCCAATTTTTGCATACGTGTTTCTAGTTGGATTATAAGATGTTCTGCAAAAATTAAAGAAAATCGGGTACAATATGTTGTTTCTACAGCGGAAAATGTCAAATCGGGAGCGACATTTGTATGGGGGCTATATCTAAATCTGAACCGATCTTACCCAATTTTTGCATACGTGTTTCTAGTTCGATTATAAGATGTTCTGCAAAATTTAAAGAAAATCGGGTACAATATGTCGTTTCTAGAGCGGAAAATGTCAAATCGGGAGCGACATTTGTATGGGGGCTATATCTAAATCTGAACTGATCTTACCCAATGTTTGCATACGTGTTTCTAGTCGGATTATAAGATGTTCTGCCAAATTTAAAGAAAATCGGGTACAATATGTCGTTTCTAGAGCGGAAAATGTCAAATCGGGAGCGACATTTGTATGGGGGCTATATCTAAATCTGAACCGATTTCCTCCAAATTCAATACCAATGGTCATTGGCCAGAAAAAATAACTTCTGCCAAGTTTCATGACAATCGGACAACAATTGCGACCTGTAAAGTGCGAACAAGCTTAGATGGACAGCAGACGGACAGACAGACATCGTTAAATCGACTCAGCTGGTGATTCTAAGCCGATCGGTATACTTAAAGGTGGGTCTAGCTCGATTATTTCTTGGTGTTACAAACATTTGGCGCGAAACTAACTTATAATACCCTAGACCACGAAGTGGTGTAGGGTATAAAAATTGTACTAAATTCAAGTAAATTAGTCCAATAATAATATTTTCTCAGTTTAGGTTTATTATACCCTACACCACTTCGTGGTCTAGGGTATTATAAGTTAGTTTCGCGCCAAATGTTTGTAACACCAAGAAATAATTGAGCTAGACCCACCTTTAAGTATACGGATCGGCTTAGAATCTCAAGCTGAGTCGATTTAACGATGTCTGTCTGTCCGTCTGTCCGTCTGTCCGTCTGTCCGTCTGTCCGTCCGTCCGTCCGTCCGTCCGTCTGCTGTCCATCTAAGCTTGTTCGCACTCTACAGGTCGCAATTGTCGTCCGATTGTCATGAAACTTGGCAGAAGTTATTTTTTCTGGCCAAGGACCATTGGTATTGAATTTGGAGGAAATCGGTTCAGATTTAGATATAGCCCTCATACAAATGTCGGTCCCGATTTGACATTTTCCGCTCTAGAAACTACATATTGTACCCGATTTTCTTTAAATTTGGTACAACATCTTATAATCCAACTAGAAACACCTATGCCGAAATCGGGTAAGATCGGTTCAGATTTAGATATAGCCCCCATACAAATGTCGCTCCCTATTTCACTTTTTCCGCTTTAGAAACCACATATTGTACCCAATTTTCATTACAATTGGCAGAACATCTTATAATGCAACTAGAAACACGTATGCAAAAATTGGGTAAGATCGGTTCAGATTCAGATATAGTCCCCATACAAATGTCGCTCCCGATTTATCATTTTCCGCTCTAGAAACCACATATTGTACCCGTTTTTTTTTAATTTTGCAGAACATCTTATAATCCAACTAGAAACACCTATGCAAAAATTGGGTAAGATCGGTTCAGATTTATATATAGCCCCCATACAAATGTCGCACCCGATTTGACATTTTCCGCTCTAGAAACGACATATTGTACCCGATTTTCTTTAAATTTGGCAGAACATCTTATAATCCAACTAGAAACACGTATGCAAAAATTGGGTAAGATCGGTTCAGATTTAGATGTAGCCCCCATACAAATGTCGCTCCCGAATTCACTTTTTCCGCTTTAGAAACCACATATTGTACCCGATTTTCTTTAAAATTGGCACAACATTTTATAATTGAACTAGAAACACCTATGCTGAAAGTGGGTATGATCGGTTCAGATTTAGATATAGCCCCCATACAAATGTCGCTCCCGATTTGACTTTTTCCGCTTTAAAATCCACATATTGTACCCGTTTTTCTTTAAAATTGGCACAACATCTTATAATCCAACTAAAAAACCAATGGTGAAAGTGGGTAAGATCGGTTCAGATTTAGATATAGCCCTCATACAAATGTTGATCCCGAATGTTTAACCGATTTTGGCCAATTTTACATATTGTATTTCACCAATAAACAGACATGGTGAAAGCGCGTCACATCATTCCTGGTTTCAATATAACCCCATAAAAAGTCCTTTCCGATTTAACATTTTTGTCAAACACATATATTTACAGGATGCAAAAATCCTTCCCGTTTTCATTTTTTTACCGAATTGAATTGCAATGAGAATTGTTTGGGTGATGCCCATATGTCCATACTTTGGTATACTACTGAATAATTTGTATTTGTCTGTCGGACAATTGGATCAATTACCATATTATTTACCATATTCGTTAAATTTGACTAAAGATGAATTTATAGCATATAAATTATATTCATATAATTTGTATGAACTACATAAAATTGCTCCCATGAAATACCTGGGTTTAGTAATCAAAGCGAGGTACATACGCAGGGAGTGGTGTAGGGTATTATATAGTCGGCCCCGCCCGACTTTAGCCTTTCCTTACTTGTTTTTTAATTAAATTTAGTAATCAACTCAATTAAAATCTACACAAATGAGTTTTATTTACTAATTTAAACTATTATTATTTCATTATGTTGCTATTTTGAAAATGGAGCAGTCGAGTAATAAAATCTAGAATGCAACGAAAAATTGGGAATTTCTTTCACATTTTGCGGATATCTCGGAACATTTCATCTCACGATTGCTTTCCATGGATCTGAAATGGTTTGTGCATCATTACATAAAATTCGCCTGCCGATTTTTAGTTTGTAATGGCCATTTGCAGAACCCGACCCAGTTTTATGTACATACTTACGGCTGTGTATGGGCCATTTCAAACCAAAAACAACCTTTAGCGAGTTTCGAAATATTTAAAGCAACAAATTTGAAACAGATATTTTGTCTGATCTCATGTTACAAGATCTTTTTGCGTCTACATATCGTCATCTGAAATGCACAAGGGCTGCACATGATTTTTGATAATTTTACAGGAGGAGCAATAACTGAAAAATAATAAACCATTGTAGGTATAAGACCGGACCTGAACGAGACCATATGCAACTAAAGTTTTTCATTTGGTTAACTTTTCTTATTTTGACAGCACTTTTAATTTCCAAAGGATATATTTGTCTTAATTATTTATCTGAATACTTTCGAGAGCTATAAACAGGCGATATGAATATCAAATGAATTAAAAATACCAAAAATATCATGTATTAGTTTAACATTATCAACCGTTTCAAGTTTCACCCTTAAATAGTAAAAGGTAAATAAAGTAAATAAATAAGGGGGAAAACTTGAACGGGAAGGACATTTATATGGGGGCTATATGAAAACGTGGATCGATGGGTACAACTTGCTAGGTGTTAACATGCTGTAACCACTTTGAAGAAAATCGTATTATATATAGGGTGGGCCATGTAACATTTTGAATTAGAATCACCTATATAAAAAAGTGCTGGTTTTATTGGAAAGGTTGAACTTTGTCATTTAATAGTAGAACACAATATCATTCATATGACTACCACGACTTACTCGGCAGTACCTCATCCCATCAACCAAATTTTTCAGTACATTTCGATTCTTCCGGTTCGAATCTCTTCAATTTCATATTTCAACGCTTCAATTGTCTCTGGATGGTTTGCGTAACATTTATTCATAATGGCTCTCCACAGAAAATAATCCAAAGGGCTCAAATCACAGCTCCGAGGCGGCCATTTGACATCACAATTTCGGCTGATTATTGTATTTTCACAAAAATAGCATTCCTAAATTTGAGTAAAATCCATACTCCAATTTAGATCAAAAATTTTACTCCAGTTTACTAAAAATTTCCTTGAAATAGGAAAATTAACTAAGTATAAGTAAAGTTTCCTTATTTCAAAGTTATGGCAAATAGTTCATTTACTAGAAATAGGGTAGTAAATTTACGTAAAAACATTTCATTGGATCTAATAAAAAATTCTTTCATTTGAGTAAATTCATACTTGTGTGGAAGAAAACTTCCAAGATTTTAAGTAAGAAAAATATTAAGTTTTTTTTTGTAAGGAAAAAATTTCATTTATGAAATTTTAACTAAAATATGAGTTTTTTCTTAAAATTAAGTTAAAGTGTTTACTGTAATTTATACCGAGTTCTTCATACATTAAAGTATTAATGAACTTATAAAAAATCACTTCAATTTGTTTATAAAAGTCTTGAATATTATTCTAAGAAACAATTCTCATTCGTTTGCCGAGACTTATTTCTTAAATTCAAGTATTATTCTAAACAATCACTGCGAAGGCGCATATCGTGCCCAACTATTTATGGCAGGGGTATAATGCATTTTTGGAGAAATATTTCATGTTGCCAATTATTGTATCAGTTTTGCAAACTCTGAAGCAAAATCATTTGTTTGAATTATTTTTAGATAAGATGAACTTATTTTAAGTTCATTATACACTCCACCCAAAAGGAAGCGAGATAATGGTCGACGATGTTAATGATTAACATGATCGGTAGATCGACTTAGAATCACTTTTTGAATCGATTTAGCAATCATCTATTGTTGTAATCAATTTACAGGTCGCACTTATTGTCCGATCTTAACAAAAATTGGCACAAATAAGTTTTGTGGATGAAGGACGAACGCTATTTAATTTGAGGAATATCGGTTCAGATTGAGATATAGCCCCCATACAAAAGTCGCTCCCGATTTGACATTTTCCGCTCTGAGACCACATATTGAACCCTATATTCTTTAAATTTGGTAAAACATAATCCAACTATAAATACCTATGCCAAAAGTTGGTAACATCGGTTCAGATTTAGATATAGCCCCATACAACCGCTTTAGACACCACATATTGTACTCGATTTTCTTCAAATTTGGCTTAACACATTATAATCTAACTAGAAACAGCTATGCAGAAAGTGGGTAAGATCGGTTCAGATTTATATATAGCCCCATAAAAATTTCGCTCCCGATTTGACTTTTGCCGCTTTAGACACCACATATTTTACTCGATTTTCTTCAAATTTGGCTTAACACCTTATAATCTAACTAGAAACAGCTATACTGAAAGTGGATAATGTCGGTTCAGATTTAGCTGTAGCACCCATACAAATGTCGCTCACGATTTGACTTTTGCAGCTATAGAAACCACATATTGTACCCGATTTTCTTCAAATTGGGCACAAGATTTTATAATCCAACTAAAAACACCTGTGGTGAAAGTGGGTAATATCGGTTCAAATGTTTAACCGATTTTGGCCAAACTATACATATTATATTTCACCAATTTCGTTCCAGGTTGCAATATATCCCCATACAAATGTCCTTTCCGATTTAAAATTTTTTGTCAAACACATACATTTACAGGATACAAAAATCCTTACCGAAATGAAGTTTATTCGGATAGAAAGTGGAGTGTATCGCTTGTTTTTTCTTTGTATCAAGTAAAATTTTCCTCAATTTTTTAAAAATTTACTTAGTTTTAGGAAAATTTTGCTTGAATTTAGTAAAAAATTGTTTAGATTTAGGAAAATTTCAGCAAAATTTTACTTAGATTTGGTAAAAATTTACTTAGTTTTAGGAAAATTTTACTTGAATTTAGTTAAAATTTACTTGGTTTTAGGAAAAAATTACTTAGATTTAGTAAAAATGTACTTGGTTTGCGGAAAAACCTACTGGAATTTTCCTTAGTTTGAGTAAATATTTACTTGGTTTGAGGAAAATTCAAGGCAAAGTTTGAACTTGATATATAATATTTCTTTAGTGCAATATGAAGTTAAATTTTCCTAAATTTTAGTTAATTTTATCACGTTATAGGGTTCACTTTTTTTCTGAGTGCAGAAACATTGCGATTTTTCGGTAAAATTGTTCATCTCTTGCCAAAAATCTTTAGTCAATTGGGCGAACCGAAATCGCATCGGACGTGGCCCAAATGTCAAACATAAACCTGAAAATAAAAATTAAATTGAATGCTATTCTACCTTTCATCAATCAGTAATTCAAATTTTAAATTTACAAAAAGTATTAATGCAGGTAAACTGCATTCATATGGTTTTGAAATTCATTCAGGCGTAAAAAGAGACATTGTTTTAATATTAGTATACATGAATAGCAATTGAATTGATTTCAATGTCTCCCAAATTAGCACACCTTTGTTATTTCAAAATACATTCTCGTTGCAAGAATTAAATTTTTCATCTAACGTTTATTTCAAAAAGTCGATTGTTTGAGAGCTGTATGTTATGTGGTTCCGTCATGTTAGAAAAACATGTCCTTAGTTAAGATTACATTTAATTGGGGAATATAATATTTAGTTGGCTTTGGCTCGTGGATTTTCTTCACTTCAAATGTGGCAATTTTGCTTATTGACATCTTCTTTGGAACTTACTGGGATAAATCAACGACTTGACTTCCACTTGATTTTTTGCCCAATTTGCATGTGTTCTTCTATCGTTAGTATATTGATGATGAAATGGCAAACCAAACGGAGAATAATTGATAATAGGAATTTACAATCAATTAATCATCATCGGAAAATTGAGCCAGTAAAAAACACCCGATGTATTCAGAAAGCTCTGCAACATAGAGTTAGACTCTAGTATACTACCAAAGAATTCCGAGATACTAGAGTCCTTCCAATCAGAAATTATTTTACATTTGTTCAGTTTAATTTTTCTTATGTAACGTTGTCTGGACCAAGCACCAGTATCCAGTATGGGAGGATTGTCAAATGATTTTGCAATATATATAATATTAATGAAGAAATTATTACAGTGAAATACTTTGTCGCTTTTTGCCTGGAATTGCTCGAACATATGTGAAATGATTGAGTTTTTATACGAGGAGGATATGTATGTTCAAACATGTAAATACACAGATTTTGTCGTTGTTTTTTTTTTTTTTTTTGCAGCGTTCGTTCGCTTTTCTGAAGAGGATTGTTCAATATTTATAAAACTGGGTCAGATGGCTGACTTCCACGACAACAATTACGAGGATGCAGCAAAATCTGTGGCAGCAACATCAGCTAACTAGTAGAAAAAGTTTGCCGCAACATTTTTATATCCTTTTTCGTACATATTCACATGTCTATATTACCGCGAATGTGCGTACAACTGTAGCAGTATGTACGAGTATATATGCATATGTATGCATGTGTATGTAGATGGGATTTTATTACGATTATTATTGAATGTAGCGTCAGTCGTGGCAGTAGCTATGACAGCATCGGCTCCACTGCCATTATAAGGTTTATAGTTATTGCATATTGTATGCATATGTTGCATCCGTTTCGCAACAACGTCGGAGTGGACAAAAAGTGAACGGTTCACACACAAAAAAATAAACAAAATCTAATTTTGATTGTGAGTGAACCATTTTTTTACAGCCTGCCAATGCTACCCGGCCAAGCAGCAGTTTAAGTTTTAACCACTGGCTGTTGCACATAATGTGAGATGGTTTGAAAAAATCAAAGAACATTATCTCACATATTTTAAATACATTTGAAAAGCGACGGTCAAAAATAAATGAAACTTCTGGGCGGACATAAAAAATGGGTGGATAAAAATTAACTGATTTGACATATCTCACATTTTTGCAGGAGTTTGAGTTGCTGTTACTATTTGTAGAAATTAATATCAAATGGAAATAAAAAATTTGCTTATTTTTTCAGAAGCCGATGTTATGACTCTTCTAGGTCAATTAAATACGAAAGAGCACCCATATCCCTCAATGCAATTCAATAAAATGTGTGGTCCATTTTCGGACGACCAAATATCAATAGTTTTTGTACATTTTTAATATTTTCAATAAAAAATATTCAAACGTATAAATAATTCTAAAATATTTCTGATAAATAAATATTTTATTTGGTATAGTGAGAAAGGTCGAAAAAGGATCTTTAGCCAGGACAATATCCCAATTCGTATTAAAATTTATTAATTCATGAATATCCAAACACTGCCATATATGGGTCGCGAAAATAAATTGATGCGGTCACCATTAAAAAATTAAGATTGAATTGTTAAATAATGATTCACATAATATTTTGTCCATCTGTGAGCTAAAAGCTCCTGGAAACACCTACAAAAATCATGTTTTTCTCTTCATATTGCACTTTTGTCCATTTTTTTCTGACTTAATACCCTTGTAAGCACTTTAAATGTTTTCTTTCAATGTTCATCATTTAGGTATCATTCGAAGAGTACTGACTGCAACTAAAGGGTGATTTTTTAAGAGCTTGATAACTTTTTAAAAAAAAAAAACGCATAAAATTTGCAAAATCTCATCGGTTCTTTATTTGAAACGTTAGATTGGTCCATGACATTTACTTTTTGAAGATAATTTCATTTAAATGTTGACCGCGGCTGCGTCTTAGGTGGTCCATCCGCTTAGTCCAATTTTGGCATTTCCACGTTTTTGAGTAACAGAGACCCAATTGGTGCGAACGGCGACGAATCGAAAATTGGTGGTCATCATTAACACTGGCCGATACAGCTGCGATATTTTCTTCAGTTCGCACTCTACGTAAGCGTGTTGGTGGTTTAATGTCCAACAATGTAAATTTGGTGCGAAATTTAGTCACAATAGCCCGAATAGCCGCTTCAGTGGGTCGATTAAACTGACCATAAAATGGAAGCGCGCAATGAACTTTCTTAACAGAGCACGCATTTTGATAATAAAATTCAATAATTTGCAAGCGTTGTTCGTTTGTAAGACGATTCATGATGAAATGTCAAAGCATACTGAGCATCTTTCTCTTTGACACCATGTCTGAAATCCCACGTGATCTGTCAAATACTAATGCATGAAAATCCTAACCTCAAAAAAATCACTCTTTATTTATATTTTAAAAATTCCTACCACCAAATACGAAAAAGCTATCAGTTGTCGCTATGAAACAAAACAAAAACAAGTAAGGAAAGGCTAAAGTCGGGCGGGGCCGACTATATAATACCCTACACCACTCCCTGCGTATGTACCTCCCTTTGATTTCTAAACCCAGGTATTTCATGGGATCAATTTTATGTAGTTCATATAAATTATACAGTTACTATAAATTCGTCTTCAGTCATATTTAACGAATATGGTTATTAAAATGGTAATCCAATTATCCGACAGACAAATACAAATTATACAGTAGTAATTGGATGAATCGCACCGACATTTCAAAAGGGGGCCTATAACAACATTTTGGGCCTGGTCCAAAACATGGGCCTATATATTTCTCATTCACGGTAGGTATTCCTAGTTGAAAAATATCATGATCTGCAAAATTTGATGAAGATCCGATGTAAGATGTAGTATCTTGAGCTGTAATAAATCAGTATGGGGCCCCATTTGGGTTATACAAAAGTATGGACATATGGGCATCTCCCAAATAAGTAAGAAATAGCTAAATTCAATTCGGTAAAGAATTGAAATCGGGAAGGATTTTTGCATCCTGTAAATGTATGTGTTTGACAAAAAATGTTAAATCGAAAGGACATTTGTATGGGGGTATATTGAACGAAATATGTGAAATATAAGATGTATAGTTTGGCCACAATCGGTTAAACATTCGGGAGCAACATTTGTATGAGGGCTATATCTAAATCTGAACCGATCTTACCCACTTTCACCATAGGTTTTTTAGTTGGATTATAAGATGTTGTGCCAATTTTAAAGAAAATATGTACAATATGTGGATTTTAGAGCAGAAAATGTCAAATCGGGAGCGAAATTTATATGGGGGCTATATCTAAATCTGAACCGATCATACCCACTTTCAGCATAGGTGTTTCTAGTTCGATTATAAAATGTTGTGCCAATTTTAAAGAAAATCGGGTACAATATGTGGTTTCTAAAGCGGAAAAAGTGAAATCGGGAGCTACATTTGTATGGGGGCTATACCTAAATCTGAACCGATCTTACCCAATTTTTGCATCCGTGTTTCTAGTTGGATTATAAGATGTTCTGCAAAATTTAGAGAAAATCGGGTACAATATGCCGTTTCTAGAGCGGAAAATGTCAAATCGGGAGCGACATTTGTATGGGGGCTATATCTAAATCTGAACCGATCTTACCCAATTTTTGCATACGTGTTTCTAGTTGGATTATAAGATGTTCTGCCAAATTTAAAGAAAATCGGGTACAATATGTTGTTTCTAGAGCGGAAAATGTCAAATCGGGAGCGACATTTGTATGGGGGCTATATCTAAATCTGAACCGATCTTACCAAATTTTTGCATACATGTTTCTAGTTGGATTATAAGGTGTTCTGCCAAATTTAAAGAAAATCGGGTACAATATGTCGTTTCTAGAGCGGAAAATGTCAAATCGGGAGCGACATTTGTATGGGGGCTATATCTAAATCTGAACCGTTCTTACCCAATTTTTGCATACATGTTTCTAGTTGGATTATAAGATGTTCTGCCAAATTTAAAGAAAATCGGGTACAATATGTCGTTTCTAGAGCGGAAAATGTCAAATCGGGAGCGACATTTGTATGGGGGCTATATCTAAATCTGAACCGATTTCCTCCAAATTCAATACCGATGGTCCTTGGCCAGAAAAAATAACTTTTGCCAAGTTTCATGACAATCGGACAACAATTGCGACCTGTAGAGTGCGAACAAGCTTAGATGGACAGCAGACGGACGGACGGACGGACAGACAGACATCGTTAAATCGACTCAGCTGGTGATTCTAAGCCGATCGGTATACTTAAAGGTGGGTCTAGCTCGATTATTTCTTGGTGTTACAAACATTTGGAGCGAAACTAACTTATAATACCCTAGACCACGAAGTGGTGTAGGGTATAATTATTATAACCCAGCAAAAACTCTCATACCAAGTAATGTGGGGAATAAGGCAAACCCAAAAACATTCACTACTTATTTTTCGGATCCGTTTCTAATTATTTTTATAAAAGAATTTTAAAAAATAAATACTTCCACGCACGCTTACAAAAAGTTAATATATAAGTACTGGGTGGTAAGTATGTTGGTTGGCGTTGTTGTGTGTTGTAGTTGGTGCTTTGAACGCGCATTTCTAGCAAATTCAATTTGTTGCAACTTCATTATATTCAAAATTTGTATGATGAAAAATGACACCACGGCAAGCGAACGTATACACAAAAAAGTACAGTTGTAAAAAGTAAAGAATAATAAGAAGAATGGGAAATGTATAATTCTGCAAAGAAACAATCCACATTCCGCGTAACATGTGTACGCGTCGATCAACATGAAGCAAATAAGTTTGTTTCACCAATCGAAAATATCAAATCCGTTCAATGTTCGAGCGACGGTCGTGGCAGCATCGAAATGACTGGATAACGAAGCTACACACAACTGAATGTATACCAAAACATGGATGTTTTGCTGGGCGTAATGGGCTCTCATTACTAGGTAATGCCAATAATAATGAGGTGTCATTACCAAGTTTTAGCTGGGTAACGTCCAATATTTCAATTGGGAGAATTTTCTGACTTAAAAAGTTCGGCTATTTTTCGCAGGAAATTCTTCTGAAACGAACGTCATTCGACTGCAATCATGATAAAGGAAATGGACAACTAATTAACATATTTCACCATGCCATTTGTAAATGAATTTGCTTTCTATAGTGCATATATAAATATGAATTCCAGAAGTTCTTGATTCGGGACAATATCCAAGTTCAAATCAAATTTATAGAATAAACTACTTTATACAAATTTTGTCCGAGGGTTATGTATTAAATTTGCTGTATTTGTATTTTCATTTTGGAAATATAAGTCTCATATGATCAGTTCAAGGTAAATATAATGGCTACAAGTTTTTCGAATTTCAGACACGAAAAGCCACTAAAAATAGAAAAACATAACAATTAACATTCTAAAGAAGAAACAAATTTCTATATTTAAAATAGTTAAAATAATGAAAAATTAATAAATTAATATGAATGAAAAATTAATATTATTAAAAGTGATTTGTGCTTCTCACTCGTTTGTGAGAATCATTTATTTAAAGAGGCTGGTTATGTTGTTGAAAAGTCGCTGCGAAGCCACCTCAGGAAACCTTTCACAGGGTGGAAATCATGAATGGGGTAGTCTGAAGCCAAGTAACAAATGTCACCATGGCATTTGTAAATAAATTTGCTTTGAATTCTTACAAACGAACAACGCTTGCAAATTATTGAATTTTATTATCAAAATGCGTGCTCTGTTAAGAAAGTTCATCGCGCTCTTCCATTTTATGGTCAGTTTAATCGACCCACTGAAGCGGCTATTCGGGCTATTGTGACTAAATTTCGCACCAAATTTACATTGTTGGACATTAAACCACCAACACGCTTACGTAGAGTGCGAACTGAAGAAAATATCGCAGCTGTATCGGCCAGTGTTAATGATGACCATCAATTATCGATTCGTAGCCGTTCGCAGCAATTGGGCCTCTGTTACTCAAAAACGTGGAAATGCCAAAATTGGACTAAGCGGATGAACCATATGAGGCGCAGTCAAGGTCAACATTTGCATGAAATAATCTTCAAACATTGAATTATATGGACCGTACTATCGATTCAAATAAAGATTTCATGCATTTTTCTGAATTTTATGTTTTTTTTTTTTTTGAAAAACTTTCCTATAGCTTTTAAAAAATCACCCTTTAGTTATTTTTTTAATTATATTTTTAATAACACTATTTCCAAAAAAGAACTCAATTTTTTAAATATTGTTGTAATTAAAAACAGACAATCAAAGCGAGAAATTGAAAAAAATAAAAATTTATTTATTTGTAACACCCCATAGAAATGCCGAAATTAAAAATTTATTTATTTGTAACACCCCAGGGAAATGCCCATATACTTTTTAAATATTTTCTGTTTTTATACACTCCACGAGAGTATTATGTCTTTGTGCATTTGTTTGTAACACCCAAAACGAAGCGAGATAGACCCATTGTTAATTATACCGATCGACTTAGAATCACATTTTGAATAGATTTAACGATGTCCGTCCGTCCGTCCGTCCGTCCGTCTGTCCATCTATTCTTGTAATCAAAGTACAGGTCGCAATTGTAGCCAGAACCAAATGAAACTTTGCACAACAAAGTTTTTCGGGATAAGGACGAACGCTATTTAATTTGAAGAAAATCGGTTCAGATTTGGATATAGCCCCCATACGAATTTCACTCCCGATTTGACTCTTTTCACGCTAGATACCACATATTAAAACTGATTTTCCTCAAACTTGGCAAAACATCTTACATTTCAACTAGAAACACCTGTGGTGAAAATTGGTCAGATCGGTTCAGATTTAGATATAGCCCCCATACGAATTTCACTTCCGATTTGACTCTTTTCCCGCTAGATACCACATATTAAAACAGATTTCCCTCAAACTTGGCAAAACATCTTATATTTCAACTAGAAACACCCACGGTGAAAATTAGCCAGATCGGTTCAGATTTAGATATAGCCCCCATACGAATTTCACTCCCGATTTGACTCTTTTCACTCTAGATACCACATATTACAACAGATTTTCCTCACACTTGGCAAAACATCTTACATTTCAACTAGAAACACCTATGGTGAAAATTGGTCAGATCGGTTCAGATTTAGATATATCCCCCATTCGAATTTCACTCCCGATTTGACTCTTTTCACTCTAGATACCACATATTACAACAGATTTTCCTCAAACTTGGCAAAACATCTTACATTTCAACTAGAAACACCTATGGTGAAAATTGGTCAGATCGGTTCAGATTTAGATATAGCCCACATACGAATTTCACTCCCGATTTGACTTTTTCTGCTGCAGAAACCACATATTTCAACAGAAAACATCTTCTATTTAAACTAGAATCACCCATGAAACAGACCAAATGAGCCAGATCGGTTCAGATTTAGATATAGCCCACATACGAATTTCACTCCCGATTTGAGTTTTCCGCTCCAGAAACCACATATTTTAACAGATTTTCTTCAAATTTGGTAAAATCTATATTTATAAAAGAGAATGCCGTCCGTGTGAACACGCAAAACTTTATAACGGATCGTCTGATTTTCACGATTTTGGGCTTGATGAATTCGTGTTGGCCCAAGGAAGGACATAGGATGTAAAATTGGTACATAAATATTACTGACCACGAGAATGATAAATATGATGCCGAAATTTGGATTTTCATTTTATGTGTGTGGCAATAGTGTTTTTTTGAGCCAGAAGGCTGCAAATTGGAACGTATATATTACTGACCACAAGAAAGATAAATATGATGCTGGAGTTTGAATTTTCGTTTGGTGGGTAGTTGGGGCGTGGCAAAAGTGTCTTTTAGCTAGAAGGCTGAAAATTGGAACGTATATATTACTGACCACGATAATATCAATATGATAAGATCAATATGAAACCTGATTTTAATTTTACCATTTGTGTTTTTGCCTGGCGAAGCGGGCGGGGTTCAGCTAGTATCTTATATTTGCATAAGAAACACCCAGGATGAAAATGAGTCAGATCGGTTCAGATTTATATATAGCTCCTATACAAATTTCGCTCTCGACTTGATTTTTCCGCCCCAGATGCCACGTATTTTCATCGATTTAGTTAAAATTGAGAACATTCCATGTTTGGATATAGCCGTGATACAAATATTCTTTTCGATTTGACAAATTGAACCAGGACATATTAGCCTATGATTAGGAAACATACAAAATTCTTCCCGTTTTCACTTTTTCCGAATTGAATTGTATTCTGATAGAAAGTGGAGTGTATCATATAGTCGGCCCCGCCCGACTTTAGCCTTTCCTTACTGGTTTAATATATATTTACAACAGACAATCAAAGCGACAAATTGGAACAAAATAAAAATACTTTTTAAATATTTTCTGTTAACTTTAGGTTATTATCAACCTCTCACAAGCCAATACAAAGATCTCGCCCACTAGGACGGTTGGACCCTACGTATGAAAAAAACAAAACTATTGCACAACCAAGGAATTACTTTTTGTTTTACCATTTATGTATTTTTTTTGTGGTCCCGAAATTGTTGCACTATGACAAAACACTGAAGTAGAAATACTTGGGAAGTGATACTTGTCTCTGGTAGGTGTTGTTGAGAAATACAAGAATCTATGTTTGAAATTTCCGAAAATGTAGACTAACGTGTAAAAGAACGGTTTTTCGTACCATTAAGCCATGAACGTAGTTCATTATCAACCGATTTTCATATTCTCACCGGATTTAAAAAGAATATACCTGAAGTTTTCAAATGATATTTAGTTTATTTAAGAAAAGTTTGTCCAGTAAAGATATTTTAGACCAATGAAACACATTTTTCAATTGCAATGTTTTATTTGAATTTATTTACAAATACATTTAATAAGCAGCAAAACGTCAATTTGTTTGTAAAAATATGTTATACTGAGTTATTGAAGTTTTTAACAAAACTATCTTTTTTGCAAAAATACAAATGTTGGTCATTCCAGTTCAAAATTTTATGAAGTTGAGGGATAATAAAAATATTTAAAATAAATAAAGTCTACAAGCGACCACTTTAGTAAAAAATGACAAATTTTGAAAAACATGTTTCCCATTTTGAGAATACGACTATTTGTTATGGGAAAAAAAGCAAAATATGCAAATCTGGTAATTTTTTCATTATTATTTCTGTTTTTGTGCATTTTTCTGTTTTGAGCAATATTTGTTGGTCATCAAATTCGTACATTTTTGAATGATGTGAACTGGAATGATCCAAACTGTTATTTTTGCAAAAATTAATATCAATTGCCAATTGAAAAATGGCGAAAATAAAAATTCTGTTTACAAAACAAATCACAAAGATTTCTCAAATTTTCTGGGGTATCTTTTATTTGTATGGTATCCGACCATTATTAGTGTTTATTAATACATCCTTACTCCACAATAAAGAAAAACTATTTACTATGACAATTGTGTGAAGTACTCTCACATTATAGATGCTATCTTCTATATTTATTCATGGGGTGTCTTAAGATAGGCTTATCTTTTGTTGCTAAGATGAAATTTATATGAAAAAAATAATTTACAATTTTATGTAATTTTCGTGATTGTTGTTTTTTATAAAATATATAATTGAATTGAATTTTTTCCTTCAAAATACCGCGCAAAAAATAGGCAATGGTTTTGGGCCTCTACAGTTTAATTTGATAACATTTGAGCTGTAATAATTTCATACTGCGAACGGCAGGGTTTACCCAATTCGGCCACTACACATTGCAGGCTGTTCTTTTTTCTCAACTTGTCGTCGGTTCACATTTTTGTATGTTACTCAATGAAAACGCATGCAGTGAATTTAACAACATGTTAACAATTTTTTTGCACAAAATCTCATCAATGAATGGATTCGATTCGAATGAAAACGAATCGCTCACAAGCAAGCGACGCTGACAACAACAACAGCGAACAACGAACAACTCAAACCTATAAAAATTGTAATTTAATTTTGTTTAATATCATCCTGAATGTGTGTGTGTGTCTCTGAACACAGAGATTTCCGCTGTTATTAAAGCCTGTTTCCAATACCGAGCTTTTTTGCTGGCCACACATTTATGCAGATATGCCGAGGACTTCGCATGCGTGCCGCCTCCCCTTGTGCGATGTGTGTAAACCTTGTTTTTTATTGTGGGTTTACAAATTAAATTGGCTTTTAGAGTTGACACCTTTTTGCTGTGCAATCTGTTTCACTTTGGTTCGGTGCGAAATTTGCCGTTTTGTTCGTAATGAAAACGCCGCCGCTGTCATTGCGAAAAAGGATGTTGCCTCACTGCGTTGTCCAATGCGTTTATTTCGAAAACTTTATTAAAGGACTTGGTGCGAGGGTGAACGAAGTGGGGCGAATACAAAAAAATATTGGTCATTTAGGCTTAACAAAAGGGGGAGAACAGATGCGTTTACAATGAATGGACATGTTATTATATTTTTCACACATTGACACTTACAAACGGAAGTTTAATTAACAAACTTTTATTTGTGAGCCTTTGAAGGAGATGCGACAAAACATGGTAACGCTTTGTCCTGACATGTGTTACTCGTAGTAGAAGGAGAGAGAGCAAGTGCGATCAAAAGATTCAAAGCGATGTTAGCTTATTTTGCAAAGTTCCAGTCACGCCGAGCAATGCAACCCAGCAAACATTTTGAAACTGTCTTATACCATTCCTGTTTTCTCTCCATGATTACATATAGAAAATAAACGATCCCAAGAAATGAATCCAAACCATCACTTTATAAAATGTCCTATGTATGCTGGGAGTGACAAACCCGCAAACATTTTGAGAATGCCCCTAAAACTCCTGTCAACAACAACCTTTAATATCATTGAATCCCCTTTCTTCACCTATTCTTCCTGGCATTGTCTTCCTACGTTCGTTCATTAACATTTAAGCCTGTTGTCCCCACCACTTACCAACCTAATTTGCATTTAAGTTAAAACACAAACACATAAAACTTCAACCATTCCTTGGGAAACTTTAAAACAAAAGAACTAATTAAAAAATAATTCTTCCTAAATTCCATTACACTTTTGTTGAGAGACACGGAAAGTGCATAAAAAGCTGAACATTTTGCTAGGAACTGCACAGCAGCGACACAAACAATGACATGGAAGCATTACAGCTACCTCAGTGTACTTCAATATGAATATGCTTAAGAGATGCATGTCCTTGCCAGCAGCAATGTGGCACAGGCAGCTTCAAAGGCACAGAAAAACGTCCTGAGTTAATAGGGAACATTTGCGCTATTTATCGAATTAACTGCAAAGGCTATACATGGCCATTTGTGTAAAGGCTTCTCTTGAACAACATAATGGTCGAAAGTAGGACAACATTTGCTTTCTTAGGAATCTGAAAGAAAGGAAATTTTAAAAATAGCAAACTTATAAAGCGTGTATGAACAGGTATACTAATTACAGAAAGATTCTGTCTGAATTCTTTAATGATTTGTACATTAAGCTGAAAAAATCTGAAAAAGCATGATAAGCTAAAGTAGGAAATTGATTGTATGTGAAATACCCCACGGTGGATAAGCCAAAGACGTGCAAGAAAAAGTTTTGAGGCATACTGATTCATAAAATAAGTATAAACAAGTAAGATAGGCTAAAGTCGGATGACAAAATGACACCCTACACTTTCTACCCCATTGCAAATCAATTCGCTGAAGTGAAATCGGGAACTGTAATACATTTTGCACTACTTCAATTATTTTTTGCTGTGTTAAATTGAAAAAAGGTCGAATAAATCACAAAAATATTAAAAACATCTACGTTACATGGTACATTGTTGCCACAGTTTTAATATCTTACAAAATATCGTTTAACATCCCAGCAAAACGGCAGTACTCAAACAAGTGAAAAATGTGTTCATCTTTTGATTCGGAAGTAGTAAATATTGGGATCTTCCCCAATGAATTTAACATGGAGTTGTCCTAGGAGGGATGTGCTTTATTTTGAAAGACATAAAAGCTATTTTAAAGTGTTGCAAAGGAACCAACTTTTCACTAGTTTCCATTTCTGTTTTAAAAAATCCGCCGCTACATCGGCCCTTCTGGTTGATACTACGGCACTCTAACCATCTCAGCTATCCTCTTTTGTGAGTGCTGAATAACTGACAATAGGAAACTTAACAAAATATATATTTAGTCTGAATTAATATATAACGCAAATTAATATTAAATTAACACTACTCAATTTTACTAATATTAATTATTAATATTAATAATTAAAAAAATGAAATATTATTGTTATAAGCAAACAATTTTTAAATTGTTAAAATTATAGAAAATTAAACATTGTTTTTTATAAAAGTAAAAGTTTTTTGACTACAAAAGTTAAATCGGAAAGGGCATTAGTATGAGAATATATTGAAACCTGGAACGAAATAGATGAAATATAAAATGTATAGTTTGACCAAAATCGGTTAAACTTTTAGCAACATTTGTATTTGGGCTATATTTAAATCTGAACCGATTTTACCCTTTTTCACCATAGTTTTGTTTAGTTGGACTATAAGATATTGTGCAAATTTTAAAGAAAATCGGGTACAATATGTGGTTTCTACAGCGGAAAATGTCAAATCGGGAGCGACAATTGTATGGGGAAGGAAATCGACTACAATATGTGGTTTCTAGAGCGGAAACTGTCAAATCGGGAGCGTCATTTGTATGGGGGCTATATCTAAATCTGGACAGATCTTACCCAATTTCTGCACAGTTGGGTTTTACAAACAAATGCACAAAGACAGTGTATAAAGAAAAAACAAAAACAAGTAAGGAAAGGCTAAAGTCGTGCAGAGCCGACTATACGATACACTCCACTTTCTATCCGAATACAATTCAACTCGGTAAAAAGTGAAAACGGGACGAATTTTTGTATGTTTCTAATCATAGGCTAATATGTCCTGACCCAATTTGTCAAATCGATAAGAATATTGGTATCGGGCTATATCCAAACATGGAATGAAATGACCCACGTGAAGAAATTCGGTGGAACTACGTGGTCTCTGGAGCGGAAAAAGTTAAGTCGAAAGCGAAATTTGTATGGGAGCTATATATAAATCTGTTAGTTGAAATATACGATATTTTGCCAAATTTGAAGAAGATGTGTTAAAATATGTGGTTTTTAGGGCGGAAAATAACTTGGGAGCGAAATTTGTATGGGGGCTATATCTAAATCTGAACCGATCTTACCCTTTCAGCATAGGTGTTTCTAGAAGGATTAAAAGATGTTGTGCCAAATTTAAAGAAAATCGGGTAGAATATGTGGTTTCTAAAGCGGAAAAAGTTAAATCGGGAGCGACCGATCTAACCAACTTTCGCCATAGATATTTCTAGACAGATTATAAGATATTAAGCCAAATTTAAAGAAAATCGCGTACAATATGTGGTTTCTACAGCGGAAAATGTCAAATCGGGACCGACATTTGTATGGGGGCTATATCTAAATCTGAACCGATCTTACCCGCTTTCTGCATAGGTGTTTCTAGTTGGATTTTAAGATGTTAAGCCAAATTTGAAGAAAATCGAGTACTATAAGTGCTTTATGGAGCGGAAAAAGTCAAATCGGGAGCTACATTTGTATGGAGGCTATAGCTAAATCTGAACCGATTTGCCTCAAATTAAATAGCGTTGATCCACAATTTTTGTTAAGATCGGACAATAATGGCGACCTGTAATTTGATTACAACAATAGATGGACAGACAGACGGACATGGCTAAATCGACTCAGAATGTGATTCTTCGTTGGCCTCTGGCTGTGATTTAATTCAAGGCCGCGGTTAGTCGCAGCAGAACGTCATGGTGATAAGCCGATGACACGCGATTTAAAGTTTATCGCGAACTAGTTTTGCCGATGACAGCGATTTAAAGTTTATCGCGAACTTGGCTTGCAAGGTTAGTGTGGGTGTCTGGTAGCTTTCGAGTGCCGTTCAGTTTCGTTGGCTAAGGCATTGGCCGTTGGCTGGCGATTTCAAGATTATCGCGAACTTGTATTGTTCTAATAGGGCCTTTAGAAAATGCTTGAGTAGTATTCTAAAAGCAATTCTCGTTCGATTGCCGAGATTTATTTATTAAGTACTTCAAATTCCAATAATTATTCCACTGCTCAACTCTTTACTGCAGAAGAGTAATAAAACGTTTGAGAATTATAGCATGTTTTCATTTTATATGAGTTTTGTACACTCTCAAGCAAAACAAACTATTTGAAACATTGGGGAACATTTTCCTTAGTTTTACTTCAATTGAGTTTTTTCCTTATATCAAGGAAACAAATGCTAGTTGATATAAGACCCTGGACTATTTTGTACAAGGTGGACCACAAAATTCCCTTTCCATATTTACATACCCCTCCCCGCACACGTGCTAAGCGATAAGGCATAACAGATTTTTTTGACTTTGTGCCATAAAAAATCAATCTCTACGCTTTATTGACAACTTACACATGTCCGCTGTCCAAGATTTTCCCACTACCCTGAATGAGCGGTGTTCCCATAATTTCCGATAGCATTTAAATCCTGCAACATCCCCACGATATGCAACTACTCACTAAGCGGAAATTCCATAATAAATACCATAATAAAGCGTAACAAAATAAATTCTCAGGATATAAATCCTCGGACAAATAGAAAATATCAGTGACGCAACTAATTTTTAGCTAAAATCCATGACAAAAAAATAAATGTTTTCCTTTTGTTTGGGGGATAACGAGAGCAACGCCGACTATTGGAAAGACTACATAACACAACATTTATAAATCACAGCCCACTAAATCGATAGAAAAAGGAACACGACAAAACAACACAATATTAAAAGCTGCTGTTATGAAAATGTCCTCCCACTTGCAGGCCATCAACGGCATTGTCCTTTCATTGTATGGAATGTGTGTGTGCTAAATGTGCTGAATGCTGCACGCTGGCCGAGTGCTGCAGCCAAATCCTTTTGTTTGATTTAGAGCTGTTGACAAATTCTAATTCTTCTTTGTCCTGTTTTTGATGCTGCTGTTCGCTTGGCAGCACCACCACCACCATCCAGTGCAACAACGCAACTAGGACAAGAGAAATAAATTTTTAGCAATATGTAGGTGTGACTAATTCAATTACGCCCATTACTGTATTCCGTGTTCCATATTTCCATTCAATCGTTTTCACACACACACACAGCCACACAAGGCTGCACTAGGGTTAGGCATAGTTGGCTGAGCATAAAACCAAAAAAAACCCTCGGAGTTGTATGAGTTATGTAAACAAGCATATCCACATGCACTCACATTCACATCGCGGCTCTCACATGGCGTTGGCGATTGTCCTTTTGTGGGAAATAGAATCTGTTACTAACGTTTGGCATTTTCCATTTTCATGGTTACACAGCCACAAAATACAGAAATATTCATTTCGACTTTTTTTTTTTGTGAGTCGTAGTAAATTAAATAATTGTCATGTTTTACATGATGTTCGGTTTTAGAAACGCTTTGAGTGTGCCTTTTGGCCATAAACCACTATGTTGCAACTACTATTATTATCAGATTGATTAAAGCATTGTGCAGAATGTAAGCCCTAACGTGACGAGGCAAAAAGTAAAATGATATTTATGTAGTTCAAACGCCGACCAAAATAATGATGTGGCATAGAGAGCGCTCGCACATGAAATTATAGTCAATCAAAGTCCTACCCCAACGGGGTTTTTCCTCGTGTTGTAGTTTATAAAATGTTGTCTGCCGTAGTGACCATTTTTGCACTCTACCCACATGGGCCGGTTTTGAGGAAATCCATACATTCAGTAGCTGTATTGAAAGTTTGTTGTTATTATGAGAAACGGAGAAAATTTTCAATAGAAATTTTTCCAGCGATTGGATTTTTAAGAATATTAGATTTTTATACACTCCACGAGAGTATCATGTCTTTGTGCATTTGTTTGTAACACCCAAAAGGAAGGGATATAGACCCATTGTTATACACTCCACGAGAGTATTATTAATTATACCGATCGGCTTAGAATCACTTTCTGAGTCGATTTAGCAATGTCCGTCTGTCTGTCGGCTTGTCCATCTATTGCTGTAATCACGATACAGGTCGCAATTGTAGCCAGAACCAAACGAAACCATGCACAACGAAGTTTTTCGGGACATGGACGAACGCTATTTAATTTGAAAAAAAATCGGTTCACATTTAGATATAGCCCCATACGAATTCCACTCCCGATTTAACCCTTTTCACTCTAGATACCACATATTTCAACAGATTTTCTTCAAAATTGGCAAAACATCTTATATTTCAACTGGAAACACCTGTGGTAAAAATGTGTTAGATCGGTTCAGATTTATATATAGCTCCAATACAAATTTCGCTCCCCATTTGAGTCCACATATTTCAACAGATTTTGTTCAAAATAAGCAAAACATCTTATATTTCAACTGGAAACATTTATTTATATTTGTTTATTTATTATATATTTGATTTATATATAGCTCCCATACAAATTTCGCACCCCATTTCAATTTTTCCGCTCTAGAATCCACATATTTCAACAGATTATCTTCAAAATTAGCAAAACACCTTATATTTCAACTGGAAATACCTGTTGTAAAAATGTGTTAGATCGGTTCAGTTTTATATATAGCTCCCATACAAATTTCGCTCCCATTTGAATTTATCCGCTCTAGAATCCACATATTTCAACAGATTTTCTTCAAAATAAGCAAAACACCTTACATTTAAACAACGAACACTTATGGTGAAAATGGGTCACATCGGTTCAGATTTACATATAGCTCTCATACAAATTTCGTTCCCCCAGAAACCGCGTATTTTCAGAGAATTTCTTCAAATTGATCATAACACGTTATGCTTCAACTAGAAGAACTTATTGTGAAAGTTAGTCACTTCATTCCATGTTTGGATATAGCCACGATACAAATATTATTCCCGATTTGACAAATTCTACCAGGTCATATTAGGCTGTGATTAGGAAACATAAAAAAATTTTCCCGTTTTCTCTTTTTCACCGAATTGAATTGTATTCGGATAGAAAGTGGAGTGTATCATAGAGTCGGCCCCGCCCGACTTTAACCTTTCCTTACTTGTTTGAAATGAATTTATATATATATATTTATATCATCCACTAGGCCTTGAGTCATTTTTGTAACATCCAAAATGAAAAATTTATAAACGATAGACCCATCGTTTATTATACCACTCGAGTTAGAAACACTTTCTGAAAACAAAGTAGCCACATTCGTCCGCCTCCAAATATTTAGATTTATTTGGGGAAGCCTTCAGACCATGAAATGTTTATATTTTTCAATATGTATACCATAATCAGTAAAATAAATCATAATATGAGTACAGTTTAGTGGAAAAAATATTTTTTTGGAAAATAAATTAATAAATTCTGTCCATAATTGAATTATCCGAAAAAAAAAACACTATAGAAAATATAGATTATATTTAAATACCTAGTTATTATGTAGTTGCTAAGTGTATACATACATCAGTTTTTAGTCTGTAAGGATATTTGTATATATAGACATAACAAAACAAGTAAGGAAAGGCTAAAGTCGGGCGGGGCCGACTCTATGTGAAAACGGGAAGGATTTTTGTATCCTGTAAATGTATGTGTTTGACAAAAAATGTTAAATCGGAAAGGACATTTGATGGGGTATATTGAAATCTGAAATGAAATAGGTGAAATATAATATGTATAGTTTGGCCAAAATCGGTTAAACATATTTGCGCTATATCTAAATCTGAACCGATCTTAGCCACTTTCACCATAGGTTTTTTACTTGGATTATAAGATGCTGTGCCAAATTTAAAGAAAAGTGGGTACAATATGTGGTTTCTAGGTCGGAAAATGTCAAATCGGGAGCGACATTTGTATGGGGGCTATATCTAAATCTGAACCGATTTGCCTCAAATTAAATAGCGTTCGTCCTTGATCCACAAAACTTACTTATGCCAATTTTTGTTAAGATCGGACTATAATTGCGACCTGTAATTTGATTACAACAATAGATGGACAGATAGACGGACATTGCTAAATCGACTCAGAAAGTGACTCTAAGTCGATCGGTATACTTAACAATGGGTCTATCTCGCTTCCTTTTGGGTGTTACAAACAAATGCACAAAACCATAATACTCTCGTGGAGTGTATAAAAATCAAATTCGAAATTTGAATCTGAACCGATCTGTCCTATTTTCACTACAGGTCTTTCTAGTTTAAAATAAGATATTTAGCCAAATTTGAAGGCAATCTGTTTAAATATGTGGTAACTAGTGTTAAAAGAGTCAAATCGGGAGTTGAATTCGTATGGGGGCTATATATAAATCTGTACTGATTTTCTTCAAATTAAACAGCTTTCGTCCTTGTACTTAAAAACTTCGTTGTGCAAAGTTTCATTTGGTCCTGGCTACAATTGCGATCTGTACTTTGATTACAAGAATAGATGGACAGACAGACAGACGGGCAGACTGACGGACATTGCTAAATCGATTCAAAAAGCTATTCTAAGTCGATCGGTATAGTTAACAATCGGTCTATCTCGCATCCTTTTGGGTGTTACAAACGAATGCATAAATACATAATACTCTCGTGGAGTATGTTATGAATGTTATTCTACCTTTCAAAGTCGAAGTAATCTGTGGATCTAATTTAAAATGTTACATGGTCCACCCTACACAATGTGATGTTCGTTGGAAAAAACATGTATTTCATGTATCAAAAGAAACTTTCAAGTATCTAGGCTTTTTAGAGCGGTGTAGGAAGTACTTCACTTCATGTGATCTTCTCAATATCTGCACTATATATCCTTGCTAGATTTATTAAATTATATGTTTGAAGAGGTTTGAAAATCCCTGAGAAGTTTGATTGGAAAAATTAAATAATATTTTTTTTTTGTAATGAAACCTAAAAGTCTGCTTAGAATTGTGAATTATGAACTAATATTTAATGGTTATTAATTCGCAACGATTTTTTATGATTTTTAATTTTCAATAACATTTTGTCAAAAATTTTACGATTTTTGAGCGAGTTGGCAGCACTCCCCGTATGTGTAATCGAGTTCCGGCAGATATATTTCCCGCCAATTATGATATTTCCCTCTTTCCATGGCTATCAAAGTCGACAGGGGCATATACCTTACCACGCTTCCATCAACGAAAGCATGGCATTTATAGGGGACGTCCCTTGCGTGTTGGATCAGTGAAAACGACAAGATATCGCCCTGAAAATTAAATTGACATAAACTGAAATATTTAAACAAGTAAGGAAAGGCTCAAGTCGGGCGGGGCCGACTATATGATAATCTCCACTTTCTGCCCGAATACAATTCAATTCGGTAAAAAAGTGAAAACGGGAAGAATTTTTGTATGTTTTCTAATCATAGGCTAATATGACCTGATCCAATTTGTCAAATCGAGAAGAATATTTGTATCTTGGCTATATCCAAACATGGAATGAAGTGACCCATTTACACAATAGGTTCTTCCAGTTCAACGTGTTATGCTTAATTTGAAGAAATTCGAAAATACGTATTTCTGTGCGGAAAAAGTCAAGCCGGGAGCGAAATTTGTATGGGAGCTATATACAAATCTGAACCGATCTGACCCATTTTTACCATGGGTGTTTCTAGTGGAAATAGACAGAGGGATATTGCTAAATAGACTCAGAAAGTGATTCTAAGCCGATGTGTATAATAAACGAGGGGTCTATCTCGTTTCTTTTTGGGTGTTACAAACAAATGCACAAAGCCATAATACTCTCGTGGAGTCGTGTAAATATCCAAAAAGTATTTTCCAGATTTTTCTTACGATGAAAAATGATGGTAAGACTTAACTAACAAAGCTATAGGAACCAAATTCAAGTATGTAGCAAAGTATGTATAAGATTTCAACATATATTTTTTGAGTATAATTGTATTGTAAATTCTAAGAGATATGAAAGTATGCTATTTATATTTTTATTTCCTAAATAAAAAAATATTTTTTTTCTTTTTTATTGGCATAAACTGATGGGTTGACATATTTATATACATTTTTAGGAATTTATATATCCTTAAATCATTGAATTCCTGTAAAAAGGAGAAGATGTCACCAAGTAGAATACGGAGTACACAGTTTCTTTGTATACGATTTCAATTTGCATAAATATAAGGTCTTGTTCATGACCAATAAATAATTTAAAATTGTCTCAGACGGTGTTATTATCTATTAGAAATTACTTTTACGGTGAACGTGGAGATCGTTTAAGGTATATTTCAGAAACAAGAATAAAGTAAATAGAAAGCGCGGTTGGCACTTCCACTCATGAGAAATAATTAAACTTTCCACAGTTAGATTTCGGATATACGAGTGAGAGATGGGCGACACGACAACCGCCTTAATTGTAAATTAGTCCTAATTTATATTAGTTTGAAAGAGTCCGCAAAATGTGCTTTAAATCGGGAGCAACTGAAATTTTAGTTTTTTTTTACTAAAACCTTTGTGACAAATAAAAACAGTTTGTGGGAAACGATTTTTTACGCTTCTCGTACAAGTGAAATTTTTTGTCGTTTTTTTCATATTTATATGTATAAAGAAAATATGTAATAATATATAAATATTTTCTTTTGAATGTAAGCACCCTTGACGTAGCACCCTTGACATTTGCATATCCTACTCTCAAGGAAATTACATAGAGCTATTACCATCAATGACTGAAGAATAGTCCTCTATGATTCCATCCTTTACACCACATATTCACTGTAGCTGACCTAATAGATAACACCCTTCTGTATCTCTCACAAATTAACATTTCACTTCATTTCGTAATCGAGAAAAACTATCATTTAAATCACAAATCACATAGAACTGTATAGTGCAGGGCGTCAGTCCACACAAAGCATGTTTAGCTGAAAGTAGGTCAATTTTGGACAGTTTTATTTGCTAACTTTCATTCCTGCAAAATCCCTTTGTTCGCTGTTCACTTGTGTATTTTCCGGACCGGCCCCTCCTCACCACCACTCCTCCTTCACTTCACTCTCGGTAAATTGTGTCACTTTTAGTTTGCTTGTTACTTCTCTAGGCTTTTGTGCATTTCACCTATTATCCTAGTTGGCTTTTGTTACAAAAGGCTGCACGACAACAGCAAAAAATAGAAACGAAACACAAGCTTTAGGAATTTGAAATTTTAGTGCAACAAACAACCACTCCACCTCTCCATAGTTTTTGTTAAATTTCATTTGTATTTGTCGGCATGCCGATGTGGGATAGTGTCTGTATAAATCCTGTGGCTCACACAGAGATACAAGGATATGCTGGCTGGCTGGCTTGGCCATCACCGAGCGGAAAAGGTAATTTGAGTGTTGTAACATTTCCACCTAAATTACGTTTGTAGATTTTAAATGCTCTTTGGCATTTTTACTGCAATGTAATTGTGTTTTGCAGCCAGGGAGTACTTTCGGTTGAAAGTGATTACATTTTTTGTTGTTGTTCAGTCGTCGTAATGCAATTAAATATTTAATTCTAGAGTGGTATTTTATTTATTTGTGTTTAAACGTAATGTTTGAAGCTATGAAGGAAATAGCAACATGGTGGAAGTGTATGAATGGACGGAGGAGGAGATCATATTCAATACATATTGCGCGCAGGAAACATTTATATTACGGAGACTACATATGCTGGGTCGTGGTAAAATTTTAAGACGATTTAGCCAGTCAGTCCGTCCGTGTATTTGTTGAAAGCACAAAATGCCAGAATATTAAAACTTTCCACACATACGTCTAATACTTGCAGACCTGTTGTTGTTGAATATGAGTAAAATCGGCCAAGAGGGAAACATTTTTCCCTAACTAGGTCTGAAATTATCCCCTAAATTTAGAGCATTTATGGATATTTTCAAATTTATCCTTTTTTACTTATTGTTGTAAAATTCATACGTTCAGGTTGTGAAATGGGATAAAAATGGCACCAATCAGTAGCTAAAAACATGAAACTCACTTTAAACAATTCTTTAATTGCGTAGACTTGAAAAGTAAATTAATATTTCAAAATTCGTACTTTTAAAAGGTAAAGGAGACAAAGGAGGAGATTCGGCTGAAGTTCAAATCATTAAATAATGAAATTGACGGTGTACATTCCTCTGTCTACGTACTCTTGCAAAATAAATTTTAGAAATTCGTACTTTTTCAGGGAAACAGGACGAAAGGCATAAACATGGTACCCACCAAACGGCTGTAGGTAGAATGATGAATTTCGGTGCATACGTCGTTCTGTGTGCTTAGACGCGAAAAATATAGAAATTGTTTCTCCGTTTAGGGTCAAAATGGGTCGAAGGGGATAAAATTGGTACCGACTGAATGGCTACAGTTATAATTATAAAATACATTCCTCTAATTGCATAGACAGGTAAAATAAATGGACATTTCGAATATAAAGGGTAAAATGAAAAAAGAAGAATAAAATGGTACTACCATACGGATGAATATAAAATAAAAAAATTCGCGATGTGCATTCCTCTGACTACAAATCTTGTAAAATTAAGGAATTTTTATAAATTCGCTCCTTTAGTTGGAAACGGAACGAAATGTGATAAAAATGGCACTAACCAGAAGGCTGTAGCTAAAGTAATGAAGTTTGTTGTAAAGGGTGATTTTTTAAGAGCTTGATAACTTAAAAAAAAAACGCATAAAATTTGCAAAATCTCATCGGTTCTTTATTTGAAACGTTAGATTGGTCCATGACATTTACTTTTTGAAGATAATTTCATTTAAATGTTGACCGCGGCTGCGTCTTAGGTGGTCCATTCGGAAAGTCCAATTTTGGGCAACTTTTTCGAGCATTTCGGCCGGAATAGCCCGAATTTCTTCGGAAATGTTGTCTTCCAAAGCTGGAATAGTTGCTGGCTTATTTCTGTAGACTTTAGACTTGACGTAGCCCCACAAAAAATAGTCTAAAGGCGTCAAATCGCATGATCTTGGTGGCCAACTTACCGGTCCATTTCTTGAGATGAATTGTTCTCCGAAGTTTTCCCTCAAAATGGCCATAGAATCGCGAGCTGTGTGGCATGTAGCGCCATCTTGTTGAAACCACATGTCAACCAAGTTCAGTTCTTCCATTTTGGGCAAAAAAAAGTTGGATATCATCTCACGGTAGCGCTCACCATTCACAGTTACGTTACGATTCGCATCATCTTTGAAGAAGTACGGTCCAATGATGCCACCAGCCCATAAACCGCACCAAACTGTGACTTTTTCTGGATGCATTGGTAGCTCTTGCAATGCTTCTGGCTGATATTCACTCCAAAATCGACAATTCTGCCTATTTACGTACCCATTGAGCCAAAAATGAGCTTCGTCGCTGAACACAATTTCTTTCTTTCTGAACTTTCTTAACAGAGCACGCATTTTGATAATAAAATTCAATGATTTGCAAGCGTTGCTCGTTAGTCAGTCTATTCATGATGAAATGTCAAAGCATACTGAGCATCTTTCTCTTTGACACCATGTCTGAAATCCCACGTGATCTGTCAAATACTAATGCATGAAAATCCTAACCTCAAAAAAATCACTCTTTATATTTAGCTATGTAGACGTAAAAAATAAAATATTTAGATCTTTCGACATTTGTACATTTAGGGTCAAAATGGGTCGAAAGGGATAGAATTGGTACAGACCAAACGGCTACAGTTAGAATTAAAAAATACATAATTGCATAGATTGATAAAATTAATGGATATTTCGAATTTCGTACTTATAAAGGGTAAACTAGGGAAAAAGGGATAAAAATTGTACGACCATACAGCTGACGTTAAAATCATAAAATTCGCTATATGTATTCCTCTAACTACATAATCTTGTAAAATTAAGGAATTTTTCGAAACTCGTACTTTTAGTTGGCAATGGAAAGAAAGGGGATAAAAATGGTATCATCCAAATGACCGTAGCTAAAGTAATAAACTTTGGTCTCTCTATGTTTGTAGATGCAAAAAAATATTGAAATCTTTCGATATTGGTACTTTTATTGTCAAAATGGAGAAAATTTGTACCGACCCAATGACTACAGGTAGAATTAAAAAAACCGATGTATAAGTTTGTAAACAACATAAACTTTTTTTTTCAACATTTATACTTGTAGGGGATAAAAATGGTACCTACCAAACAGCACCGTCTAGAATTATGAAATTCGGTAATTTCATTCATGTAGATGCGCAAAATAAGATGATTTTTCAATTCGTACTATTATACCAACCGAAATGTTGTAGGTTGAATAATGAAATTCGGTGTACACATTGCTCTAATTTCTTTGGAGTGAAAAATAAAGAGATCCTTTGATAGTT
The DNA here is from genome assembly GCA_947397865.1 of Polietes domitor. Lineage (NCBI taxonomy): Eukaryota > Metazoa > Arthropoda > Insecta > Diptera > Muscidae > Polietes > Polietes domitor. Next base: position 123,292,678 of record OX377622.1, read on the forward strand.
GTATTTTAAGGGTCAAAATGGGGAAAAGGGATAAAATTGGTACCAACCCAATGGCTGCAGCTAGAAATATAAAATTCGTTGTGTACATTTCTTTGAATATGTAGACTCTCAACATTAAGGAAAATTCGCAATTTGTGCTTTAGGGGAAAACGGGGAGAAAGGGGATAAAAATGATACCCTACCGTTCGGTTGGTAGCCAGAATTTTGAAATTCGGTGTATACATTGTTCTGATTTTGAAGACATTCACAATAAATAGTACCTGCGATATTCGTACTTTGGGACAAAATAAGGAAATCGTACCAACCAACTAACTGCATCTGGAATCATGATATTTGGTGTAAACATTCGTTTGACCACTTAAGCACACAAAATAAAAGTTTTTTAATTCGTAAATTTAGGGTCAAATTTAGCAAAAGACATAAAAATGGTAACAAACCAACGGTCTCAGCTAGAATTTTGAAATTAGGTATATACACCGCTCGGATTTTGAAGACATGTATAATAAAGAGTTCCTTCGAAATTCGTTCTTGGGGACTTAATGAGGAAAAGGTATACAAATTATACCAACATTTATCTGATCGCATAGACACGTAAATCAAAAGGATTTTTCCAAATTTGTACTTGTAGCGTCAAATTGGGAAAAACGTGTACAACAAAAGAGTCCGATGAAATTCTTAATTTTTGGGTAAATATGTTGAAAAGGGATAAAAATCGTACCAACCAAATGACTCCATGTACAATAATGATAATTGGTGTAAATACGCATAGACACGCAAAACAAAAGAATTTTATCAAATTCGTACTTTTAGGGTCAAATTGTAACAAGTAAGGAAAGGATAAAGTCGGGCGGGGCCGACTATATGATACACTCCACTTTCCAACCGAATACAATTCAACTCGGTAAAAAAGTGAAAACGGGAAGAATTTTTGTATGTTTCCTAATCATAGGCTAATATGACCTGGTCAAATCGATAAGAATATTTGTATCTGGGCTATATCCAAACATGGAAAAATGTGACAAACTTTTACAATTAGTTCTTCCAGTTCAAATATAACGTGTTATGCTCACTTTGAAGAAATTCGGTGAAAATTCGTGGTTTCTGGGGCGGAAAAAGTTAAATCGGGAGCGAAATTTGTATGGGAGCTATATATAAATCTGAATCGATCTAACACATTTTTACCGCAGGTGTTTCTAGTTGAAATATAAGATGTTTTGGCAATTTTGAAGAAAATCTGTTGTAATATGCGGTATCTAGAGTGAAAAGAGTCAAATCGGGAGTGAAATTCGTATGGGAGCTATATATAAATCTGAACCGATCTAAAACATTTTTACCGCAAGTGTTTCTAGTTGAAATATAAGATGTTTGACCAATTTTGAAGAAAATCTGTTGTAATATGCGGTATCTAGAGTGAAAAGAGTCAAATCGGGAGTGAAATTCGTATGGGAGCTATATGTAAATCTGAACCGATCTGACCTATTTTTACCACAGATGTTTCTAGTTGAAATATAAAATGTTTTGCTAATTTTGAAGAAAATCTGTTGTTATATGTGGTTATGTAGAGCGGAAAAAGTCAAATCGGGAGCGAAATTTGTATGGGAACTATATATAAATCTGAACCGATCTGACCTATTTTTACCACAGATGTTTCTAGTTGAAATATAAGATGTTTTGCTAATTTTGAAGAAAATCAGTCATTATATGTGGTATCTAGAGTGAAAAGAGTCAAGTCGGGAGTGAAATTCGTATGAGGGCTATATCTAAATCTAAACCGATTTTCTTCAAATTAAATAGCGTTCGTTCTCATCCCGAAAACTTCGTTGTGCAAAGTTTCATTTGGTTCTGTCTACAATTGCGACCTGTATCGTGATTACAAGAATAGATGGACAGACGGACATTGCTAAATCGATTCAAAAAGTGATTCTAAGTCGATCGGTATAATTAACAATGGGTCTATCTCTCTTCCTTTTGGGTGTTACAAACATATGCACAAAGACATAATACTCTCGTGGAGTGTATAAAAAGGGTAAAAAGACAACTAACCAAATGACTGCCACTAGAATTATGAAATTTGATGCATACGTCACTCTGACTTTGGAGACGTGCACAATAAAGAAATCTGCCTTAATTCGTACTTTGGGCATTCATTCGTGTGAACGCGTAAATGGGATAAATAAAATATTTTTTCCAAATTCGTACTTTTAGCTTCAAATTGGGAAAAGGTATAATAATGGTACCAACCAAATGGCTACATCTCAAATGGCTAATCACGATAGTCGGTGTAAAATTCGTTCTTTTAGAGACAATTTTGGATAAAAAATAGTACCAAGTAATAGCTGTAAATATAATACTGAAAGTGTAGAAGCTCAACATGTTTCGAAATTTAAACTTTTAGGGAAAATTGATCGAAAAGAATAAAATGTTTCCATGCAAATGGTTACATGAAATTCGGTGTGGAAATTCCACTGAGGACTCGCAAGACAATGGATTTCCCAAATTCGGAATCCAAATTGGTAAGGTATTGTTCCAACCATACTGTAGTAGCAGGAACCATAAACTATAGTTTCTTCGCTACTCTGACTATGGAAGAGTTTTCCAAGTATACATCTAATAGACGTAGACCTGTTGAAATTGCAAATAAGTTAAATCGGTCCAGAGGGGAAACATTTCCCTAAGATGGTATAAATATCCCATATAAACAAAATAATTTTCACTTCCGTCTCCATCCCACCCTAATATTGTCTCATTCCATAATTTCACGTTGTTGAAACCGCACAACGCACTTGAAACTGACGTTAAAGGCCACACCATTTTTAGGAGCTAAAACAAAACTGAATCCGAAGAAGAAGAGGATGCAAAAGAAATAAAACACAATTTAAATAATGCAAGAACAACACCATCCTTGAGAAACGGAAATTTGAATTTCCGAAAAGGTACTTGAGGCCTGCTTCAACATTAACCAAAGAAACTCAAATAGTTATACGTATATACGAGTGTATATAGTTGAAACGCACACTCAGACACAGTCGACGAAAAACCTCATGCTCAGCAGCGGCAGCAGCAGACATCGGAGACAGTGAACATTATAAGCAGAAAACCTTAAAGCGATGACTAAGCAATTTCCAGGTTTAATATGGCCAAAATATAGCAAGCACACTCGCACACACATAACAAGAAGGCCATAAAGAAAACTGAATAGTTAACAATCTGCTGGCAATATGCTGGAAACGGAGAGCAGAACAGAAATGAAATAAAAAACGGCAAAGTGATGAAAAACTTTTTTCCTGGGCTTAGAGTTATGCAATTCATACGTATATATGTACAAGCCTACATAACACCGCCACCATCCGTCGTCCAGCCATCGCATCTTTTGCATAGTTTTGCACAAATTTTGTGAATTCGATTCAAGCAATCGACCTACGAACCAACCAACCAAACAACATACAGCAGAACAAAACCACGTCGCAGCAGTAGTGACAACAGCGGACGCGACTTTGCTGTTAAAAACGTATGCAGAGCATCTGGCTCTCGCTTCCTTGCCTTGAGATTTCATTCGGTTGCGTCTGATTGTCTGTCCGTTGATTGTGTTGTGAACACAATTGAAATAATTTCCCTTCTTGTATTTAATTTGGTTACAACCTGTTTTATTTTGGCCAAGTATCAAAGTGAAAAAAGTTTTCAAGTATGCAGAGAATATATATATATCAGGCCATAGACGAACATTTGTTGACCTACAAAATTGTCATTTAGAAATAAATTTTGGTGGAAATTCTTAGCTATTTGACTTTTGGAAGGAAATCATGGACTGATTCAAAGTCATAGTCATGTGCAGACAAATGGTGGGAAATTTGAGTTCAAGAGCGGGTTCAAAAATTGAAAATGTTCTCCCGATTTAGAAGTTCATGGTAGTACAATATTATATTTATTTCGAAAGTGTTTCGATTCGTCCGAGATCCCATGAATTGAATTTTTGCAGTTGAAAGTAATCACATTGGCCTACTTATAGAAAAACACACTTAAAATTGAAAGGGTCATCAGTGCATATTTTTTCAAAATTTTTGGGAGATCACAAATTATCCTTCTTTTAGCTCCTAGAGCTGTATTTAAGAAGTTATGGCCCATTTAACATTTTTAAAATTTTTGGAATTTTTGGGCGATCACAAATTATCCTTCTTTTAGCTCCTAGAGCTATATTTAAGAAGTTATGGCCCAGGTAACATTTTCAAAAATTTTGAAATTTTTGGGTGATCATACATTTTCCTTCTTTTAACTCCTAGAGCTATATTTAAGAAGTTATGGTCCAGGTAACATTTTCAAAATTTTTGGAATTTTTGGGTGATCACAAATTATCCTTCTTTTAGCTCCTAGAGCTATATTTAAGAAGGTATGGCCCAGTTGACATTTTCAAAATTTTTGGAATTTTTGGGTGATCACAAATTATCCTTCTTTTAGCTCCTAGAGTTATATTTAAGAAGTTATAACCCATTTAACATTTTCAAAAATTTTGAAATTTTTGGGTGATTATACATTATCCTTCTTTTAGCTCCTACAGCTATATTTAAGAAGTTATGGCCCAGTCAACATTTTCAAAATTTTTGGAATTTTTGGGTGATCACAAATTGTCTTTCTTTTAGCTCTATTTAGCTATATTTAAGAATTTATGGCCCATATATTTTTGGAATTTTGGGGTGATGCTGATTTAACATTTAGAAAATTTGTAGAAAATCCTTGTGTTCGTATAGTTGTTGCACTTGGCGCCAAGAATTTTGTTAACGTCATTAAGAAAAATAAGTAGTTTCAACAAAATCGTCCACAAGAGTATGCAGTCAAACTGACTTCAGCCGAGTGGTCCTACCAATTTTATTATCCCTCCTATAAAATTACACACCTTGAAAAAATGAAATAATTTTTTTACAGAATACATTTTGCCTTTGGGTCGATTTCGCTCATTTTCAATCCCGACTGATCTGCAACCATTAAATACAACATGACTAGAGGGCGTTATAGGCTTGAGAAATAGATTTTTTGAAGAGTGAATATATATATATATATATATATATATATATATATATATATATGCGTATGTCTGTATGTTCCGTATAGGCCGCACAGATTCGTTTGAAAATGTTACTGTAGCTGACCAAAGGACAAAAGATGGCTCCTGGCAACACTAGCCCAGCTAAAAGAGAGGACCCAAAGAAGTGGATTCGGAAGTTGTGAAAATTGGGATCTTCACCAATGAATTTAACTTGGAGTTGTCATAGTAGGGATGTCCTTTTATTTTGAAAGACTTAAACGTTATTTTAAAGTGTTGCGAAGGCATCACTTTTTCACTAGTTTTCATTTCTTTTTTAAAAAATCCGCCGCTACCGAGGGTAGAACAGCGGACCTTCTGGTTGCTACTACGTCGCTCTAACCATCTCAGCTATCCCCTGTTGTGAGTGGTGAATAACTAATGCAAATCATTTTGTTTGTTAGAACTGACAATAGGAAACTTAACAAAATATTTATATAATGTGACTAATATAAAACGCTAAAAATAAATGAATACTAATTTAATTTAGTATTAAATAAATTAACACTACTTAATTTTACTGATATTATGTAGTATTAATAATTAATAAAATATTTGAAGTACATTAAAAAAGCAATAAATTTATATTTTTTTTTGAAACAAAAATTTTTAAATTATTAAAATCTTATAAAATGAAACATTGTTTATTTATAAAAGTAATAAAACAAAAAAAATCCCAAGCCACTATTCGATTCCGAGACCTTCTGGGTGCTTAAAATTCATTCTCATTCACTTGTGATTTTCACATATTCATAAAATGTTGCGGGATAATAACATACTTACTTAGAAGTTGTTTAAAAGATCTTCCTCAAATGCGGGATAATGCACATTTGGATTTTGAGATGCGATTAAAATGTGCTTCCTACGGAAGTACTTCCATTTTTTTTTTGCTGGGAGGTTATGAAAGGATAAAGGAACGCGGTGCTGCCCACAAAAACTATACTTTAAAATTATCAATTGGTACTCATTTTATGTACAATGAACTATTAATAATTTAAATATGAGCGCTATTGCCACACCCCTTCTGGTATCTCCCACACAAAGTGGCATAAACTTTGGTTACAATAAAACCGGCATAACATCCATACGGGTAGTCAACATCATTTGCAATTTGATATTTAAAAATGTTTCTGAAAGCACTTTAAACTTTAAAAAAATATTTACGCTTTATACATCCCACACAATTGTCACTATCCTAGGTAATATTAAATCCTTCATAACTTCTATACTGGTGCATGTCATCCACTATTACTTGATATTTGATCATGTTTTTACAATTGTTTTATAAATGTGGAAGTTACACACAAGTTATCCTGCCCTATGTTAATTCCGTATAACTTCCGTACATATGTTCTCTGAGAGTGAGGGTATATAAGACGTTTTAGCCGACTGAAGCTTACTTACTTTTTTTTAAATACAGTAATATATTTGTTCACTTAACCACCAGAATATACTTAGTGTAGGGTATAATCAGTTTGTTCTCACTTTTTTGGCTAGGCTTAGTACAAACCATACCCATAAAGAAATTCAGTTGCAAATTCTTAAATCATGGCAGTACCCAGGAAACATTTTACCAAACTATTGGAATCTATATTTATTGCACGACTGAGTGAACGCTACACTGGCCAAATGACTGAAAAACTTGTCAGCAGGTTTTTAATTTTTGTGGAAATTGCAAGGCCTACAAATATAATTGTAAGACTTTTTCCCTGGGACACATGGAAATATTTTCTAAAGAAGAATATTTCATGGAATGAGTTTTATGTCACTAACTTAATTCTTTCGCGGTGAGTTCTTCCATAAGCACAGAGTTTTTAATGAGTAGCCATAGTAGAGTGTAGAGTACTCCTCTTGGAAGGGTACCACTATTCGGATATTTCATCTTCTGCATTCAATGCCAAATCCTTTGCTGGGTTATGGTATGCAAAGTGGTATGGAAGTCGACGTTTTCTTTTGTTCTGATACTCCAAATCGGCATCACAATGCACGCCCGTCCTTAGACTCGGTTATGTCTTCTGTCTGGCTATTTTCCATACAAAGTATGCAGTTGAAGCGTCTACACTTTTACCAATCATATTTGCATTTCCCAAAAAGTACTTGAAATTCTGTATTTGGTAGACTTGCCTTGACGATTGTTTCATTTCATTCATTCATTTTCTGACCATGTTGTATTTTAATTTAATTTAATGTTCTAGAAGAGCTAAATTATTTATTACAATAGTTTGCATAGCAAATTGGGGAGCAACACAACACAAATTGTCCGCGTTATTTTATTTATTTGTTGTTACCTGCGTTTTGTACAAGGATATAAAGGATAGCAGCGGGATGTCACAAACCTGAAAAACAAACATGATTTAATTAAATTTTAATTTAAGAAATTTAAAAGAATTGTTAATTTATAATCATTTAAACATTTAAAGAAACAGGCCTCACCAATTGGCCCTAACGGGCCCTAATCATCAACTAATTACTTACCTTATTGCATTAGTCTTCTGTCTTCTCATTGCCATGATTCATTGTTGTATTTGCCTTCGCATTAGCATTATTATTGCTTGGTCATAAGTGAAGGTCATTGCGTAATAAATGTACAAACATACATACAGCCATACATACAAATGGTTACATGCATACATACTAACATGAACATGCATCTCCACATGTGCAGACGATTTACTTAACATCGCCACAACTGGCTAAGAGTGAGAGGAGTGATGGGAGATAAATGAACAACATCCTAAATTACAACACCACCCAACATCCCAACATACAACCATACAATGAACAATGAGAGCCGACAAATAATAAAACCCTAAACTATGCTTTAATAGAAGGCAGGCGGGCGGGCGGTCGGTCAGTCGCTCGGTCGGTAAAGATAACTCACACACGTCATCTATTTGTGCTCGCACAAATCGGGGATAAAGTGTGGATAAATCTATGTGTTATTGCTGTTGTTGTTGTTGCGGATGCCCACAATGCTATAGACCACAATGGACACGTGCAGTTGCATTGTTATGTCTCACAAAGAAGATAGTAGACTGGCAAACAGGCGTACGTACGGACGGACGGACAGACTGGTCGTAGACGCATCAATGATGAATGACGTTTTTACCAGGGGTTTCGATGTAATTTTTTTCAACCATTCACTCCCCTGCTAAGATAACCATAGTGGCACGCAAGATATTTCACATGGTCTGGTCAGACACTCGTTGGTACAGACATACGTTCGTACATAATCGCTAATGTGTGAATTCCTTGTAATTAAAAAGTAAAGGGCTAATAGTATGATGGTTTATATCAAAGAGAATAACTGGTGTTTGATAGCAAACATAAACTCCGCTATAGTCCCTATACCACAAAATAGAAAATGTCTAAATGAGTCGCAAAATAGAAAATGTATTTTTTTAATTAATTGTAAATAATCAATTTAAAATTAAAAATAAGAAGGTGGAAAAAATCATAAATATAACTTACAACATGACCCAGTACAAAGGCCAGATTTTAATGATTTTAGAGACATTTTTCAACTAAAATTGAAACAGTCAATGCTTTTCAAACGCAAATCAAACTAAAAATGTGGAAGTTGTGGCGGATTCTATAAAAAAACAAGTAAGGAAAGGCTAAAGTCGGGCGGAGCCGACTATATGATACACTCCACTTTCTATCGGAATACAATTCAATTCAGTAAAAAAGTGAAACTGGGAATTTTTTTGCATGTTTCCTAATCACAGGCTAATATGACCTGGTCCAATTTATCAAATCGAAAATAATATTTTTATCGGAGCTATATCCAAACATGGAATGAAGGGACTAACTTTCACAATAAGTTCTTCTAGTTGAAGTATAACGTGTTATGCTCAATTTTAAGAAATTCTCTGAAAATACGCGGTTTCTGGGGGAACGAAATTTGTATGAGAGCTATATGTAAATCTGAACCGATGTGACCATTTCACCATAGGTGCACATAGTTTAAACATATATGATGTTTTGCCAATTTTGATGAAAATCTGTTGAAATATGTGGATTATAGAGCCGAAAAATTCAAATTGGGAGCGATATATAAATCTGAACCGATCTAACACATTTTTACCACAGGTGTTTCTAGTGGAACTATAAGATGTATTGCCAATTTGAAGAAAATTTGTTGAAATCATTATAATCATGTAGCGCAAAGAGATAAAAATGGTACATATTAAACGACAACAGCTAGAAACACACAATTCGGTGTGTACATTCCTCTAATTGACCAGATACATAATATAAAAGTATTTTTCCCAAATTCGTATTTTTATAGGGTAAAATGGGAATAGAGGGATAAAAATGGTATTAAACAAACGGCTGTACCTAGAATAATGAAATTAGGTGTATACATTCCTCTGACTGCATAGACACGCAAAATAAAAAGTTTTTTTTCCAAATTCGTACTTTTCCTTTTCCTTTTACGGCAAAAATTGGTTGAATCATGAAGTTAGGTTATTTTGTACTTTGCACATGTACGTCTGATAATGGATTTTCAAAATTGGTACTTTTGGAATTAAAATAGAATGGAAATACAACCAACTGTAGCTCCAACTATCTTCCAATATTTATGATATTTAAGCTTTTTGAAAATATAAATATAAGAATATTTATTTTTTGATTTAAAATAGCTTATGGTTTGAAATAATTAAAATCTAATAATTATTTATAAAATTATTTTTTATACCCTACACCACTTCGTGGTCTAGGGTATTATAAGTTAGTTTCGCGCCAAATGTTTGTAACACCAAGAAATAATCGAGCTAGACCCACCTTTAAGTATACCGATCGGCTTAGAATCACCAGCTGAGTCGATTTAACGATGTCTGTCTGTCCGTCCGTCCGTCCGTCCGTCCGTCCGTCCGTCCGTCCGTCCGTCCGTCTGTCCGTCTGTCCGTCTGCTGTCCACCTAAGCTTGTTCGCACTCTACAGGTCGCAATTGTTGTCCGATTGTCATGAAACTTGGCAGAAGTTATTTTTTCTGGCCAATGACCATCGGTATTGAATTTGGAGGAAATCGGTTCAGATTTAGATATAGCCCCCATACAAATGTCGCTCCCGATTTGACTTTTTCCGCCCTATAAAGCACATATAGTACCCGATTTTCTTTAAATTTGGCACAACATCTTATAATCCAACTAGAAACACCAATGCAAAAATTGGGTAAGATCGGTTCAGATTTAGATATAGCCTCCATACAAATGTCGCTCCCTATTTCACTTTTTCCGCTTTAGAAACCACATATTGTACCCGATTTTCTTTAAAATTGGCACAGCATCTTATAATCCAACTAGAAACACCTGTGCAAAAATTGGGTAAGATCGGTTCAGATTTAGATATAGCCCCCATACAAATGTCGTTCCCGTTTTGACATTTTCCGCTCTAGAAACGACATATTGTAACCGATTTTCTTAAAATTTGGCAGAACATCTTATAATCGAACTAGAAACATCTATGGTGAAAGTGGGTAAGATAGGTTCAGATTTAGATATAGCCCTCATACAAATGTTGCTCCCGAATGTTAAACCGATTTTGGCCAAATTTTACATATTATATTTCACCAATAAACAGACATGGTGAAAGCGCGTCACATCGTTCCTGGTTTCAATATACCCCCATACAAATGTCCTTTCCGATTTAACATTTTTTGTCAAACACATACATTTACAGGATGCAAAAATCCTTCCCGATTTCACTTTTTTACCGAATTGAATTGCAATGAGAATTGTTTGGGTGATGTCCATATGTCCATACTTTGAAATGAATTTGGTATACTACTGTATAATTTGTATTTGTCTGTCGGACAATTAGATCAATTACCATATTATTTATCATACTCGTTAAATTTGACTGAAGATGAATTTATAGCATATAAATATAATGAATATAATTTATATAATTTGTATGAACTACATAAAATTGCTCCCATGAAATACCTGGGTTTAGTAATCAAAGCGAGGTACATACGCAGGGAGTGGTGTAGGGTATTATATAGTCGGCCCCGCCCGACTTTAGCCTTTCCTTACTTGTTCAATATTTGTATTTGTTTTGGTTGGGCTATATTAAAAAATATATATTTTCCTGTAATATTACTGCACTTCTACGAAAACCGACAACATCTGTGGAATGCAATCCATGGTGGAGGGTATATAAAGTTCGACCCGGCCGAACTTAACGCCGTTTTTACTTGTTTTTTTTTTTTTTTTTGAAAATGCTTTAAAAAAACTACTGAATATTTTCTCATTTTTTTATTTAAAAGTAAAATCCTTCCGGTTAATAATGGAAAATAATTTCATTCAAATGGCTGCTGAGGGCACCCCACAAATAATAGTCCAACGGTTGAATAGTTAAAACAAAACGTTAGATGGCGGACCCTATACTTCGTCATCTAATTTTATGGCGGGGATAAAATTAAAAATCAATTTATTCTTTCTTTTATAACTTAAAACTCAAAATAAATATGCGAAATCATATCGATTTAACATGGAATGATTTTCATCACATACCTGAATGAAATTGGTAATTAGAAAAAATATATTGAAATTTATTTACAAGATAAAATGGTATTTCTACATTTTTTCAGATATGTAAGAAACTTGCGAAAAACGCACTCTGAAATTTTCAGTGTATATAGAATACTGATATAGCCATTTGCTGAGAAAAAATAAAATAGCTCCCATACTAATTTTAATTTTCATTAAGTGGCTCCAGGATATCGTTATTCCATCGAGATCATATTTCTTATTTCCGCTATTAGGTATAAGTTTCTCAATTCGAAAAATTGTTTTCTGCCTACGACACCCTCTAGATCAGTCTTTGAGTAGATTTTATGTATGGGGGTTACATCTATATCTGTTCCGAATTTATTCAATACCGACTGTCCCATTTAAAATTTGGCGATCGGACAATAAATGCGACCTGCACTTTACGAACAATCATTAAATGGACAGACGGGCGGAATGACGATCGATATAAATACTCGATGGTACAAATAAATTAAATATAAGATATTACGCATGAAAATTTCTTCTGTGTAGAAGTTTTATTGGCATATTTGTTCAGTGTGGCTTTTTTGCAAAAAAAAGAATCTACTTGATGAGTGGAATTATTTTGTGAGTTCTATATCGAAAAGTGGTTCTTTTTGGTAAGTGAGGTTATATTAATGGGTCTATAGCAAAATATGCGTCTTTATGGCCTACTTTATCATGGCTTCCTGCTTGCCCTCATCTTTCAGTGTTTTTACCTTAAAGCAAAAATTGGAAGTTATATAACACTAAAATCATAAAAAAAACTGTTTAACTTAAGAATAGACGTAATAAAACCGAAATGCGGCAACTGTGATGCAAATGTGCGAAATAGCTTATGATATTGGTCGAATAATTACCATTATTTTTAAAATATGAAATTAAATTGGCTGATAATCAACTCCATTGTTAGTTGTCAACTTTTTTCATCTCTTTCATTATTATCTTCTTCAAAGCGTGCATTCATTCCAAGTGGTTCATTTTGTGGCTTACTATTTAAATGGTGTGATAATTTCCTAACAATCTAGATAGTTTTGCCCTTCACAACTAAAAGTTAAAAGCCTGTTTAAATGTTTTTAAATCCTTACATTTCTACACATTTCCCTGTCACAGTAAATATTCAATGAAATCCATATCCTTAGAGCTGCTCTACATTTTCCACGATTCAGAGGAGACCATGTACTTGTTTTGTAGTACCATGAGTCGGTGAGAGATTGAAAGAGAGAGAGGGAGAGAAAAAAGAGCCACCACCAACCAAACTATAGACGGTAGGTAGTCTTATATTGTTAAGTGGGCAAAAAGTAATCTCATTATAATAATGGGAACAATTGATTTCTATTTATTTGCTTGCAAATAAGTTCTATGGCACAACCACGAGTACCCAAGAGCGCCCACCTGCAGATACCGCAAAATAACCCAGCAAACTTTTTTAAGGATAAGAACTATCAATGAAATATCTAACAAGTGAAAATGGTGGAATATTCTGAAGTGAGGATCCTATATATTATCATCCCTAATGTTAGGCACAGTGGGTAAAAAGTCAGAAACTTTTTAATTGGAAAAAGTTAGAAGTTTTTAATTAAAAAATCCGAAATTTAGAATAATTTTTTCGCCGATTTTTTGCAATTCTTTTCTTTCATATAAATTGAAATCACTAAAGTCGATTTTTATCGAAAAAGTTAGAAGTTTTTAATTAAAAAATCCGTAATTTAGAATATTTTTTTCGCCGATTTTTTGCAAATTCTTTCCTGATCATATAAATTGAAATCACTAAAGTAAATTTTTTATCGAAAATCGATCACTTTATCGTCCCTCAATGTTAGGCACAATGGGTAAAAAGAGAGAATTTTTTAATTGAAAAAAGTTAGAAATTTTTTAATTAAAAATTCAGAAATTTAGAAAGTTTTCGTCGATTGTTTTGAAAATTTTTTTATGATCAAACAAATTGTAGGCATAAAAATAATTTTCTATCGAAAATTCATTACTTTGACTTGAAATAATCGATTTGCATATATCGTAAGTTCCTCTTGCTGCAAAGATATTTCGATCCAGCATGTTTGTTGGGTTCTGTTGCTCTAGTTTTCCCGTATATACTACATGTATTTAAGTCCCTATCCTGCTCCTCTGTTTTGACTTTCATATTATTTCCTTTTCTGTGTTTTTCTCTTTATTTTTTTTTTGCTGTTATTATACAACTGTTATGTTTCGCTTGTTTCCTCCTCGCCATTCTCTCGATTTTCAATGGCAGCAACGACGACGATGATGATGATGAAATTATAATCAGGGGAGTTAGTGCATAGTAATTTTATACACCAGGTAACATTTGCCTCGGAGCCATTCACTCGCTCGTCCCGTCTATAACGACTTTGCTGTCGTTCTTTATTGAATCTTGTCTTTATTGTCGTCTATGTATATCTATTCAATTTTTTTGTGTGTCCTTGCCCCGGCCTCGTCCACCCCCACCCTTAGTTGCTGACATCCTTACAGGACTTGTTCTATAGATTTGTTAGGTTACACACTGGCAAAAATGTGCTGGGTGAGGGTGTGGGAGAGTGGAAGAGAGAGAGAGCGTGGGGTTCAAACAAAATGTGGTTGGAAAATAATAATACTTTGTTATAGCAAATAATCTTTATGTAAATGCCATGATAATCTGGTAAATGGTTAGGAGATGGCTGGAGAAAGTGTTTCACTTATACCTTAAAGATGTTTCCCGGAACGGCAAGCAGTAAGAAACAAATCGATTGGTCGATCAATGTAGGTACCTACGCACCTAGGACACGAGCAGGGAAGTTACAGACCTTAAACTCGATACTTTGAGAAGAATTTAAATGAACTCATGGGCATTTGAGTGGTGAGCAATAAAATTGATTAATTTTTTTTTCGTCGAAGAACTAAGTAAAACTTAAGCGTTTGCGCAACCTTTAAAGAAGTTGAAGATGGGTTTCTCAACATCTCCGTTATTGAAACAAAATGTTGAATCTTTGGAATGAAGGAAACGAAGTACTCTATTAGTATCTTTTTAATTGCAAGGTTTAATCGCTGATTTTTCCATCCTTTTTAATATGATCTCAATGACAAAGTTATCGGTTCATCAAACTACTAAAGATATATAGGACGGGCCATTTAAAATTTTAAGTTTGAACTACATTAATTTTTATTTTCAGGTTTATGTTTGACATTTGTCAAATGGGACGCTATACGCTCGAACAGAATTGGGAAATTTTAAAACTTACTACCAAAGAAGTGAGTCTTTAACGCAAACTGTAAGAAATTTACGTGGACAATTTTCGAGAAGAGATCTACATTCAGTTCAGCCTTCGTGAAGCTCATTTTCATCTCGGTGGCTATGTCAATAAGCAAAATTGCCCACACGCGACTATTGAGAGGCCAATGCATCCACAAGCAGACACTGTTTGGTGTGGATTTTGGGCTGTAGTGAAAAATTGGGTTGATCGGATGAGGTAATGTCAAGTCAGTCGTGTTAGTCTTATGAATGATATTGTGTTCCATTATTAAATAACAAAGTTCAACTTTTCCAATAAAAACAGAAATTTGATCAAATAATCAGTACTTTAGCCGATTCTAAGTTAAAATGTTACATGACCCACCCTATAATATGGTTTATAAAAATATGTGTCTTGGAAAATAATATACCCATTTCAAAATAAGGATAATTTGTGATGATCCAAAAATCCAGAATTTTTTAAAAATATTAAATCATTCATAACTTCTAAAACAAAGATCTTACAGATAAAACAATGATAATTTGTAATCACAAAAAAAACAGAATTTTTCAAAAATATTATAGCGACCATAACTCTAAAATGTAGTCCTTAGAGTTAGAAAAAGAATAATTTTTCATTGGGACAACATCTTATAATCCAACTAGAAACACCTATGCAGAAATTGGGTAAGATCGGTTCGGACTTAGATATAGCCCCCATACAAATGGCGCTCCCGATTTGACTTTTGCGCCCTAGAAACCACATATTGTACCCGATTTTCTTTAAAATTTGCAAAATATCTTATAGTCCAACTAAACAAAACTATGGTGAAAGTGGGTAAGATCGTTTCAGATTTAAATATAGCCCAAATACAAATGTTGCTCCCAAAAGTTTAACCGATTTAGGACAAAGTATACATTTTATATTTCACCTATTTCGTTCCAGGTTTCAATATATCCTCATACAAATGTCCTTTCCGATTTAACATTTTTTGTCAAACACATACATTTACAGGATACAAAAAACCTTCCCGTTTTTCACTTTTTCACCGAATTGAATTGTATTCGGATAGAAAGTGGAGTGTATCATACAGTCGGCCCGACTTTAGCCTTTCCTTACTTGTTTTTAAATAGTTTTATAAATAAATATAAAGTTTTTATTTTTCTAAACCACGCTTATAGTACAAGTCCACCAATGCGTTTATACTATATATCAAAATAATACTTCAATCCAATTCAAAAAGTAAATATATAACAATAACAACAATCTTCAAAAAAAGCCATAAATATTTGTAGATTGTGGGTGCTACAGTTGGTTCTATTTCCATTCTATTGTAATTCCAAAAGTAAAACAATTTAAAATCCATTATCACTCACGTACACAGTGCAAGATAACCTAACTTCATGATTCTACCTATTTTTCCGTAAAAATAGAAAAAACTACGTAGTATTTGAACAAATCTTTTTTATTTGTTCTGTCTATGCAGTCAGAGGAATGTACTATATACCGAATTCCATGATTCTAGCTGCGTCAGTTGCTTGGTACCATTAAGAGTACGACTTTCTAAAATCTCTTTATTTTACGTATCTACGCAATTATAGGAATGTACACATCGAATTCCATCATTCTAGCTGTAGTCGTTGGTATTCTTTGAATGTTCGAATGTGGAAAAACTTTTCTACTTTTCGTGTATACGTAGTCAGAGGAATGTATACTCCGAGTTTCATGACTTTAGCTGCGACCATTTGGTTGGTACAATTTGTATCCCCTTTTTCCATTTTAACCCCAACAAGAACGAATTTCGAAAACTCCCTTTATTTTACTGATCTACGCAATTAAATGAATATGTTATTATTTTAGGTGCAACAGTTTAATTGGTACCATTTTTATCCCTCCCATTTACCTCGTAAGAGTACGAAAATATTTTTATATTAAGTATCTACTCAACTAGAGGAATGTCCACACAGAATTTCGTGTTGCTAGCAGTTGTCGTTTGATAAGTACCATTTTTAACCCTTTTTCCCCCATTTCACCCCCTACGAATAAGAATCACTTTATGGTGCACGTTTATGCTATCAGGGGAATGCACATTCAAAAATTTCAAGTAAGTATAAACAGACATATTCAAAAAACATTATTAAATACTCTAAATATTAAGGGTTATTGGGAGTATTATCAGTCCTTGCGAGGGATTTTTTTTCCTGTGGACCGATTTTGCCCACTTTCAATTTAAAATCACCTACAACTATTAAACGTATTCTGGGAAAATTTGGACTAGCTCTTTCGTTTAGATGCTAGCGTGCTTTCGGCAAACGGGCGGTCGGATGGATATGACTACATTGTCTTATTATTTTATGACAATCAAGTATATATACTTTATAGAGTCTCAGGTCGATATTTCAAGGTGTTACAAACGGAATGACGAACTTAGTATACCTATCCTGTGGTATACTAATAATAAAACATCAACATTCATCAACAAATATTGCAATTAGCATAAAATATCATAATTTCCTCTATTTTGTCGGTAATACTGTGGAATATACTTCGCCCGGCCGATCTTAAGCCCTTTACTTGATTTGTATAAAATTTGGTTTGAATTTGGGCAATGAACATACCCAAGTAAAACTGGATCGCAAAAGTGCAGCTTCTAATATAGGGTTCATAAAAACGACCCCTTCGCTTTCAGGTATTCTGGGCAATAAATACAAAAACTACAAAGGATTGGTTTCGTCGATTTTTCATTCAAAATGTTGCAATGAGCCAAATATCATATAATCGAGTCCGCAAAGCAGATTATAATCGAGAGAAAAACAGATTATTTGAGACAGAGATTAAAAGATTTTTTGAAAATATTATTATCACAATATGACCGCAAGAATTTTTAAATCTTGAATAAACCAACCCCAGTTTCACCTTGGCGTGACAACATTTCCCCCTTCCGACCCATTCTACTGTGTGTGCACTGCATGAAATGCTATTGTTCCGATACCGCACACACATACATACATCCATACTTATCACAGATATTCCACAACAATGGAAAATTAAACACAATAGTATGAAATATACATGGATACATATGTATATAGCCAACTGGAAAGATAGTTAAACGTCCAAGGACATAGTTATGCAAATATATTTACATATATGTACGCAATGAGTGTGTATGTGCGTATGTTTGGGCCGGAATGTATGTGAAAATTGTTGACAACAATAACGTTAATGTATTGCCGCTTACAATACATACATACAGAGACAGATATGTACTTATAAAGTGATATATACAAATATGTGCTTCAGCATGTGCACATTCGCCAATGGCTCAGTAGTTCTCAATGTGATAAAAAGGGACTAAAAGAGTACCGATCATGAAACATAAATTGCGTAGACACATAAAATAAAGGGATTTTTCGCAATTCATACTTTGAACGGGTAAAATGGGGACGAGGGATAAAAATGGTACCCATCAGACGGTTGAAGGTGAAATGGTGAAATTTAGTATATACTGGCCGTGTAGACGAAAATTTTAGAAAATTTTTGAAACATATATTTTTCAGGGAAAAATGGGACGAAAGGGGATACAAATGGTACCAACCAAACGGATGCAGCTAGAATAATGAAATTTGAACCATGTAGACTCGCAACAAAAAATATTTTTTCGAATTTTGTACTTTTAGGGAAACGGAGCAAAAGACAAAAATAGTACCAACAAAACAGATAAAGCTAGTATAATAAAATTCGGTATATAAACGCAAATTGCTTAGACACACAAAATTCGTACTTTAGGGGGATGTAATGGGAAAGCGGGATAAAATTGGTACCAACTAAACTGAAGGTGAAATTCGATGTATACATTTCTCTGGCAGTATAGATGCTTAACATTAAGAATTTTTCAAAATTTGTACTTGAACGAGAAAACGGGACGAAAGGGGATACAAATGGTACCTACTAAACTGATGCAACAAGAATAATGAAATTTGAAATATGTAGACTCGTAACGAAAGATAATTTTTCGAAATTATTTACTTTTAGGGAAACGGTGCATAAGGGTATAAAAAAGGTACCAATCATGCGCATGCTGTTAACACAATGAAATTCGGAATATACATTCCTCTAACCGTGTAGTCCCGCAACGTAAAATATTTTTTCGAAATTTCTAATTTTAGAGGACAAGGGCCGAAAGGGGATAAAAAAAGTACCAAACAACGAGAATCGTAAATTTCGTTGTGCTCATTCCTCGGACCTTGTAGACTTTTTCAAAATCGCTGTTTTAGGGTTAAATTGGAAAAAGGGACAAAAATTGTACCAACCAAACGGCTGCAGCGAGAACCTTATATTTAGTTGTATGCTTTCCTCTTACTTCGTTGACACTCAAAATAAAAGGAATTGTACAAATTTATGGTTTTAGGGTAAATTTGGAAAACGGGATAAAAATGGTACCAAAAAACGACTCAAGTTGAAATGATGAAATTCGATGTATACATTGTACAGACATTGACCGTACGGATGTTCAACGGTAATTTTTTTTTTCGAAATTTGTACTTGAATTGAAAACGGGACAAAAAGGGATAAAAATTGTACCAACCAAACGGATGCAGCTAGAATAATGAAATTCGGTACATATATTCCTCTGACCGTGTAGACGCACAACATAAAGTAATTTCTCGAAATTGGTACTTTAGGGGAAAACCAGGACGAAAAGGGATAAAAATGGTACCAACGAAACGGATACAGCTAGAATATTGAAATTCGGTATATACTGTCCTCAGTCCCTGTAGACTCACAACGTAAAATAATTTTTCGAAATTTGTAAATATTGGGGAAAAACTGGGCTAAAGGGAATAAAATAGTACCAGTCGATCGGCTATAAATATAATAATGTCGCTTTGACCTCGTAGACGCGCAATTTATACTTTCTGGGAAAAACGGACGAAAGGGGATAAAAACGGTACCCACAAAACGGATACAGCTAGAATAATGAAATTCGGTATATACTGTTCTCTGACCGTGTGACTAACAACGTAAAATAATTTTTCGAAATTTGTACTTTTTGGGCGAAAGGGAATAAAAAAGTACGAATCAGAAAACGGACGAAAGGGGATAAAAATAGTACCAATCAAACGAATGGAGCTAGAATTATGCAATTTGGTATATACATTACTCTGACCGTGTGACTCGTGATATAAACGAATTTTCCCAAATTTGCACTTTTTGGGGAAAGGGGATAAAAAAGGTACCAAGAAACCTGTTACAGCCAGAATTATAAAATGCAGTGTGTACATTCTACTGACTTCTTAGAGGGTAAAATAATAGGTTTTTTCAAATTCACACTTTTAGGGTCAAATTAGGAAAAAGGAATAAAATTGTACTAAGCAAATGGCTGTAACTAGAATCATGGAATTCGGTAATACTGATGGAGTGGTACATGATTCGTCCAGGCCGAACTTAATGCACTTTTTCTGTGTTTTATTTTAATTTTTAGTTTTCCTTATTAAATAAAGTAATTTTTTATTTGCTGATTTAAGAATCTCTGACCTCAATTCCAGTACGTCCGCATGCACTTACATAGCCTACAACAGCAATGTGAGTGAAATAGAAGACATTCTCCACTTACACATATATATTTACACAATGACCCAGAATTTCACAGTACATAATGTGGGGGGAAAACACAATCCTGGCGATAAAGTCTATGGCGGGCTGTGGACTATTATGCTGTGGTGTGGTGGTTCTTCTATACGAGAGTACATCAGCATCAGCAGCCTCATGCTCATCATCACCACCGACGATAACTAAAGCGGCAGCCACCACAAAAAAACTGGGAAACAATTTTTGCATAAAATCGATATTTTTAAATGATGCCATGAAGAGAAGACATTAAACCGTATTGAAATTGACATAAATTCGAAAAACAGTTTTGCTTTCAACAGGGCATACATGGCCGACGAAGAGAAATACTCATGAAAAGTTGGTGAAACTGTTTAAAGATTAAATACATTTTTTAATTTTTCACTATAAATTATTTAAAATCCGTTTTTTTTTCTCAAATATGCATGCCTGCGTTCAAGTGTTATGGTCTCTTAATGGACTTTTAAGTTTTTTCGTTTTTGTTATGGCTTTATTAATATTTTTAAGCTTTTTGAACTCTACTGTGCGTTTGGAAATATATATTTCCCAGTCACTCCCCAGTCGCATTGTTTCAATTTGGTTCCTCTTAAGCGAACTGAGAAAAAAATTACCATATTTTATTTCGAACCTATAAAGAGTTTTCACTTTTTTCGATTGGCTTTTGTCGTGGCCGCCACTGCCGCCGCCGCGTCCATTAACGACTATTCAAAATATTCCATGCCTGGGCTGCTTATCGTCTGCTAGTAAACCCGCATTTATAACACCTTCTACTCGTATGGCTTTATTATTCATTTATATTTTGTTGGTTTTGTTTGCGGGAAATTGCCTGGAAACGAAGTTCAATGTTGTCTTTTGTCTTTGGAAATCACTTTCACGTAATGCCTCATTGTCTGCGTGAATTTAGATAAGAAAATTGTCTGATGAAAATTGAAAGTTTTCTTTTGTTGCCGGCTTTGTGCTAACTCATGTCAGGTTGTGGTTAAAATATCAATCATGCATTTAAATTGAGGTCTGTTCTTCGTTGTGATATCATCTGTGATGTGAAATTATGCAAAGTCAGTTGGTGATTGATGGATGTATCACAATCAAAAAGGTAAAGAAGAAAAAAACACACAAAAAGATGATAGAAGTTAAAAAGTAAAGATCACACAAGAACTTATCATGTCGATTGTCAATATTTCGAAGGGCTGTCTATTAGGGCTTTGCTTTGAAACCAGATTGGAATCTTGGAAACTTTGGACTCAAATATGACAAAATGCCATCAGAGTAAAGAGAGAAATTTTTATCTGTCTGTTGGCCAATTAATACGCTACCAATTAATATCTGTCATTGTAATAATTGACTGGAGGCCGTCTAAATTCAATGTGCACTGCAAGCAATTCAATATATCGATTTTCTTGGCAAATGTTTTTTTTTATTAATAGGGCTGTTTTTCTTTAAGCCGGGATAACAAGCTGCGATAATAAAAAGTAAATTTTTACACAAAATAAATATATATAAATAAATATAAATATTTGCATCAAAAAAATTTTTTTTTCAAAAAAAATAAATATTGTGTTGACTTTTTTTGACTTAGTCTCGATATTTTTATTTTTAGTGAAATTTTAATTTTTATTTAGCTTTTTGATATCGCAGGTTAGTTTTCCAATTTAAAGAATACCAGCCCTAATGTATGGGGGTATACTAACTTTGTCATTCCGTTTGTAACACATTGAAATATCGATATATTCTTGATCGTCATAAAATTCTAAGACGATCTAGTCTGTCCGCTAGCATCTAAACGAAAGGAGCTAGAACGTTCAAATTTTCCATAAATGCGCCTTATAGTCGTAGATCGGTTGGGATTGAAACGGGGCGAAATGAAATGAAAAAGGGAAAAAATTTTCCCTCACAAGGACTAAAAATACCCTAATATTTTAGCGTATTTAAGCATGTTTATACACTCCACGAGAGTATTATGTGTTTGTGCATTTGTTTGTAACACTCATAAGGAGACGAGATAGACCCATTGTTAATTATACCGATCAACTTAGAATCACTTTTTGAGTCGATTTAGCGATGTCCGTCTGTCCATCTATTCTTGTAATCACGATACAGGTCGCAATTGTAGACATAACTAAATGAAACTTTGCACAATGAAGTTTTTCGGGACAAGGACGAACGCTATTTAATGTGAAGAAAATCGGTTCACATTTAGAAATAGCCCCCATACGAATTTCACTCCCGATTTGACTCTATTCACTCTAGATACCACATATTACAACAGATTTTCTTTAAAATTGGCAAAACATCTTATATTTCAACTAGAAACACCTGTGGTAAAAATGTTTTAGATCGGTTCAGATTTATATATAGCTCCCATACAAATGTCGCTCCCGATTTGACTTTTTTCGCTCTAGATACCACATATTGTATCAGATTGTCTTCAGATTTGGCAAAATATCTTATATTTAAACTAGGAACAGCTGTGGTGAAAATATCGGTTCAGTTTTAGATATAGCCCTCATACAAATGTCGCTCCTGATTTGACATTTTCCGCTCTAGAAACCACATATTGTACTTGATTTTCTTTAAATTTTGCACATCATCCTATAATCCAACTAGAAACACCTATGCAGAAATTGGGTAAGATCGGTTCAGATTTAGATATAGCCCCCATACAAATGACGCTCCTGATTTGACATTTTCCGCTCTAGAAACCACATATTATACTCGATTTTCTTTAAATTTGGCACAACATATTATAATCATACTAGAAACACATATGCTGAAAGTGGGTAAGATCGGTTCAGATATATATATGGTCCCCATATAAATGTCGCTACCGATTTGACTTTTTCCGCTTTAAATGCCACATATTATACTCGATTTTCTTTAAATTTGGCACAACATATTATAATCATACTAGAACCACATATGCTGAAAGTGGGTAAGATCGGTTCAGATTTATATATGGTCCCCATATAAATGTCGCTACCGATTTGACTTTTTCCGCTTTAAATGCCACATATTGTACTCGATTTTCTTTAAATTTGGCACAACATATAAATGTCGCTCCCGATTTGACTTACAATATCTATATCTTATAATCTAACTGGAAACACCTATGTCGAAATTGGGTAAGATCGGTTCAGATTTAGATATAGGCCCCATACAAATGTCGCTCCCGATTTGAATTTTGCGCTCTAGAAACCACATATTGTACCCGATTTCCATTAAAATTGGCACAACATCTTAGAATCCAACTAACAACACCTATGGTGAGAGTGGGTAAGATCGGTTCAGATTTAGATATAGCCCAAATACAAATGTTGCTCCCAAAAGTTTAACCGATTTTGGCCAAACTATACATTTTATATTTCACCTATTTCGTTCCAGGTTTCAATATATCCTCATGTCCTTTCCGATTTAACATTTTTTGTCAAACACATACACTTGTTACTTGTCCTTACTTGTTTTTGAATATGTCTGTTTATATTTGCTTGATATTTGGTAAGCGAATTTCCCTTATAGCAAAAACGTGCACCATAAAGTGATTTTTATTTGTAGGGGGTGAATCGGGCAAAAAAGGGATAAAAATGGTACATATTAAACGACAACAGTTAGAAACACGAAATTCGTTGTGTACATTCCTCACCTCTGTGGAATGCAATCCATGGTGGAGGGTATATAAAGTTCGGCCCGGCCGAATAAATATTTCGCTAATTTTTATATAGCACAAAAAATTTTTCTAAATTTAAAAAATAGTTGTTGAAACTCTTACAGAAAACATGATTTTTAAATATATTTAATTATTCTCGACTTATATTTAGATCTTTAAAAAATGAAAACAAATTAACACTGTCCATGTTGAATCGTTCATACCATCCCCTATAGAGTTCATTCCACAGTATTGCTTCTAGATTACAAGCTGTCAATTTAAATTTAAATTTAATGTTATTAAAAAACACATTAAATATTGTGCTAATATAGTATCACACCCTATGTCCATAATCTGTAGTAAATAATATTTACCACCTACACTGTAAGAATTTTCCTTCATAATACTTATGAATCGATTTCATAAAAGATTTTTCATAAATTTAGTGAAGTTTTTCTTAATATGTATGAAAAATTAATAAATAAAATGAATTGTTTCATAGAATTTGTTCATATACATTTCATATATCATACAACAAAATTGTTAATTTAGTGAAACTTAGTTTCATAATATCAAAGAAAGATTCCATAATATTAAAGAAACAATTCTTAAATATTATGAAATATGTCATAACCAATAAAATATTTGTGTCATAAAATGTCTTCATAACTACAATGAAGGTTTTCATAGATTTTATAGAATGTTTTATAATATACAACTCCATTTTTAGTGTGTCAACTTTATTCGGTTGAATGCTAGCAATTCTGATTTGTCCTCTCTTAACTCTGGCATTAGTATTTGCCCTGATTTAGGTCAAAGACATACTCTTTGGAAAGACTCTCTTGGTTGGTTAGTCAACAAGTCAGACCTTTTTTTTGCTGTTTTGTTTATATTGGAAACTTCAGTATAAATTATTAATATTTATGAAATGAAGGAAATTAACGAAGTTTCTTTATAAAATCTATCTATGAAAAATAATGAACTTGTTTGAGAAAAGTTCATCGAATGAAGAACTGCACTTCATAGTTTCTAAGAAATGTTTCATATATTCTATAACACTTTTCATTGACTTGTGCTTTATGAAACATGTTTCAGTGTTCCTTTAGTCCACTATCTCTCACGTACACAGTGCAAGATAAACCCCAACTTCATGATTCTACCCATTTTTGCCGTAAAAGTAAAAAAGTACGAACGTGTAATTTTTTCATATTTTGCAAGTCCATGTTTTATTTTTTTTTTCCATGATTTTAGCTGGTTGGTACCATTTTTATCCCCTTCTTCTCATTTTACCCCCTTAAAAGTACGACTTTCTAAAATCTTTTTATTTTACATGTCTAAGCAATTAAAGGGATAAATACATTATTTCATCATTCTAGCTGTAGCCGTTTAGTTGGTACCATTTGATCCCTCTATTCCCATTGTATCCCTTGAAAATTCGAACCTTTTTATTTTTCGTGCCTACACAGTCAGATACTCCGAATTTCTTGAGCCTAACTGCGGTCATTTGGTTGGCACAATTTTTATCCACTTTTTCCATTTTAACCCCAAAAGGTACGAATTTCGAAAAATCCCTTTATTTCTATTGTCTACAAAATCAGAGGAATGTATACACCGAATTTCATTATTCTAGCCGGTTGGTTGGTACCATTTTTATGCCCTTCATACCCCTTTCCATTAATTTCTGAATTTCTAAAAATGCCTTAGAGTACGTACTCAGAGGAGTGTACATATCGACTTAAGAAATTTTTATTTCAGACCTACGGTTGGTACCATTTTTATCCCTCTTTCCCGTTTTTCCTTTTAAAAGTAGGAATTTCGAAATATTCATTTATTTTATATATAAACCGATTTTCATATATCTAGCTGTTGTCTTTTGAATTGTACCATTTTTTTCCATTTGTATGAATTTTGAAAAAAAAACTTTTTGGTCGTGTTTACGCTATAAATCCGCACCATATTTGGAATACGCTCCATTGTGAAGAATACTTCATTATGATTGCAAATCGCCAGGATATTTATACACTACTTTTTATATCGAGGTTCTGAAAATTGCTAAAATACCTACAAATGTGTCTCGTTCGACTATCAATTAAGAAAGATTAAACTTCTTCTACGCCACTCTTCACTATTGGGCTGACATTGTCTGTGGCTGGTTTTAATTTGTGGCGCGACTTGTTTGTATAGCACGACTCTGTGTATATGTCCTCTTCAAAGAAGAGAAAAGTGTCAAGTACAACACGCATTTTGTTTTTATTTTTTGTTCGCCTCTAACCGAAAACCGTTGTAAAATGTTTTATGTGTTCTCTGTGTGAAATTCGAACTTATTTAGTTTCGCGTAAATATCATGGCTGTTGTTAAACATTTAATTAAAACTGGTACAACTACAACTATTTTAACTAATTTTAACCTAAATTTTGGGAATTTTTTTCGTTGCAGTTCCCAAAAAAGGCAAAATATATTCAACACAAACAACAACATCTGCAGCAAACCTACAGTAGACATGCCAACATGTTAAAGTGACACATGGTACTAGCAGTAGTACATGAGGCGGCGGAAAAAAAGAGTTACTGGTGAAACAGTGGGATAAGATGGTGGGAAATAAAAAAATATTCTTTTAGTTCAAATTTTCAAAAATGGTTGCATCTCGGTTGGAATTGGAAATGCAAGAAATCGGTCCAGATAGTGTCGTAAATATTCCTTTTGAAGCGAGAACCAACACCAAAAAGTGATTTTGCAAAATTCGTACTTTTAGAGGTTGAAATCGGGTCCAAAGGGATAAAAATGGTACTAATCAGATGACAGCCGATAGAAATATTAAATTCGTTGCGTACATCCCTCTAAGAGGCCAGGTAGAATTAATAAATTTTTTGAAATTCGATATAATGAGAAAAGAGGTATAAAAATGGTACCTACCTAACGGTTAAAGCTGAAATGTCGGTATTTACATGCCTATATTGAGAGGACATGTAAAATAAATAAATGTTCAAAAATTGGAATTTTAAAAGAGTAAACTAAGAAAAGAGGGATAAAAATGGTACCATTCTACCGGCTGAAACTGAAATCATGAAATTTCGGTATTCGCTTTCCTCTATTGAGAGGACAAGTAAAATAGAGAAATATTTCAAAATTCAAACTTCAAAGGGCTAAAAAGAGAAAAGAGGAATAAAAATGGCACCAACCAAACAACTGAAGCTGAAATCATTAATCACAATCTGCTCTATTGGGAAGATAGATAAAATAATGAAATCTTCCGAAATTCCAACTTTCAAGGACTAATATGAGAAAAGAGTGATAAAATGGTACCAACTACACGATTGAAGCCGAAATCATGAATTTCGGTGTGTACATCCCTTTATTGGACAGACAAGTAAAATAAAGAAATGTTCCAAAATTCGAACTTTAAAGGGCTAAAATGAGAGAAGAGGGATAAAAATGGTACCAACCTAACGACTGAAGCTGATATCATGAAATTTCGGTATGTATGTATATCCCTCTGTTGGCAGGATAATTAAAATAAAGATTTGTTCATAAACTCGAACTTTAAAGGGTTAAAATGAGAGAAGAGGGATAAAAATGGTACCAACCTAACGACTGAAGCAGAAATAATGAAATTCAATTCCTCTAACTGTGTAGAAGTGTTACAAGAAGTTATTTTTGAAAATTTGTTCGTTTAGAACGGAAATGGGCCGAATAAAATTAGGCGCGTACGTTGGTTGGACTGTCCGTCCGTCTGTCCGACTGTTGAAAGCACGCTAGCATCTAAACGAAAGAAGCTAGACCGTTCAAATTTGCCATAAATGCGTCTTATAGTCGTAGATCGGTTGGGATTGAAATGGGGCGAAATCGGCCCAAAGGGAAAAATTTTTCCCTCACAAGGACTAAAAATACCCATAATAATCCCTAATATTTTAGCGTATTTAAGCATGTTTTTTGAATATTTCTGTTTATATTTGGTTGATATTTGGTATGCGCATTCCCCTTATAGCAAAAACGTGCACCATAAAGTGATTCTTATTTGTAGGGGGTGAAATGGGGCAAAAAAGGGATACAAATGGTACATATTAAACGACAACAGCTAGAAACACGAAATTCGGTGTGTACATTCCTCTAATTGAGTAGATACATAATATAAAAGTATTTTTTCCAAATTCGTACTTTTAAGGGGTAAAATAAGAATAATGAAATTCGGTGTATACATTCCTCTGATTGCATAGATAAGTAAATTACACGGATTTTTTAAAATTCGTGCTTTTTGGGGTTAAAATGAAAAAGGAGATAAAAATAGTACCAATCTAATGACCGCAGCTAGAGTCATGGAATTCGGAGTATACATTCCTCTGAGTGTGAAGACACTGAAAATAAACTAATTTTTCGAAATTCGTACTTTTTGGGGTTAAAATGAAAAAAGGGGATAAAAATAGTACCAATCAAATGACCGCAGCTAGAGTCATGAAATTCGGAGTATACATTCCTCTGACTGCGAAGACACGGAAAATAGATGAATTTTTCGAAATTAGTACTTTCAAGGGATACAATGGCACAGAGGGATAAAAATAGTACCAACTAAATGACTGCAACTAGAATGATAAAATTCAAATTGCGTAGAAACGTCAAGGGGGTAAAAATGGTACCAACCAAATGGAATCATGGAATTCGGTGTATACATTGCTCTGACTGCATAGACACGCAAAATAAAAAGTTTTTTTTCCAAATTCGTACTTTTTCTTTTACGGCAAAAATTGGTTGAATCATGAAGTTAGGTTATTTTGCACTATGTATTTACGTCTGACAATGGATTTTCAAAATTTGTACTTTTGAAATTCAAATAGAATGGAAATACAACCAACTGTAGCACCCACTATCTACCAATATTTATGGCTTTGAAAATATTTTTCAAAATATAAATAGAAGAATAATAATGGGGACAAAACCAACGTATGCCAGAAGGTATATGTTGGTACTACTAAGACAAAATTAAAGACTAGAATATCATCTCATAAATCTGACCATAAAGCTATTAACAGACAGAAGACAGCTCTTGCAGCGCACTGTACCATCACAGGCCATACACCAAATTTTGACAATGTAGAGATACTGACAGAGGAGAGAAATTACAATAGAAGATACACTCTTGAGATGTTACATATTATTGACGTTCCTACCAACAAAAGACTTAACTACAAAACTAACACAGATAAATGCGCCAAAATCTATCGTTACACAGTAGACAAATACAGACGATCAAAACTGTCATCAGTAGACGAAAGCACGCAAAACCGCTCGGACTGCAGATAATATTATACATATAAAAATGTTATTATCCATAAATTTGTTAAACTTTTTGGAAAAACAATTTGTAATGTAAATGTGTAATTCTTTTTTGTGTATAGTCACCCCTGAAGATGATTGAAGATTTCAATCGAAATATTGGGATTAAATAAATAAATTATCAAAAACCAGTAAGGAAGGCCTAAAGTCGGGCGGAGCCGACTATATAATACCCTACACCACTCCCTGCGTATGTACCTCGCTTTGATTACTAAACCCATTTATTTCATGGGAGCAATTTTATGTAGTTCATATAAATTATACTATAAATGCATCTTTAGTCATATTTAATGAATATGGTTAATAATATGGTAATTGATCCAATTATCCGATAGACAAATACAAATTATACAGTAGTAATAGGATGAATCGGACCGACATTTCAAAAGGGGGCCTATAAATACATTTTGGGCCTGGTCCAAAACATGGGCCTATATATTTCTCATTCGCGGTAGGTATTCCTGGTTGAAAAATACCATGATCTGCAAAATTTGATGAAGATCCGATGTAAGATGTAGTTTCTAGAGCTGTAATAGATCAGTATGGGACCCCATTTGTGTTATACCAAAGTATGGACATATGGGCATCTCCCAAACAAGTAAGGAAATGCTAAAGAATGGCGGACTTTCTATCTCATTACAATTCAATTTGGTAAAAAAGTGAAATCGGGAAGGATTTTTGCATCCTGTAAATGTATGTGTTTGACAAAAAATTTTAAATCGGAAAGGACATTTGTATAGGGGTATATTGAAACCTGGAACGATGTGACCCGCTTTCACCATGTATGTTTATTGGTGAAATATAATATGTAAAGTTTGGCAAAAATCGGTTAAACATTCGGGAGCAGACATTGCGAAATCTGAACCGATCTTATCCAACTTTTGCATACGTGTTTCTAGTTCGATTATAAGATGTTCTGCAAAATTTAAAGAAAATCGGGTACAATATGTCGTTTCTAGAGCGGAAAATGTCAAATCGGGAGCGACATTTGTATTAGGGCTATATCTAAATCTGAACCGATCATACCCACCTTCAGCATAGGTGTTTCTAGTTCGATTATAAAATGTTGTGCCAATTTTAAAGAAAATCGGGTACAATATGTCGTTTCTAGAGCGGAAAATGTCAAATCGGGAGCGACATTTGTATGGGGGCTATATCTAAATCTGAACCGATCTTTCCCAATTTTTGCATACGTGTTTCTAGTTCGATTATAAGATGTTCTGCAAAATTTAAAGAAAATCGGGTACAATATGTCGTTTCTAGAGCGGAAAATGTCAAATCGGGAGCGACATTTGTATGGGGGCTATATCTAAATCTGAACCGATCTTATCCAACTTTTGCATACGTGTTTCTAGTTCGATTATAAGATGTTCTGCAAAATTTAAAGAAAATCGGGTACAATATGTCGTTTCTAGAGCGGAAAATGTCAAATCGGGAGCGACATTTGTATGGGGGCTATATCTAAATCCCGATCTTACCCAATTTTTGCATACGTGTTTCTAGTTCGATTATAAGATGTTCTGCAAAATTTAAAGAAAATCGGGTACAATATGTCGTTTCTAGAGCGGAAAATGTCAAATCGGGAGCGACATTTGTATGGGGGCTATATCTAAATCTGAACCGATCTTATCCAACTTTTGCATACGTGTTTCTAGTTCGATTATAAGATGTTCTGCAAAATTTAAAGAAAATCGGGTACAATATGTCGTTTCTAGAGCGGAAAATGTCAAATCGGGAGCGACATTTGTATGGGGGCTATATCTAAATCTGAACCGATCTTACCCAATTTTTGCATACGTGTTTCTAGTTCGATTATAAGATGTTCTGCAAAATTTAAAGAAAATCGGGTACAATATGTCGTTTCTAGAGCGGAAAATGTCAAATCGGGAGCGACATTTGTATGGGGGCTATATCTAAATCTGAACCGATCTTATCCAACTTTTGCATACGTGTTTCTAGTTCGATTATAAGATGTTCTGCAAAATTTAAAGAAAATCGGGTACAATATGTCGTTTCTAGAGCG
Organism: Polietes domitor; assembly: GCA_947397865.1. Classification (NCBI taxonomy): domain Eukaryota; kingdom Metazoa; phylum Arthropoda; class Insecta; order Diptera; family Muscidae; genus Polietes; species Polietes domitor. The sequence goes on from OX377622.1 coordinate 123,324,137, forward strand.
GAAAATGTCAAATCGGGAGCGACATTTGTATGGGGGCTATATCTAAATCTGAACCGATCTTACCCAATTTTTGCATACGAGTTTCTAGTTGGATTACAAGATGTTCTGCCAAATTTAAAGAAAATCGGGTACAATATGTCGTTTCTAGAGCGGAAAATGTCAAATCGGGAGCGACATTTGTATGGGGGCTATATCTAAATCTGAACCGATCTTACCCAATTTTTGCATACGTGTTTCTAGTTGGATTATAAGCTGTTGTGCTAATTTTAAAGAAAATCGGGTACAATATGTGGTTTCTAGAGCGAAAAATGTCAAATCGGGACCGACATTTGCATGGGGGCTATATCTAAATCTGAACCGATTTCCTCCAAATTCAATACCAATGGTCCCTGGCCAGAAAAAATAACTTCTGTCAAGTTTCATGACAATCGAACAACAATTGCGACCTGTAGAGTGCGAACAAGCTTAGATGGACAGCAGACGGACAGACGGACAGACGGACGGACGGACGGACGGACGGACAGACAGACATCGTTAAATCGACTCAGCTGGCGATTCTAAGCCGATCCGTATACTTAAAGGTGGGTCTAGCTCAATTATTTCTTGGTGTTACAAACATTTGGCGGAAAACTAACTTATAATACCCTAGACCACGAAGTGGTGTAGGGTATAACAACAACACCTGTTTTTCAAATAAAGCCTACAGCCGAACAAAACTAAAAGAAAATAGAAGAATAATTATTTTTTGAATTGACGTATTGGTAGCCTTGCCTTATAAGCGTGGTTTGAAATAATTAAAATATTATATTTATTTATAAAATTAATTTTTATACCCTACACCACTTCGTGGTCTAGGGTATTATAAGTTAGTTTTCCGCCAAATGTTTGTAACACCAAGAAATAATTGAGCTAGACCCACCTTTAAGTATACGGATCGGCTTAGAATCGCCAGCTGAGTCGATTTAACGATGTCTGTCTGTCCGTCCGTCCGTCCGTCCGTCCGTCCGTCTGTCCGTCTGTCCGTCTGCTGTCCATCTAAGCTTGTTCGCACTCTACAGGTCGCAATTGTTGTCCGATTGTCATGAAACTTGACAGAAGTTATTTTTTCTGGCCAGGGACCATTGGTATTGAATTTGGAGGAAATCGGTTCAGATTTAGATATAGCCCCCATACAAATGTCGGTCCCGATTTGACATTTTTCGCTCTAGAAACCACATATTGTACCCGATTTTCTTTAAAATTGGCACAACAGCTTATAATCCAGCTAGAAACACCTATGCAAAAACTGGGTAAGATCGGTTCAGATTTAGATATAGCCCCCATACAAATGTCGCTCCCGATTTGACATTTTCCGCTCTAGAAACGACATATTGTACCCGATTTTCTTTAAATTTTACAGAACATCTTATAATCGAACTAGAAACACGTATGCAAAAATTGGGTAAGATCGGTTCAGATTTAGATATAGCCCCCATACAAATGTCGCTCCCGATTTGACATTTTCCGCTCTAGAAACGACATATTGTACCCGATTTTCTTTAAATTTTACAGAACATCTTATAATCGAACTAGAAACACGTATGCAAAAATTGGATAAGATCGGTTCAGATTTAGGTATAGCCCCCATACAAATGTCGCTCCCGATTTGACATTTTCCGCTCTAGAAACGAGATATTGTACCCGATTTTCTTTAAATTTTACAGAACATCTTATAATCGAACTAGAAAAACGTATGCAAAAATTGGGTAAGATCGGTTCAGATTTAGATATAGCCCCCATACAAATGTCGCTCCCGATTTGACATTTTCCGCTCTAGAAACGACATATTGTACCCGATTTTCTTTAAATTTTACAGAACATCTTATAATCGAACTAGAAACACGTATGCAAAAATTGGGTAAGATCGGTTCAGATTTAGATATAGCCCCAATACAAATGTCGCTCCCGATTTGACATTTTCCGCTCTAGAAACGACATATTGTACCCGATTTTCTTTAAATTTTACAGAACATCTTATAATCGAACTAGAAACACGTATGCAAAAATTGGGTAAGATCGGTACAGACTTAGATATAGCCCCCATACAAATGTCGCTCCCGATTTGACATTTTCCCCTCTAGAAACGAGATATTGTACCCGATTTTCTTTAAAATTGGCACAACATTTTATAATCGAACTAGAAACACCTACGCTGAAGGTGGGTATGATCGGTTCAGATTTAGATATAGCCCTCATACAAATGTCGCTCCCGATTTGACATTTTCCGCTCTAGAAACGGCATATTGTACCCGATTTTCTTTAAATTTTGCAGAACATCTTATAATCGAACTAGAAACACGTATGCAAAAGTTGGATAAGATCGGTTTAGATTTCGAAATGTTTGCTCCCGAATGTTTAACCGATTTTGGCCAAACTTTACATATTATATTTCACCAATAAACATACATGGTGAAAGCGGGTCACATCGTTCCAGGTTTCAATATACCCCTATACAAATGTCCTTTCCGATTTAACATTTTTTGTCAAACACATACATTTACAGGATGCAAAAATCCTTCCCGATTTCACTTTTTTACCAAATTGAATTGTAATGAGATAGAAAGTCCGTTCGTCTTTAGCATTTCCTTACTTGTTTGGGAGATGCCCATATGTCCATACTTTGGTATAACACAAATGGGGTATGGGACCTGATCTATTACAGCTCTAGAAACTACATCTTACATCGGATCTTCATCAAATTTTGCAGATCATGGTATTTTTCAACCAGGAATACCTACCGTGAATGAGAAATATATAGACCCATGTTTTGGACCAGGCCCAAAATGTAGTTATAGGCCCTCTTTTGAAATGTCGGTCCGATTCATCCTATTACTACTGTATAATTTGTATTTGTCTATCGGATAATTGGATCAACCATACCACCATACCATATTATTAACCATATTCATTAAATATGACTAAAGATGCATTTATAGTATAATTTATATGAACTACATAAAATTGCTCCCATGAAATAAATGGGTTTAGTAATCAAAGCGAGGTACATACGCAGGGAGTGGTGTAGGGTATTATATAGTCGGCCCCGCCCGACTTTAGCCCTTCCTTACTGGTTCAATATTTGTATTTGTTTTGGTTTGGCTATATTAAAAAAAATATATTTTCCTGTAATATTACTGCACTTCTACGAAAACCGACAACCTCTGTGGAATGAAATCCATGAAAGAGGGTAAAGTTCTATGTCCTCTCCCACTGCTGGCTCCACTGTGCTGCCCAGAAAAAAACCCTTATCTTAACTATCTGAGTGTGCTAGTTGAACTGGCGTTTTTTCATCTCGTCTTGCGATTGCTAAAATTGTTTGTCGTTTGTGTTTTATTCAGTTAAAGTTTTTTCTCTCGTCTCGTTAATGTTTAAAGTCAATGTTTTATGGGGTTTGATCTGCAAAACACCACGCCGTCGACCACCCGTCTGAACGCCGCACCGAAAGCAATTGCAGCCATCACCAGCAGCAGTGGCAGCAGTGGCAGCAACGCCATCAGTGACAACTGTTGTTGTTGTTGGCTGGCTGTTAGAGAAACAACGCAAAGAACAAAATAGTTTCCACAGTAATTAGCAGCAACATGCAATATGGGATAGAAATAACAATAACACTTTTATTTAAGTTAACAGCCAAAGTCTCGGCTAAAAGTCAAAGGTATTTACGTTGCTGTGTGGCTGGTTTGTTGCCAACACACATACACATACCTTTATATTGTTGTTGCAATTTCTGCTGCTGTTTTTGTTGTTCTCTTGTATTTCTTGCAAAGTTTCAAAGTTAAACTTAATTGACATTTAACTACAGTTTAACATTTTTTCGCTGTCTTCGCTGACTCACAAGAAAACTAAGTCATTTTGTTAGACATACTGTTATGTTATACATACGTACACTTAGGTTAGATATTCGAAATGTTGCGGAGCGCAAAAAATTAAAAACTAAATTAGACATGGGACATGGAAAAAAGTGCTCTGAAATTAGCATGAGAATTAGAATTCAACGACAACTAATTAATGCAAATTACAATTAACAGCGGTATTTAGATAAAGTGTTTTTTCTAGGTTTCATTTTCCAATAACTACTAAACGCTCACAAATTTTTGAGATCTGGCAACGCAATTATCGATTTCGTTGAGTTTGATGGTTTGAGGTCAATGGACACAAAATCAACTGGAAGTCAACCAATTGTTTCATAGCAATATTCTTATTAGTTGTGCGGCATGTTTTTGGCTTAATGGACATGTTAATAAGCAAAAAGGTCGCATTTGAGGTGAGGAGATTGCACGAGACACCGTTGGTGCCTCTTGGAGGACGAGGCCTCGTTGGTCCTTATTTATTGATAAATAAATAAAGAGTGATTTTTTTGAGGTTAGGATTTTCATGCATTAGTATTTGACAGATCACGTGGGATTTCAGACATGGTGTCAAAGAGAAAGATGCTCAGTATGCTTTGACATTTCATCATGAATAGACTTACTAACGAGCAACGCTTGCAAATCATTGAATTTTATTATCAAAATGCGTGCTCTGTTAAGAAAGTTCAGAAAGAAAGAAATTGTGTTCAGCGACGAAGCTCATTTTTGGCTCAATGGGTACGTAAATAGGCAGAATTGTCGATTTTGGAGTGAATATCAGCCAGAAGCATTGCAAGAGCTACCAATGCATCCAGAAAAAGTCACAGTTTGGTGCGGTTTATGGGCTGGTGGCATCATTGGACCGTACTTCTTCAAAGATGATGCGAATCGTAACGTAACTGTGAATGGTGAGCGCTACCGTGAGATGATATCCAACTTTTTTTTGCCCAAAATGGAAGAACTGAACTTGGTTGACATGTGGTTTCAACAAGATGGCGCTACATGCCACACAGCTCGCGATTCTATGGCCATTTTGAGGGAAAACTTCGGAGAACAATTCATCTCAAGAAATGGACCGGTAAGTTGGCCACCAAGATCATGCGATTTGACGCCTTTAGACTATTTTTTGTGGGGCTACGTCAAGTCTAAAGTCTACAGAAATAAGCCAGCAACTATTCCAGCTTTGGAAGACAACATTTCCGAAGAAATTCGGGCTATTCCGACCGAAATGCTCGAAAAAGTTGCCCAAAATTGGACTTTCCGAATGGACCACCTAAGACGCAGCCGCGGTCAACATTTAAATGAAATTATCTTCAAAAAGTAAATGTCATGGACCAATCTAACGTTTCAAATAAAGAACCGATGAGATTTTGCAAATTTTATGCGTTTTTTTTTTTTAAAAAAGTTATCAAGCTCTTAAAAAATCACCCTTTAAAAACGGCGCACAGTGGTCTAAAACAAAATTTAAAAATTTACGTGTAAAAACATTGAATTAAAAAATAAAATAAAGGTGCAGGAATTTGAGGGCAGTTGAAGTGATATAGAGGAGCACAAATATTAAAATCTAGATGTTTACTTCTGTGTAGATTCGTCTCGAAATCAGATACTTTGGCCATTGTATGTGATTATTGGTCGTAGAACCGAGAAATGAACTCCGATTGGCATGCAATTTAACTTGATGATAAAGGAAATTTGTTCGTCTTTTTAGCTGCGTAACTAATATTCAAAAGTTAATGAAAACGAGCAAAAACGGCGTTAAGTTCGGCCGGGCCGAACTTTATATACCCTCCGCCATGGATTGCATTCCACAGAGGTTGTCGGTTTTCGTAGAAGTGCAGTAATATTACAGGAAAATATAATTTTTTTAATATAGCCAAACCAAAACAAATACAAATATTGAACAATTAATTTTATAAATAAATATAATATAAAATAAATACAAGGCTGCCAGTACGTCAATTAAAAAAATAAATATTCTTTTTCAAAAATATTTTCAAAGCCATAAATATTGGTATATAGTGGTTGCTACAGTTGGTTGTATTTCCATTCTATTTGAATTCCAAAAGTAAAAATTTTGAAAATCCATTATCAGACGTACATAGTGCCAAATAACCTAATTTCATGATTCAACCAATTTTTGCCGTAAAAGAAAAAGTACGAATTTGGAAAAAAAAACTTTTTTTTTTTGCGTGTCTATGCAGTCAGAGGAATGTATACACCGAATTCCATGATTCCAGCTGCGCCCATTTGGTTGGTACCATTTTTACCCCCTTGACGTTTCTACGCAATTAGAATTTTATCATTCTAGATGTAGTCGTTTAGTTGGTACTATTTGTATCCCTCTGTACCATTGTATCCCTTGAAAGTACTAATTTCGAAAAATTCGTCTATTTTCCGTGTCTTCGCAGTTAGAGGAATGTATACTCCGAATTTCATGACTCTAGCTGCGGTCATTTGATTGGTACTATTTTTATCCCTTGTTTCATATTAACCCCACAAAGTACGAATTTCGAAAAATCAGTTTATTTTCCCTGTCTTCACACTCAGAGGAATGTATACTCCGAATTTCATGACTCTAGCTGCGGTCATTAGATTGGTACTATTTTTATCCCCTTTTTTCATTTTAACCCCAAAAGGTACGATTTTTGAAAAATCCGTGTATTTTACTTATCTATGCAATCAGAGGAATGTATACACCGAATTTCATTATTCTAGGTACAGCCGTTTGGTTGGTACCATTTTTATCCCTCTATTCCTATTTTACCCCTTAAAAGTACGAATTTGGAAAAAATACTTTTATATTATGTATCTACTCAATTACAGTAATGTACACACCGAATTTCGTGTTTCTAGCTGTTGTCGTTTAATATGTACCATTTTATCCCTTTTTTGCCCCATTTCACCCCCTACAAATAAGAATCACTTTATGGTGCACGTGTTTGTTATAAGGGGAATGCGCATACCAAATATCAAGCAAATATAAACAGAAATATTAAAAAAACATGCTTAAATACGCTAAAATATTTGGGATAATTATTGGTATTTGTAGTCCTTGTGAGGGAAAAAATTTTCCCTTTGGGCCGCTTTCGCCCCATTTCAATCCCAACCGATCTACGACTATAAGACGAATTTATGGAAAATTTGAACGTTCTAGCTCTTTTCGTTTAGATGCTAGCGAGCTTTCAACAGACAGACAGACGGACGGACGGACATGGCTAGATCTTCTTAGAATTTTATGACGATCAAGAATATATATACTTTATAGGGTCGCAGGTCGATATTTCAAGGTGTTACAAACGGAATGACAAAGTTAGTATACCCCCATCCTGGACGTGGAGGGTATAAAAATCCTGTTTTAGGAATTGAAAAATCTGACTTTTTGCAAAAATGGGGAATATTCAACCTTTCTAAATATGAAGGAAACAATTTTTGATCCAGATTTATATATTTTTTAAAAAAGACATTTTTAAAAATATTTATTGCGAACAAACTATATTTTGTGCAACCACGGTTTTGACGCCAGAATAAAGCTAGGAGGATCTATTACAACAAATTTTGGTGCAAATTCTCTTAATAAGTATGAGAAAAAGTTCGGCAAATTCGAAAAAATAAATTAAGCTTTTAAAATTTAAATATAAATATATTTAGAATATACCAAAAACATAAAAAACAGAAATAATAAAAATTAAGAAAAGCTGCCAACTTGAGCAGATCAGTCTATCTTTAACTGTTATGTTTCAAAATAATCCTAGATTCCTTATTTAATTTTATTTTTTTATTAAAAAATTCAAAGCTGTTTACTCTGGAATTTGATTCTGGGCCACTGTTCGGCGAGCTTTATAAATGATTGCCGACTATTTCGTGAGTGTAATTCTAAGTCTTATGTTGACTGTCGATTTTCTCTACAGCAGTACTCTATCACATGTCATACAGAGAAGACTAATTTGAGGAAACAAGAGCATGCGCGCAAGATATTACGCATCCTGATTATGGACGACTCATACTGTGAAAATTATTATTGGGAAAAATATTACGATGTGCAAGGATTGACTTGATTCCGTAACTCCTTTCCAGAGTTATCGTGCCAGCCAGATAGACGGACGGACGGTCGGACAGGGCTCAAACAACTTAAAAAGTCGTGAAACGGATTGCGTTACACTTTTTTCTGTCCCAAATGATATAGACTCACTAAAGATTTTACTAAACGGAATCTGCATAGAGTTTAAGAATATTATTTGGGATTGGTAGAAGTTTTTTTCCAGTTTAGTCAAAACAGTACCAATTTTGTTGGAAGTTCATCCATTTTCCCATTATCCATTCGGCTTTATAATATCACGTCCAGCTCTTTAAGTGCCAATATCTTCATAAATATAGCTATAATCTGCGAGTTTGCACCATTTTAAAAAGACATTTTCAATTCTTTAATAGACAACATTATAAAATAATATCTTTATCTCCATCTGCACAGACATCATTTTTCGATTCAACCACTTGCCTTTGCCAGTGCATGCATACATACATACAGACAGACACTACATATGACTCTATAATCATCGTAAAAATACTCATTTATTTGTAATTCCTTGCCATATAAAGGACCTCATGCTCTCATTATTTTGTTAATGTCTTTTTATAGTCAGTTTGTGTGTTGTTGGTGGCATTGGTGTTGGCTGAGTTGAGTTGAGTTGTCTTCAAATCGTGTCATCACCGCCGAGCTTTAGTTATTCATACAAACATATATGATTATATGTGTGTAGGTATGCATGCATGAGTGTGTGTCTGTGTAGGTACATATCTCTGGATGTGTTTGTAAGTACTTGAAGATATTACGACTACCACAACAACTACACGAAGAGAGCATAACATTTGGATTTAACCCACTACTGTGACTACACTATTATGCTTCCAATTACTCCAGAAATGTACATTAAGTTGGGTGGCAGTTCAAGAAATAATACAAAAGTGACAAGCACAAATTTTGCAAAATTCTGACTTCACTTTTTATTTCTAAGTGACTTAAATTTTTAAGGGGTACCAATTTTATCCCATTTTCGGATTAAAGTACGAATATTGAAAGATCACTTAATTTTTATCGTCTACGCAGCCAGAGCGAAGCTACACAGAATTTCATGATTTTAGCTGATATCGTTTGATTAGTAAAATTGTTATGCCGTTTTGCTCCGATTTCACCCTAAAAGTACAAATCGGTACCAATGTTATCCCTTTTTCCCCATTTTTGGCCTAAACAGGAATATTAAAAAATCACTTATGTTTCGCATTTACGGAGCCAGAGCGAAGTATACACCGAATTTCATGATTTTATCTGATGCCGTTTTATTGGTACCATTTTTATCCCCCTTTGCTCCGTTTTCAGTACAAATTTCAAAAAATAAAAATCATTTATTTTGCCCACATAGATAGAATGTACATTCTAGCTACAGGCATTTGATCGGTTCCAATTTTATCCCTTTTTCCCTATTCCGCTCGGTACCAATTTTATCCCTTTTTCACCATTTCCCTCTTAAAATTACCTTTGAGCGAGATACTATTTTGAGGTATATTTTAGTAATGTTAATTATTAATGCTATGGCTTCATTTTTTGCGCGACCCCCTCTAATAAACATACAAACACCCACACAGTCATGTCTAAAGAACGAGTACAAGTACTCGCAGTTGATGATTATCCTAAATAGTTCACTTTTATGTGTGCATATGTAGAGTTCGTACGGGGGGCAGAGTGACAAGTTGCAGAACTCTTCACCAAAAGAAATCAACAAACAAACCATGCCCCAAGCAAGATGTGATACTTGTAGCCCCTCCTTATTACACTACCCCCCGCACGAGCAAACGAGAGTATAAGCCCATTTTATGGGAATGTTTTGTGAATGTGGCGTTGTGAAAGTATAACAGTTCCTTAAATGACAAAACAAAAGTGTTGTTAGTTTGACACTAAAATGTCATAGTTAAAGATAATGATATGACATGTTTTCCCCCTTTTTCGTGTTGTTGTTTTTACTTTTTTTCTGTGCTTTTTTCATTATTTTTTGTTAGCTGTCGTTTGTTGCAAATGAAGAAGTTAACAAATTTCCAGATTACAAGCAGGGATCAAAATGTGTACGTTTATACGTATATGCAAGTAAGTAAGTTTGTGTGCCTGAACCAGTTACAATGGAACTGATTTAATTAAAGCCTTGTGGCAGATGTGATATCAAGATAGTACTAAATTCTTCACAAGGATAAGCTTTATGGTCGTGTAAAGATATGACAGGTGTATCAAGTATTGGGCTAATCATATGCTGGAAGAACAATTCAATATTAAAGATACTTGATCGCATATCGAATTAGCTTCTCAATTACTTCAGGAGAAACCAGATTTGGGATAATTTTTTTTTACCTTTTTGAAAAATTTCCGAAAGTTTCACGAAAAATCCTTCTTTAAAAATATTTTTTAAGAACATTTTTTTCTAAGACACAAAAACTTTAAAAATGTCATTTAATAACACTGTGTGTAATTTGTTAAGTCATGGAAATATAACCATATACGGACACCACGACGTGATAAAAAAAACAGACACGTGTCTCTCAGTTTTGCCCAAAGTATTGCACTTTTTTATGGACCCCAAAGATTTGGGGCCTCGGTGTCATTTTAGCAAAAAGTAATAATTTTCTCAGGCTCATATCTTACAAACTGATTTTAATTTTGATTCACTCTCTGAGGCAAAGTTATAGTTCTTGTCATAAATAACAAAAATTGTGATAATATAAAATCAAAAAACTTCATCTTCAAGCTCAAAATCGCAAATGTTGCCGAACAAATCGTATAGGCTGTAGTGCTTAAGGATAATATCACTCATACGCACTGTAGTCGGACTGACCATTAACAGAAACAGTACTGCAAGATATATTTTTCATATGTTCTAGAAAGTTATTTATTGAGATCTTAGGTACATTTTTGTAGTTAATTGTATTCCTGAATTTTAAACGGTTTGCTACCTATGGAACTGAACAGGGGAAAAAGGTTAAAGAATCATTTTTTAGTTTTTTTTGCGGTTTTGGCCTCGAAACTGAAGTTTTTTTATTTTATATGTTCACAACTTTTGTTCTTTATGAATATGAGCCTGAGAAAATGATCGCTTTTTGCAAAAATGACACCGAGGCCCCAAATCTTTGGGGACCCATAAAAATAGTACATGACTTTGGGCAAAACTAGGAGACACGGGACTTTTTTGTTTTGGTCTTTTATCATGTATTGTTGTCCGTATATGGTTATATTTTTTCGTGTTGTACCGTGTAATGGAACACAATATCAGTCATATGACTACCACGACTGGCTCGGCAGTACCTCATCTGATCAATCCAATTTTTGTCCGACGACCCAAAAACGCTTTGGTTTTGCGAACTGTGACTTCAAGATTTTCACCATTTTTGTAGTGAATTTTAATAATGCGTTGTTGCAGCGTGTATCGTTCCATTTTTATACCCTACACCACTTCGTGGTCTAGGGTATTATAAGTTAGTTTCCGCCAAATGTTTGTAACACCAAGAAATAATTGAGCTAGACCCACCTTTAAGTATACGGATCGGCTTAGAATCGCCAGCTGAGTCGATTTAACGATGTCTGTCTGTCCGTCTGTCCATCTGCTGTCCATCTAAGCTTGTTCGCACTCTACAGGTCGCCATTGTTGTCCGATTGTCATGAAACTTGGCAGAAGTTATTTTTTCTGGCCAAGGACCATTGGTATAGAACTTGGAGGAAATCTGTGCAGATTTAGATATAGCCCCCATACAAATGTCGGTCCCGATTTGACATTTTCCGCTCTAGAAACCACATATTGTACCCGATTTTCTTTAAATTTGGTACAACATCTTATAATCTGACTAGAAACACCTATGCCGAAATTGGGTAAGATCGGTTCAGATTTAGATATAGGCCCCATACAAATGTCGGTCCCGATTTGACATTTTCCGCTCTAGAAACCACATATTGTACCCGATTTTCTTTAAATTTGGCACAACATCTTATAATCCAACTAAAAAACCAATGGTGAAAGTGGGTAAGATCGGTTCAGATTTAGATATAGCCCTCATACAAATGTTGCTCCCGAATGTTTAACCGATTTTGGCCAAATTTTACATATTATATTTCACCAATAAACAGACATGGTGAAAGCGCGTCACATCGTTCCTGGTTTCAATATACCCCCATACAAATGTCCTTTCCGATTTAACATTTTTTGTCAAACACATACATTTACAGGATGCAAAAATCCTTCTCGATTTCAATTTTCACCGAATTGAATTGCAATGAGAATTGTTTGGGTGATGCCCATATGTCCATACTTTGGTATACTACTGTATAATTTGTATTTGTCTGTCGAACAATTGGATCAATTACCATATTATTTACCATATTCGTTAAATTTGACTAAAGATGAATTTATAGCATATACATTATATATAAGTGTATATAATTTATATAATTTGTATGAACTACATAAAATTGTTCCCATGAAATACCTGGGTTTAGTAATCAAAGTGAGGTACATACGCAGGGAGTGGTGTAGGGTATTATATAGTCGGCCCCGCCCGACTTTAGCCTTTCCTTACTTGTTAGTAATGGCGTAGTTTCTATTTGTCAAATGTCAAAGAATAAAAGCTTCAAAAGTGACAGCTACCGAAATACCGGGTGATTCAAAATAGCACCTATTGTTTGGAAAACCCTGTATAATTAAAATTTCATTGCCTTCAATACTAGCAATAAATTTAGGAACTTAGGTCCGTTGTCGCTTCAACTACAAATTAAAGTTAATTTTGTGAACTGTCGCCAAAAAATTAGAAAATGTGTTTTTAATAGTTTTCGTTGGCATAGAAACCAAAAAATTTAAAAAACCTGAAAAAATGCTTTGCTTGCATTATTGAATACGATGTCCTTAATACAATATTTAAATGCGCTTAAGAGCTAACATTAGCCATTCTTACATTGTTACTAACAAACTTAAAGTATTTTCTAGTACTGTATATTCTAACGTTTATATGTTGTAGTTATACATACACGTCACTTATAATAAATCTATAATATATCAACAAATTTCCCCCAAACGAATTACTAAAAAGGGAATTACTCAACTTTTTTGTTATATAAAACTTAACTTAACACTATCATTTATAACTACTATTTACAATATAGGGTGAACCATTGTCTGTCCCAATTATTGGCATGTGTTGTATACGACATCGTCCAAGTCAAAACTAACTAACATTCGATGGTAGAATAGGAGCTTACCATCTCTCTACAAAATACCCTCCCTCTCCAGAGCCAAAAGATCGACAGGAGGTCGGTAGCTATCCTCTAGTAGTCTTAGCAGATTGTTATCTAGCTGAAGACTATCCCTAACCAGTCCGTTATCCAAGGAGGCAGACCTATCTAGGAACCGAAGTGCCCCATTCATTAAACCCTGAAAAAATGGAAGTTGTGGCCCGTTTTGTAGGGTCCATAAACAAATTGTGTTAATTTTTTAAATACACACAATATTTTTATTATTCCGATTTTGAGTTTATTGATTTTTAATAGCAAAAAATAGATTTTGTATCAAATTAAATTTATTTATATATCGCATCGAAATTTTGAAAAATTATTAAGAATGATTTGTCTACAAAAATTGAGGCATTATTATCTTTCTTGAAGACAGTAAAAAACAAATGAAAATTAATTGGCTTAAAGTTCATGTTGAGGACAGGGGAAATTTTGCTCATATTTTTAACTTCGTTGCAACTTTTCAAAAGTTAATCTGAAAATATGTATTTTATTCTTTAACGTTTTTCAATTCAATTTTTTTCAAAAAGGGATTTTTTTTAATATTTAAACAAACAAACTATATTTGGCAAACAATGCCATAACGAAGCTAGGAAACCACAATTTCTTAAATTCTTTCGGTGCGATATTTAAGACACTAAAGTTTAAAGGAGTACCAGTTAAAATAATCTGCCTCGCCTAGATACTATACAATACCGCATAAGACAGGGACACAAAAATAAGAATGTTTAATGAGAGCATCAAGTCAGCCGCAGAAGAGGAATACCTGCAAATAAATTTTTTATTTTACTCTTTTAAATCGAAACATTAAAAACGTATTGAAAAATAAATATAAAATATATACGATTGCTCTTGGGGCCTTGATTAATTTCAGTTTTTACAGAACTCAAAAATATTTACTATGTAGTTCAAAAGTTATTGAATTTTGGCCGATAAAATATGATTCTGAGCCACTGTCCATCGGACAACAAATACGACAAGCTTAAGATGGTCAGCAGACAGATGGCCAGATGCCTCAGTCCAACTAATTCAATTATTTCTTTGCGTCACAAACATTTGGCGTAAAACTAACTTATAAAATCCTATTCCACGTAGTGATCTAGGGCATAAAAACAATACATTCCAGTGACATAATGGTCAAAAGAATAAATTCATACATATTTATCTTCTTCTCTGATTAAAAGTGTAACTTAGTGCACTTCCTTAAGCCATTACTCTGTTATGGAAACCTTAAATTGTTTTCCCTATTGAGACGAAAGGAAAACACGCACACACACACTCAAAACAAATCTTATAACTATTCGTTATAAAATCCATTTGCTCTTGCATTTTCTGGCCTGTGTTGTTATGACCAACTCCCAAATCCCTTTACACTTAACATTTACTTTTCTTTTTGATAAATACACTGCCGTCGCATTACTTACACACTCATACATATATGAATTGTAGTAAAGCACACACACTAACACAAACATTCTCGAGCACGTGTAGGGCCGGCCGACTCCTGGAGCACTCCCGGCACCGTGGCGCAGACAACTGCAACATCACTGGCCTGTGGTAACACGATGTACACCGTGTACACTCATAGTCGCAGCCGTAGTCGTAGTATTTCATTGTTTGTTTCCGTGTCTTCTTCATTAAAAATTAATATTTCAATCAAAGTTGTTGTAGAGGAAACTCACGCAGACAAACACACACACTCAAACATACACAAGGACATGGCATACCCGCCAAAGAACACAAGAAAACGAAAAAGTTCCCGGAGAGAAAAAAAGGAAAGCTCAGCTGCTTTGGTTTATGGTTTTCTTTCATTTTCCGTTACTTCTTTAAGACAAACAAATCTTTATTGCAATTTCTGCTGACTGTATTTTTTCAGCTTCCTTCAAAATTGTCTTCTTCTTCTGCGTCTTGGCGGATGTAAAGGGTGATTTTTTAAGAGCTTGATAACTTTTTTTTTTAAAAAACGCATAAAATTTGCAAAATCTCATCGGTTCTTTATTTGAAACGTTAGATTGGTCCATGACATTTACTTTTTGAAGATAATTTCATTTAAATGTTGACCGCGGCTGCGTCTTAGGTGGTCCATTCGGAAAGTCCAATTTTGGGCAACTTTTTCGAGCATTTCGGCCGGAATAGCCCGAATTTCTTCGGAAATGTTGTCTTCCAAAGCTGGAATAGTTGCTGGCTTATTTCTGTAGACTTTAGACTTGACGTAGCCCCACAAAAAATAGTCTAAAGGCGTCAAATCGCATGATCTTGGTGGCCAACTTACCGGTCCATTTCTTGAGATGAATTGTTCTCCGAAGTTTTCCCTCAAAATGGCCATAGAATCGCGAGCTGTGTGGCATGTAGCGCCATCTTGTTGAAACCACATGTCAACCAAGTTCAGTTCTTCCATTTTTGGCAACAAAAAGTTTGTTAGCATCGAACGATAGCGATCGCCATTCACCGTAACGTTGCGTCCAACAGCATCTTTGAAAAAATACGGTCCAATGATTCCACCAGCGTACAAACCACACCAAACAGTGCATTTTTCGGGATGCATGGGCAGTTCTTGAACGGCTTCTGGTTGCTCTTCACTCCAAATGCGGCAATTTTGTTTATTTACGTAGCCATTCAACCAGAAATGAGCCTCATCGCTGAACAAAATTTGTCGATAAAAAAGCGGATTTTCTGCCAACTTTTCTAGGGCCCATTCACTGAAAATTCGACGTTGTGGCAGATCGTTTGGCTTCAGTTCTTGCACGAGCTGTATTTTATACGGTTTTACACCAAGATCTTTGCGTAAAATCTTCCATGTGGTCGAATAACACAAACCCAATTGCTGCGAACGGCGACGAATCGACATTTCACGGTCTTCAGCAACACTCTCAGAAACAGACGCAATATTCTCTTCTGTACGCACTGTACGCATTCGTGTGGTTGGTTTAATGTCCAATAAAGTAAACTGAGTGCGAAACTTGGACACAATCGCATTAATTGTTTGCTCACTTGGTCGATTACACTAGTCAACAGTCAAAATGTACTCGGGATGCGATAATTTTTTCTGTGTAGATAACCTTGACATGAGCTCGAAAAACGCAATAAAATTTTTTTTTCGTTTGGTTTTTTTTTTATTATTTTTTTTTAAATTTTAAAAATTTTTTTTTGGTTAATTTGTTTCGTCCGGCATAACTCGGGAACCACTAGCCCGATTTAATTGAATTTAATTTTAAAAAATTTAAAATTACAATTCCCTTAATCTGTTCATATATTGTTTTCCTATACAAGCAACAGTTTCCAAGTTAAAAATGAATATATAAAGGAAAAAACTTATTTTTTGCCTAAAGATTTATTTTTTTTTTTTTTTAAATCCATAAAAAATCCAAAATGAAAAAAAATGTCAAATCTTATTACTTTTACGTAAAGTCACATAACCTATGAGCAAAATGAGACAAAGATCATGAAAATCGATGCACGCGTTTCGCTTTTATTCGCAATTGAGTAAAGGTATGAATTTCAAAAATTTCAAAAATTTTTTTTTGGTTAATTTGTTTCGCCCGGCATAACTCGGGAACCACTAGCCCGATTTAATTGAATTAAATTTTAAAAAATTTAAAATTACAATTCCCTTAATCTGTTCATATATTGTTTTCCTATACAAGCAACAGTTTCCAAGTTAAAAATGAATATATAAAGGAAAAAAATTATTTTTTGCCTAAAGATTTAATTTTTTTTTTTTAAAAATCCAAAATGAAAAAAAAATGTCAAATCTTATTACTTTTACGTAAAGTCACATAACCTATGAGCAAAATGAGACAAAGATCAAGAAAATCGATGCACGCGTTTCGCTTTTATTCGCAATTGAGTAAAGGTATGAATTTCAAAAATTTGCTCGACATATGCACAACTTTGTCTATTTTTTATTACAAAAAAAATTAAAATTTGTTGCGTGACAAAAATATATGACTTTAAATTAAAAAACAATTCGATATATGTACAAGAAATTATCCTAAGGATATCAACATTAATTAATTATAAAAAAGTTTAAAAAAAAAATATCTAAACACAAAAATAAAAACCTTCAAATTAAAAATAATTATGTGCTTTTGTCTTTCTTTTATATTGTTGTGGGTCTGTTTCTCTTATCAGGAACCAGATATAGTCCCCCATCATAGCTTCGTTCCAAAATCCTTGGTATCGGTGCTCAATTTCTTTCATTTGCTGATGAAAACGCTCACCATGCTCGTCACTCACATCGCCCAGGTTGTCCGGAAAGAAGTCCAAGTGCGAGTGTAGAAAATGTATCTTAAGCGACATATTTGCTCTAATTTTTTTATAATTTTGGAGTAGTTGTTCGACGATCTCTCTGTAATTTGAGCTTTTGTTGTTTCCAAGAAATCCGGAAACAATTTGCTGAAATGAGTTCCAAGCTGCAGCTTCATTTGGTGATAAAATGTGCTCAAACTGTTGGTCTTGCAACAACTTTTTAATTTGCGGACCGTCGAAAACGCCTTCCTTTATCTTTGCCGATGAAAGGTGAGGAAAAATGGTTTTTAAATAGGCGAACGCTTCGCCATCTTTGTTGATAGCTTTCACGAAGTTTTTTATGAGTCCGAGCTTTATGTGAAGAGGTGGGAGAAAAACATTTTCCTTTTTTATGAGTGGTGTATATTTCACGTTGTCGCTGCCGGGGATGAAGTTAACTCTTTCTGTCCAACTCCTACTGGTGTAATGATGTTGACGATCGCGGCTGTCCCAAAGGCAGAGAAAACAACAGTACTTTGTGAATCGACCTTGTAATCCTCAAAGGATACCGATAACCTTAAGGTCGGCACAAACTTTCCAATCGTGCCTCTCATAGGTAAGGCACTTTAGTAGATTGTCCATGACTTCGTATGTTTCCTTGGTGTCAACGGCATGAGCAATTGGAATCGAAGGTTTCTCGTTGCCGTTGTGCAGTAAAATTGCTTTAAGGCTCTGCTTGTTGCTGTCGATGAAAAGACGCCACTCTCCTGGATCGTAAGAGTACCTTTTTTTCCTTTTAATTGTTCACGCACATTTATTAGCGTTTATTACTTTGCTTACGCAATCATAAAAATTAAATAACCCTTTGTTTATTCCGTTTTGTTAATTCTGAGAATTAACAAAAAAAAGAAAAAACCTTACCATAGACAAAGTTGTGCATATGTCGAGCAAATTTTTGAAATTCATACCTTTACTCAATTGCGAATAAAAGCGAAACGCGTGCATCGATTTCCATGATCTTTGTCTCATTTTGCTCATAGGTTATGTGACTTTACGTAAAAGTAATAAGATTTGACATTTTTTTCATTTTGGATTTTTTATGGATTTAAAAAAAAAAATTTAAATCTTTAGGCAAAAAATAAGTTTTTTCCTTTATATATTCATTTTTAACTTGGAAACTGTTGCTTGTATAGGAAAACAATATATGAACAGATTAAGGGAATTGTAATTTTAAATTTTTTAAAATTTAATTCAATTAAATCGGGCTAGTGGTTCCCGAGTTATGCCGGACGAAACAAATTAACCAAAAAAAAATTTTTTAAATTTTTGAAATTCATACCTTTACTCAATTGCGAATAAAAGCGAAACGCGTGCATCGATTTTCATGATCTTTGTCTCATTTTGCTCATAGGTTATGTGACTTTACGTAAAAGTAATAAGATTTGACATTTTTTTTCATTTTGGATTTTTTATGGATTTACAAAAAAAAAAATTAAATCTTTAGGCAAAAAATAAGTTTTTTCCTTTATATATTCATTTTTAACTTGGAAACTGTTGCTTGTATAGGAAAACAATATATGAACAGATTAAGGGAATTGTAATTTTAAATTTTTTAAAATTTAATTCAATTAAATCGGGCTAGTGGTTCCCGAGTTATGCCGGACGAAACAAATTAACCAAAAAAAAATTTTTTAAATTTAAAAAAAAATAATAAAAAAAAACCAAACGAAAAAAAAAAATTTATTGCGTTTTTCGAGCTCATGTCAAGGTTATCTACACAGAAAAAATTATCGCATCCGGAGTACATGAAATTTTTTTCAATTTGTTGAGTAGTGTTATGTAGACCATAAATCGGACGTAAAGCGCGAAACACATTTTGAACCGAACACTGATTTTGGTAATAAAATTCAATGATTTGCAAGCGTTGCTCGTTAGTAAGTCTATTCATGATGAAATGTCAAAGCATACTGAGCATCTTTCTCTTTGACACCATGTCTGAAATCCCACGTGATCTGTCAAATACTAATGCATGAAAATCCTAACCTCAAAAAAATCACTCTTTATAAAACGTTCTGCCACTTGGCAGACTGGGCGATGGAGGTGGAGTAGGAGTAGGAAAATATACAAAACAACACCGCGAGTCCTGAACATTTCGCAGAGCATTTGTTGCTACTTTACGCGCTCCTGATGCTGTTGGTAAGCTGCCCTTTAATAAGCTTTATATGATTTCTTTCGGTATTTTTTTCTTTTTTTTCTCTCGCCGGAAGTCGGGAAAAAACAATATCTCCTTTGGCAGCGTTATGTGTATCTTTCTTTCATATTTCTACTAAATCTGTAGGAGTAAAGAAAGGAGATTTCTTTTTTTTCGTTTGCTTGAGTGTACTTGAGTAACTATGGAGGGAAAAAAGTAAATAATTTATAAAGATTGTTGCTTCCATGTGGTGGTCGTGGTGGTGGCATGAGAATGTGGCGGGGATTTGCAAAGGACAAGGCTAACTAAGGTCGTATTTAATTAATTATTGCGGGCCCAGTCATGAAGTGTATGAAGTAAGGGGATTGATAGAGGACACAGTCATAGGGTATGTTTTTTAATGTGGGTGCAAGATTTTTATTGGAGAAATTAAAAATTATTAATAAGCTAGGCTAGGTGTTTGCATATGAAAGGAGAATAGGAAATTTGGTATACAAATATCAAGACTTCCATCCTTTATGACAGGACAAATTAAAGAAAGAAATATAATAAATTTATATAATATTTTTTCTAGAAATTGTGCATTAATATGAAAACTTTCACTCTACATAGTATAATTCGCATAGATAAATTCCATAACGAGGCAACACTATTTAGTATTCCCACACATTTATTGTTTTCGCAGCGTGCTGATATTGTTAAAAATTTTGATGTGGCTTTATCATTTAATAGCCGACAAATTTGAATTTTTTTAATAACTAGTTTCTACACAATACACTAAAAAAGAGAAAATAATGGATCCATAAAAATAAAAAAATATTACGATGTAAAAATCTACTGAGTTTTTAATTCATTCAACTATTCAATTATACACAGCAAGTGTTCGGTACATCCAACTCTTGGAGATTTTTCTCCTCTGGAGCATGTACAAGAGAGGATCCTGAAATATTATTTTTATAGCCTCCAGCATAGGAAAGAGTGTACATTAATTTTATCTTTCCGTTTCGTGCGCCTTCGCCGTCATCTTCGACTTCATAAAGGATATATTATTATGGATTGTAGTAACATATCCTTGTAACCATCCGTTATCTGTCTGTCTGACGACAACACACTAGTTTGAGAACAAAATGGATAAGGTGTTAACATTTCCACATATGAGTCATTCCATGTCAAAACAGACAGCAAAATATTCACATGATTCTGATTTTTCTGAAAATCTCAGGAAAGATGCTTCTTCAAAAATATTTCAAATGTGTCTTATGATGAAGTTTAAAATCGTATTTGCAGAGTTAAAGACATTGCAATTGCCACAAAAATTGATAAATCCTGCTGACAAGTGTTTATTCAAGTCCCTGTATTTCAGTATTTCAGTAATGCTTTAAGTGTTTTAACAGTTCTGCAACTTGGAAGGTCTTAAGGTATACTACAGCATCGCCACGACATAAATCGGACCACTTAAAACTTAAATCGGACCAAAATGCGTAATTTATTACGGATTTTATAAAAATTCATCAATATAGCACTAAAGTCATAAAAGACTGATTAGCTGGCTAATGAAAAGTAATATAGAGGAAATAATTTGCGACAACACATAAAACAAACCAAAGATTAATTTTAGTCAGAAACATCCATAAATTCATGTGAAGCAAGCTTAATAATATGTGTTGTTTTAATTATTTCTAGTTTATATTTTGTTTTTAAACTTACGTTGAATTTTTTTTTACAAATATAAACCATTGAATCTCGACCATGTTTTTAGAGAATATATCTAAAATTATTTTAGATGATTTTGGAAAAAATATGTATGTAGTAATTTTTAAAAATCGAGACCAAAATTAAAAGTATATTAAATGTTTATAATGGGCAACCGGGAGATTTTATAATCAATGCATAGCACTTTAAAATCATTTAAGGCAATTGCGAAATATTAAGATTTTATTTTTTGTGGAATTTTAATTTTTTTTCCTAAAACATACATTAAGTATTTTTAAAAGAAAGAGAAGAATTTTTAAAAGAAAAAAGTACAAACGAAAAAACTAAAACAAATAAGCGTTGGTACGGCAGGAGTATTGCTGGGTAACTATACCTGCATATACACATACTTACATATGCAACTCAATGAGTTGCTTGTAAGATGGCATGCGTGCTTTATTACTTGGTGCGATTTGAGATTCTCGTTCGTTTGTGAGAATCATCTCCTTATAGAGGTCGGGTTTGATGTTGAAAAGTCGCTGCGAAGCCACTTGAAAAGACTTTTGACATGGTCGAAATCATGATAGTGGTAGTCTGCAGCCAAGTAATAAATGTCACAATGTCATTTGTAAATAAATTTGCATTCTAATGCAAAATGGTCTTGGGCCAGGACAATATCCCAGTTCAAAAAAGATGAATATTCCCTGAAATCTGCAGAACGAATTGTACCAACCACATTGCAGTAGCTGCAATAATGAATCTATATTTCCGGTTGGGATTGAACATGGCTTATATCGTGGAAGAAAATTTCCTATCAAGGACCGAAAATCCGTCAACAAATAATATCAAATAGTATATCTTTTCAAATATTTATATTAGAAAATTGATATTATTCCAAACGATAAATTTTATTAGAAAATAATACCCTAGACCACGAAGTGGTGTAGGGTATAAACATTGTTGTTCGTATTGAAAATTCTGATTATGTGATTTGCAGTGGGATATTCTCCTGTCTCAAGACCATCTATATTTTATAGAGTGCAAATTTATTGACAAATGGCATGGTGACTTTTTTTACTTGGCTGCACACTACAACTATTATGATTTCCACCCTGTGATAGGTTTTCTGAGGTGGCTTCGCAGCGACTTTTCAACAACATACCCGGCCTCTTTAAGCAAATGATTCACACTCACGAATGAGAATCACAAAAGTATTGCTGGGTAACTATGTGAAAATTTGTTCCTAGCAAGGAATAATATTTAATTTATTTAAACATTTCCAGGAAAATTTCGCTTTATATTCACTTGAAATGTGGTACGATGGTAGAATAAAAATTGTACCAATCCAGCGGCAAGAGCTAGGAACGTCGACATTTACGTCTAATTGTTGTAGATCGGTTGGGATTACAATAGGCGAAATCGATCCAGAGAAAAAATTTTTCCTAAAAAGGGCAGGAAATACCCCCAATATCCCTTAATATTACGAATATTAAAAAAAAACATTTTTTAAGGATAATTGCCTTGTATTTCCTTGATACTTTATATGTTCAATCCTATTACAGCACGAACGCGCTCCATAAATTGATTCATAATTTCAGGGGTTGAAATGGGGAAAAAGGGGTACCAATCAAACTTCAATAGCTAATAACGTGAAATTTGGTGCGTATATCCCTCAAACCGCATATACACGTAAAATAAAGAGATTTTTCCAAAATTCAGACTTTAGGAGGTAAAATGTGGAAAATGGATAAAACTAGTAAAATTCCGAGTGAACATTCCACTGACTGTGTAGACGTGCAAAATATAGAATATTTTCAAAAATTTTACTTTTAGGGAGAAAGGGGATAAAAATGGTACCAATAAAACTGCTGCATAATAATGAAAAATGGTGTATATTTCGCTCTGACCAATTTTTCAGTACATGGCCCAATGATGCCGCCAGCCAAAAATCCACACTAAATAATGACTCGTTGTGAATGCATTAGCTTCTCAATAGTCACATGTATGTTTTCTGAACCCCATATGCGACGATTTTGCTTATTGACATAGCAACCGAGATGAAAATGAGCTTCTTCTGAAAACAGAAAAATTTTCGTCAAAGACTTACTACTTCGGAAGTAAGTTTTTAATATTTCCCAATTTTGTTCGAGCTTATTGCGTCCCATTTTGCAAATGTTAAATCTAAACCGGAAAATAAAAATAACATATTAAAATCTGAGACGATGTGGCCCACTTTTACCATAGATGTTTCTAGATGAAATACGATGTGTTTTGCCAAATTTACAGAACATCGGTTAAAATATGTAGTTCCTAGAGCGGAAAAGTCAAATCGGGAGCGACATTTTTATGGGGCCAACATCTAAAGCTAAACCGATCTGAACCACTTTTACAATAGATGTTTCTAGATTAAATATAAGGTCTGTGGCACATTTGTAGAAAATCGATTAAATATGTGTTTTTTAGAGTGGAAGAAGTGAAATCGGGAGCGAAGTTTGTATATGATGTTATATAAATCTGAACCGATGTGATACACTTTTACCATAGGTGTTTCTAGATGAAATATAAGGCACTGCAAGCAAATTTGAAGCAAATAGTAAAATATGCTGTTTCTAAAGCGGATAAAGTCAAATCGGGAGCGATATTTGTATGGGGGCTATTTCTAAATCTGAACCGATATACTTCAAATTAAAAAGCGTTCGTCCTTGCCCACAATCTCGTTTCCTTTTGGCTATTACAAACAAATGCACACCCTAGTGAAGGGTATAAAAATGAATGTTATTCTACCTTTCAAAGTCAAAGTAAAGGTAGCTCAAATTTAAAATGTAAAATAGACTACCCTATACTTACTGTAGTTAAGCATATTTTTTTTAATTACAACCTTTTTGAATTGAAGCATAATAATTATATAGTAAAGGACTATCATGCCATAAAAACATTGCCATACAAGTAGGCGTGATGTTTTAGTTAATTATTTAATTTTAATTCAACATTTTAAAATTAAAATATAAAATTTAATTAATACATATCGCAAATAGTAAAAAATATGACCATTTCCATAATATGTTACAGCGCTTCTATGTGAATTCGACAGCCTCTAATCTGCCGGTAATACTGTGGAGAGCATTCTCCGTGGTGGAGGGTATATTAGATTTGATCCTGCCGAACATAACGGCTTTTTACTTGGTTTTTCTTGTGTTAATTGTTTTTTTTTAATATTGTCCCACAGTACCTTTGGTCGTTGAAGTCATATGCTCATCATTATGAACAGGAAACAAACAAACCGGAAGACTTTCGTTTTGTTCCTTTTTTCACATCCTTTTAAAGAAGAATATATTGATTTTTCTCACTTCCGCATTTAAAATATTGTGATTTTGTCTTCAAGTGGCGGACGAGTACGTCTGCTGAGACTGCGTGTCGTCTCCATTGTTTAATCTTTTTCTAATGTGCTAATAATCCCTTTTTACTTATCGCTTGCTAAACTCATGTTTTACATTTAAATTGTCGGGTTGTGATGTGATGCCACCAACCATGCCTGTGATGTTGTACATTTTGCTAGAAAAACATCATGTCGCCCTGAGATGTTGGAAACGTTTCGTTTCGTTTCGTCACGTTTTATTTTCCTGAATCCCATGCTGCTGCTGCTGTATTTTTTTGGGAAGCTTCCTGCGCGAGAGCATCCTATGTAAATATTTGTCAATTTGTTGTTACACGTTGTACCCGGTGTGATGTTGTTGTAGCTGCTGTCAGTGTACGAGTAGATACTGCCGATAATGGCGAGAAAATGAGACGAAAGGTACGAGGACACCAGTTTGCCGACGTGCTGTTCAGCTGTCATCAACGAAATCATGTAGCTTGTCAGCAGACACCAGCGAATGGTGTAGACCAAATATTAGGTGGAATGTTTCAAACTCCAACCAGTCAGCTAGCCAGCCAGCCAAGCGACTAACCAAACATCCTGTCATCCTTTCGTTTCGTTTTTAGCTCGCCAGTATATTGGTATCAATCAGTTAAACACAATTGATAGCTGATCATCAAGGCCATCATCACTCTATCCATCCACTCTATCCTTGGGTGAAAATGTTACTTCTTTGCATGTTTTGCTTGTCGTTTTCAAAAATGTGTTATCCTTGCTGGAGTGAATCAGAGGGTAAGCGCTCATTGTTTGGGTTGGAGTTTTAATTATTAGCACGTGACCAAATAATTTCCTTTAACATCGGCGCTTGCCAGTTTGTTTGTTGTGAAGCTTATGTGTGTAAAATTAAAAATAAATATTTGCTATGATTGCTTCTTTAACAAGATTCCGATTTTAATTAAAAATGACGTTTGCACTTGGGAATATTTTAAAATTATTGACAAGAGAGAGGTAAGTTTTCGATTTTAAGTGCTGCACGTAATACTCATTTAGTCAGCAGAGGGAAGAAATGATAGATATGACTGAAGTGGAGGAAATCGTTCTACTTTAATACTTTAAAAAATACAATAGGCAAAGAATATTATTGCAAACATGGCATTTATGGTTATCTATGCTACTGTTACTGTTGCTTTTAAACATTTCAAAAATTTTATTACATTTTTCATATATTTACGTACGTAGTTTTTTTTTGTCCACATCTTTCATTGCAAGTGCCGTAAATTTCCACTTTAAAATCATTAACTTTTATTGTGCTCTTGCAATCATCAAATTACTTTCATTTCATTTGCAAGTTTTCCCCCGAGACATGAATGCATATCATGCAATTTGATGTCAGTTAAAGTGTGTCAATTTAATTTAAGGGGTCAATAGGAAAAAAGTTAAAGTATGGCTAGACATAATACATGAACATCACAATATCGCTCTGAAGGCTAATAGACATGATTTATCATTGAAACAAAAAAATTGTGTCCGAGGCCTACATTTTTTGTGTGCATTGGGTAGACTGTTCCATAAATCTGCACCAAAAACTTCGAATAGATAAATATTGAAAGTGATAATTTTTTCGTAATATTGACCCTCCATCTTACAGTGGAGTGTCATTCCGTTTGGAATATTTATCGGTGGTCCATAAATGTCTGGTTCAATGGACAAAATCAGCCCAGAGGAAATATTTTTGCCCTAACTTGAACTGAAATACATATAGTCAAGTTTGGTACATACATTCCCCTAATAGAGTGAGTCATTTTTTGATAAATTCACACTTTTAAGGGTGAAATAGAACAAAATAATAAAAAATGATAAAAGTGGTATCAATCAAACTAATTCAGCTAGTAACATGAAATTCCTCTAAAGTAAAAGAATTTTCCAAATTCCACCTTTAAGGGTTAAAATAGGAAAAGAGGAGAAAAAATGTTACCAACAAACGGCTACAGATAAAATAATGAAATTCAGTGTGTAAGAAAATTTTTCGAAATTCGCACTTTTAAGGAGGTAAATGGGAAAATAGGTATAAAAATGGTATCAACCATCATAAAATTTATTGTGTACGCTCCCCTGACGGTTGCATTTGCAAATGAGCGAAGTCGGTCAAGAGGCTGAAATAAATTCTTAAACAATGGCTGGTAATTTACCACTTTTTGCTGTCTATAGATTAATTTCACGTGACACACAAATTTTTAACTAAAAAATATTTTTTAATTTATTTTATGAACAAACAAAATTATAATTTCCATAAGTGTCAAGATGGCGTTCCAGGCACTCACTCCCAAATCAAAATATAAACTTGATTGCTGTCGAAATAAATAAATGTTTAAATATAGATAATTAATGGACACGAATGGTCAGTGATAATTCTGAAATATTCTGGGTCAGTGATCCAAAAATTAATTTTAATCGGTGACATCCCCATCCTTTTTGAAGCCAGCTTAAGGTGTGTTATAATAATTATTAATTTTAAATATTCTTAATTTCGACATCAATCTCGTTTAGAGTAGTTATCGAGAACACCATCATGAAAGTTATGGATAGATTTACTGACACTATTAATTACACTGTCGAACAAATTAAGACTTTTTGAATGGAACAGGATATAATATAATTCTATAATTCTGAAAGGGCTTGTTGAGTAGATCATTTTTGTAGAATAAACTTATAGTCCAGGTGGTCTGAGTTTCTTTTTATCGCGGGTCAAAGTTTTCATTTTTTGGTCGAAGTGACAAAAATACTTTATTTACGATCCATCCTGGTGTCTACAATTTTTAATTTTTTTATTTTTTGAAAATCGGGAAATAGAAAGGTACCTATTTCCAAATTTCATCAAAATTGGAGCCAAAATGTGTGACTGATCACTTCATATGAAATTACTCTATAATGTTACTGCACTTCTATGGTAAAGCTCCAGCCTCTAATCTTCAGTTAATACTTTGGAATTCCCTCAATAATCGAGGGCATATATGATTCGGCCTGACAGAACTTAACGCCATTTTTAATTTTTGTTATTAAAATTATAATTTTCTTCGAGGGTATTTGGACTATAATTACACAATTATAAATATCAAATTGATTATAGTCCTGATCAAGCCGAGCTATATGATAAATTTAAAAATATAAACAGCTATATATGCTGTAAATATTCGAATCACATTGTGTCGGTGGTTTAGTATCGTCTGGCGAAAAATTTAAAAACTAAAATTTTTGAAAAAATCTACTGTCACAAAAAAATTTTAAATAGAAAAAATCTAAACATTTTTTTATTTTTTAATTCAAGTGAAGAAAAAATGTCTAAATGAAACTACTGATGTATATAAATAAAAACAATTTAAAAAAAGGATTCCGATTAAACGAATATTTTATAGTCAGGCATTTTCAATAAATCGAAAAATTCTTTATATCGAGTGATTATCATTATATGTGTAACATCAATTAGAATAATTCAGTTCAGATTTCATAATAACCAACTAAATATGACAGAAAATTCACTTATTCAAAGAAATATACAATTTTTACAACATTTTGGCAATGAAGGCTCATTAAACAATATATTACAGATGCTACAAGCCTGATTCTTTAAAGGAGATTTTCAAAACATTTTTCACTTCGTTTGATTTTTTGTGAATTTTGACTGTTCGTTAAATCGGGAAACCACTGTATCCATTTTTGACAGATTTCTGAGGTTCGTGGTTACTGAAGTTACAATTTAGATAATTTTTTTGTATGGACCTGTAGTTTAGTTTTTTTGTATAAGTGGCTCATGTCATTGTATTGGGACTAAGTTAACTGCACGAAGTCACTCTTACATGGGTTCCCGGGCAGAGGGAATTTTATGGGAATGAACGAGTTAGCGAGGATAGGATCATATCCAAGTACCCTCGCTATTGAGTTGGTCACACCACTGCATTAATAATAATTATATTATGGATAGATACAGTTATACTATGAGTAGCTCCATCATAATCCAAATCATAAATATATCGGCGCTTCCGAAAAATAGTATAAATCACAATTAATTTCGCATCGCCATTAAATTGGGTAGAGATTTTTGTGCTAGTGACAGTCTCTATCCAACATGAGTAAAAACAGACTTGTTTTATATACACCCCGTACAAATATTCCTTCGATTTACTCTATTGCTGATCCAGATCCCCAATCTTACGCCGGATCTGGATCAAATTTTCTAGATCATGGCACCATATTTCCATAGAACTGTGCCGACTATTTAGATTATTGCCGCTCTAGAATCTGCATTTTAAATTGCAACTTAATCAAATTCTCACAGTGGTAGTGGATCAAATAGATGTACGTACTCATATAGTTGAGCTTTACACTATTACAGCTCCAGAATCTTCACATTCCGAATTTAGTCGAATCATATTATATTTGACATAGAAGACCTACCGTGAAATGGAATCATATAGGTTTATGTTTTCATATACACCACCATACAACCGATTTTATTTATTGCCGTTTTAGAACCCAATTATAAATTGCTATCTTATTCAAATTTGCCAGATGGCGATATATTTTACTTGGAAATATCTACAGTGAAAGTGGTTCACGTGGAACCATGTTTTGGTACAGCCACCATTGTAAAATGTTTTCTCGATTTGGACTTTTCATTCTCTAAACCACAGAGGCACACCTACATTAAATGTGGAACTCATCGGTACATGTAGCCCTCAGAATCCAGGAGTTATATTAATGGCAACATTTCTAGGTGTAACCTTTTTAGTTAGATAAATTCTATGCACATACCCTATGGCCGATGACCACAAAAAATAAATAATAGGGTCAAACATAGTTTGGACCTAGATAAGAACGATGTTCTCTTATATACATGCACCCATTTTCACTGGTATCTGAAAATGGTTGTTATAGAAAATTTTTCAAAATTAAAAATATAACTGATCCCCAGTATTCGTACCCAGTTCCATATAATTGGGCAAGGATTGCCTAAAGATAATCAATATTAAAAATCAATCAATACTTTAGATTCATTCCTTTTGACAACATTTCTAAGAACTGTAGATTTGATCCGTTATTTTGGATCATAGTTTTTATGTCTAATGAATCCGAAGCAACGTAATAACAGCAGAGCAAACGTTGAACAAAATCCCTCGGATTGTTAAGAACATTTTATATCATTGAATCATTTATGTTTAGGTCAAATCATTTAGAAGGGCTTGAAACCTAAAGTATGCTTTATTTTTGAATGTTTGGTAAATAATCGAAAAATTTATAAAAATGTTGACAATTTCAGGAAAATCATATAATATTAATAATATAATATTACTACCCTTCATCAATACCTAAAATTATTAAGACATTAAACAGAACGACGTACTTAATTATAAGTGTAGCAATTGTCGCAAATTTTAATGATGATTACGTGGAAATTAATGGCCACCACAATTAATGGGAGTTTAGAAAAAAAAACCAAAAACAACGATTACATGCTAGCCATGCTAACCATGACTACGACTAAGTATTACAACAGCAACAAAAAAATCATAATTAACAGATTTTGAAAAACAAGAAGAAGTAACAAAATCAACATGAAAACAGTTCCCCTCCCACCAAAGCTGTGAAGTTTTTTTGCTAATAAAGTTCATTGAATGTTTTTCCCAAACAGATACCATGGTTTTCGTCTCTTGCCATTCGACTTTCTTAATGTCCACTTCCAATTGGGTACATTATGCATAAATAAATGCGCTGGTCTAATTTCAAATTGGGTCATTGACAATTAGAAATTATCTGCTGTGTGTGTGGTGTGTGTTTTTTTGTATTATTAAAAATTAACCAATAAACACAGAAGTATATAAAACAGAACACAATAGGGCAGAGAACAGCAACAGCAAAAAATGAAAACGACGGCGCGCCAACAACAACAACAGCAATAGCAACATTTTCATATAATTATGCCCAATGAAATTGAAAGTTATAAAAATAAATTATGTGCCATTACGAGATGGCCTTAATTGAGTTTGTCATTTCGAATAATTTTGTGGCTGGTAAAATTAGAACTTAAAACAACGACCACAAATAAGCAAAAAACAGTCATCCACGAAATGATGGGAACTCAGACAGAACACCGACAGAGAGAAAAAACCAGACGCACGCACTCACGCAAAATGTGTTTAAATGGCTGTAATGATTTAATTAGAAAGACAATTGTGAAGACATAACATTTGAATAATATGTATGAGAATATATTCGTCTGGAATTCTAATGTGCAACATTACAAAAATTAACATTCGACAGACAGAGTAGGAAAACATCAACGATGTAGTTTAAAACTTGTAATGAAAACCGGTTAGACGGGTTTCATGGCCACCACAGGTTGATTTTATTTGAAATGACAAAATCATAGGTGGTAAGGGTTTCTTTCGAGATTTTATGCACACCGCCTTAGGATGTAGGCAATGTAACGTTTAGCACTAAGTTTGTAAGACCTTGAAAATTGATTTTTGACCTAAATACTGTATGTTTGGGGAAGACATACAAATACTAATATAACATAACCATATACTCGTACACTCGTATTTATTTTGGAAATAATGTAGTGTCTAAGCTAGAAATTCTTCATGATTCACATTTGGTAGAAGTGTCCATTTGAGGTGTAGTGGTTTTGTATTTCTTGGGATTGCTTTCAATTGAAGTTGAAACTTTGGGTGAAATTTAAATTTTTCAATGAGAAAATATTTAACACTAATAGACTGTAATCCATTTTTGATCCATCGAATTTGAATAAAAAATGTCCCGGGACCTAAAAAATATTTTTTTGTATACGGAGCATATTGCTACATAAAGAGTGATTTTTTTGAGGTTAGGATTTTCATGCATTAGTATTTGACAGATCACGTGGGATTTCAGACATGGTGTCAAAGAGAAAGATGCTCAGTATGCTTTGACATTTCATCATGAATCGTCTTACAAACGAACAACGCTTGCAAATTATTGAATTTTATTATCAAAATGCGTGCTCTGTTAAGAAAGTTCATTGCGCGCTTCCATTTTATGGTCAGTTTAATCGACCCACTGAAGCGGCTATTCGGGCTATTGTGACTAAATTTCGCACCAAATTTACATTGTTGGACATTAAACCACCAACACGCTTACGTAGAGTGCGAACTGAAGAAAATATCGCAGCTGTATCGGCCAGTGTTAATGATGACCACCAATTTTCGATTCGTCGCCGTTCGCACCAATTGAGTCTCTGTTACTCAAAAACGTGGAAATGCCAAATTGGACTAAGCGGATGGACCACCTAAGACGCAGCCGCGGTCAACATTTAAATGAAATTATCTTCAAAAAGTAAATGTCATGGACCAATCTAACGTTTCAAATAAAGAACCGATGAGATTTTGCAAATTTTATGCGTTTTTTTTTTTAAAAAAAGTTATCAAGCTCTTAAAAAATCACCCTTTACAATTAAGATAAAAATACCTGGGAATATCTTACAACAAGTTGAAAATTGTAATATTGACACAAAATTTTGACAGAATTTTGAATTTAATTAAACATTCAAATCTTTCTTATAAGCATTTTCATCAAAATCACAGAAATTTTATACAGAGCCCTTCGAAAAAACTAAAGCAAAGTGGTATAATTATTGGCTGTTTGATGAAAATTGGCAGAAAAAAACTATTCTGAGGAATGTAATGTACTTGAAAAATTTAAACAAAATTTTAAAAAATATATATTTTTGTAAGTGCGATGTCACTAAATTTTAGTGCATATATTGAAAATACTTAAAAAAACGCACAAAAATTAATATGGACTGTGAAACGAAACAAAAAATTTCCTTGTGTTCTCCGATTTTAATGAATTTGTAATTCTAAGACAAAAACTTAATTTCGCGTCTTAAAAACAAGTAAGGAAGGTTAAAGTCGGGCGTGGCCGACTATATGATACCCTACACTTAGTGGAGGATATAAAAAGGTCATTACATTTGAACCGGGTGATATACGATGCTGCTATAAGAGGAGAATATACTACAAATTCCATACTTCTATCTGTAATTGTAAGAAAATTTGAACACAAACTATGAATGTGTTTAGCAAACATTTTCTAGTTAAAGTTTTAGACGCTTTCCCAAATTTTATGGAGTGTTAAATATATGGTTTTTAGGGCGTTAAAGAGTCAAATCGGAGGAGACATTTCTATGGGAGCTATATATAAATCTGAACCGATCTGTCATGTTTTTATCAGAGCTGCTTTTAGTTGAAATATAAGCTGTTTTGCCATGATTGAAGAAAATCTGCCAAAGTTTGTTGTTTTTAGAGCGGAAAGAGTCAAATCGGATGATCGGATGATTTGTATGGGAGCTATATAAATCTGAACCGATCTATCCTATTTTTACCAGAGCTTTTTTTAGTTGAAATATAAGCTGTTATGCCAAATTTGAAGAAAATCTGACACAGTTTGTGGTTTCTAGAGCTGAAACAGTCAAATCGGATGAGACATTTGTATGGGAGCTATATATAAATCTGAACCGATCTATCCTAGTTTTATCAGAGATGTTTCTAGTTGAAATATAAGCTGCGGTGCCAAATTTGAAGAAAATCTGTCAGAGTTTGTAGTTTCTAGAGCTGAAAGAGTCAAATCGGAAGAGACATTTGTATGGGAGCTATATATAAATCTGAACCGATCTATCCTATTTTAACCAGAGCTGTTTTTAGTTGAAATATAAATTGCCAAAATTTGCAAATTTGAAGAAAATCTGTCAAAGTTTGTGGTTTCCAGAGCTGAAAGAGTCAAATGGGAAGCAAAATTTGTATGGGAGATATATATAAATCTGAACCGATTTGCTTCAAATTAAATAGCGTTCGTCCTTATCACATATAACTTCGTTGTGCAAAGTTTCATTTAGTTTTAACAACAACTGCAACCTGAACTTTGATAACAATAATAGATGGACAGACGGACGGACGGACGGACGGACATCGCTAAATCGACTCAAAAAGTGATTCTAAGTCGATCGGTATAATAAATGATGGGTCTATCTCATTTCTTTTCGGTTGTTACAAACAAATGCACAAAGACATTATATGTGGGGTAGGGTATAAATATATTCAAAAAATTGTAGGCTCTAGGATGGATCGAAAATAGAATTTTGCCATGAGGTAATTTAAGAACAAGTAAGAAAATATCAGTCGGCTAAACCGACTTATATATACCCTCACTCTCAGAGAGCTTATCTATGAAAATTATAATAACTTAAATTTTACGTAGGACCGGATGATTTGTGTGGAAGGTACTAGAAGGTTCATGGCATTTGGTCCTAGCTTCCACAGTTAGAAAGCAATTGCGAAAACATGATCAAATATCAAGTCATAGTGGATTCCATGCACCAGTAGAGAAGTTATGAGGGATTTAATATTACCTAGGATAGAGACAATTGTGTGGGAGGTTCAAGAAGGGGGGTGGCTAAAGCGTAAATATATGTTAGGTTTAAAGTGATTATTAAAACATTTTCAAATATCGAATTGCAAATGATTTTGACTACCAAGGCTTATGCCACTTTGTGTGGGAGGTACCAGAAGGGGTTTGCAATATCGCTCATGGATTCAACATATATAAAAGCATTGCCAAATATGAAATTTCATAGTATTCCGATCATCCTTATAGAAGTTATAACAGCTTTAATTTTATGTAAGTTAGGGTGATTTGTGTGGGAGGTACAAGAAGGGAAAATAACCGCCATATTGTGTACAGTTAAAGTGATTATAAAAACTTTATCAAATGCCAAAATATAGTCGATTCCGAATATCTGTGTGGAAGTTACATTAATTTTAATTTGACATAGGAATATGAGTCATTTGTGTGGGAGGTGTGGCAATTTCGCCCGTCTTCGAACTTAAACTAAGTTTGGGAAAAATATTACCATGTGCAAAGTTTTAAATGATTCCTTAACTTCTTTACTCCTTTCAAGAGTTATCGTGTACACCAGCCAGATGAACGGACATGGCTCAACCAGCTTAAAAAGTCGTGAAACGGATTTGGTCCAAACATACTTGGGGTCTTAAGTCACTCCTTACACTTTTTTCTGTCCCAAATGATATATACCCTCCTACTCTGTATAGTGAGGGTAAACAAATCGCAACTTTTTTCTGGTAGAAGATAGAAGTCTATTTTTTTGGCGAATTTAAAGCAAATTGATTCTAGTTTAATATAAAATTATCAACTCTTAAAAAATATATTTTTTATTTTTTTTTTCTTAATTCCCTGTATTTTTTAAATTAGCAAAAAAGTACACCTTTGAATTTTTAAAATATATTGTTAATGCATCCTTTACAAAATCCCCTTTTTATTTCGATGGAACAATGTAATATATTTATATATTTGTTAATTTTTGTCGCATAATTCTTCGCTAGTCACACAATGATAATATTTAATTAAAAGTAATGATGACATTTATTAAATAACTTTCTATAAATATAACACCTTATTTCTTCAAACTAAATTTAACAGTGTTTGTTAAAATTCGAAAAATTTAAATAATTTGTCAGTAGTAGTTAACATCTATTAAGTCCGGTTCAGATTTAGATATACATAAAAAAGTCGCTCTCGATTTGACTTTTTCCGTTTTCGAAACCAAATATTTTACTAGATTTGCTTAAAATGTGGTGCAGTACCCTAGAATTCAACTAGAAACATCTGTGGTGAAAATGGGTCAGATCGTTTCAGATTCAGATATGTTATGTTCCAATGTATTATTGGTCAGATGGCTTCAGAGTAATATATAGCTGTCATACAAATTTCACACCCGATTTGATTTATTCTGCTCTATAAACCACATATTTTACCGGATTTTATTTAAATTTGCCACAGAAAATTATAATTCATCTAGAAACATCTCTGGTAAATATGGGTCAGATCGGTTCGGATTTAGATACAAGTAGGCCACATCGGTTAATGATCATTCCCTTGTTTTAAAATAACTTGAGGAATTTCTTTACACGATATTTAGCATACTGGAATTGATCCATAATAAACTGAACCATTAAAGTTTAAAGTCTACGGGCTTTACTGATTCGCAAATTAAATATTTCCGGCAGTAAGCTTTTATTTTTTAAATAAATTTGAGGAATTTCTTCACTCGATATCTAGCAAAATGGAGTAGAATCATACAAAACAGTAATTTTGGGAAGTCTAAGACTTCACTAATTCACAAATTTCAGCTGCAGCTATATCCCGGTTCTTCGGTTTCCGCATCCCTAGCACGCACATAAAGTAATTAAGTTCTGAACAAGTAACTCTAAAATAAACTGTAAAATTGTCTTCTCTGTGTATGAGTATGTCTGTCTGCGTTTCAGTGTGATATGCCATTCTATGGAAAACTTTTTCCGTAGTTGCCAAGATAAGCAAAAGTTTTTCCATGGAATGCAAACTATGATTACACAGTTTTATGATGTACCTATGGATGTATATTATGTATGTATGTACATGTGTTGGAAATTTCGGTTACAGAGGGGAGAGAGAGAGCGAGTGAAAACGTGTCCTTAAAGATATACGTTTTAATAAAACTTTTGCCAGTATTTTACAACAGACACCCAACCAAACAACCATAGACGACAGTTGTTTTGGTATGGTAAAGGGGGACTATGTGTGCTGAGATAATTAGTTTTAGTCCTTTGCCAACGGAGACACTTTCACTCAAGGATGCCATCGATAAAGGGGGGATTTAAGCAAGGATTAGTACAATCATGGCACTGGCAAACGTATAGTCAGGATGTGACAAGGCAAAGTTTAGATGACCAAACAGGGTTATCCTCTCAAAGAAGATTTAGATTGAATCGTTAGATTTTAAAAAATTAAAATTCCTAAAAATATTATAAATTATTCAATATTGTTTAATGACTCTAAGCAGCATCAAAAATGTGATCATATGACCAATATAAATTCCAAATTTGAAGTCCTATCGATATTTTAAAAAAAAATAGTCAGATTGCCGATTTTTCAATTGTCCTTCAGATGTTAGGTTAACTTGATAACGAATCCAATCAAATAAACCGAAAGGTATTTATATAAAGACTAATAGTTTATATAGGATGTACATACTTTTTGAAGACATAATTTAAAGAACAAACTCACAAAATATATCGAAAAAAAAAGAATTTGCATCAACTCTGAAATTCCCAAAATATAAATATTTTCCTTCTAAATTTTGGCTACTTTATTGTCAATTCTAAATATATTATCAAAAGCAAAACCTATAGTATTCTGCTGGTCCCAAAGTAGCCTAAGAATCATTAGGTCATCAATTTCTTGGGTTATGATAAGAAGAATCTGTATTTTGTTTCAATTTTCTTAGCCGCCAATGGCTAATTTTGGAAAATAGTTTTTATTGGTCACATCACAATCAAGAATTTCTCAATAACACTTCAAATTCTTTCTTTATTCTTTCCATCATCCCAAAGATCATTAATTTCACCACGACTGCGTCCACGTCTACGTCCCACTTGTTGTCTGTCCCACATTTTGTGGACATTCTCCTTCGGTTTATGGTTCCCTAACAATGTTTCATTTTGGAAAATTATTTTATACGACCATTTTTATGTTTTTAACAATTTTAACAAAATCATAAAAACAAATTATGTTGCATCTCCGAGTGCGCGCGTGAGTGTGTGTGCCTTTGGAGATTCTCATCTTTTTTAGGTTTATTGTTCGAAAACTTTTGTTGAAAAATTAACAATAACATCACAATGGAGGAGTGTAGTGATCCCTCAAGTATTGCAGGCAAAGTCTCGGAGATATTTCGTTTTGTGTTTTGTTTGTTTTCCCAAAAATGTTAAAGTTAAAGGTCAGTATTTTACAACTTGACAGAATTTAAGAATAACAAACAGCGCCGGAGACAAAGTGATGTAACACAATAGATGTGTTTTGTTTAACATGAGGGCTATTTAAAAGGAAATATTATTGAAGATCCAATATGTTACATTGTGGAATATACACACCTAATTTCATGATTTTAGCTACAGCCGCTTGCTTGGTACCAGTTTAGACAAATTCGTACCTCGTCTACGCAGTCAGACGAGTGAATCATGATTCTAGCTACAGCCGCTTGATTGGTGCCAAATTTAATTACATTTAGAACCTGGTGGTACGAATATCGAAAGATATCTTTATTTTTCGCGTCATCGCATTCATAGAAGTGTACACACCGAATTTCACTATTATAGCTGCAGCCGATTGGCTGGTACCATTTTTATCTCCATTCGTCCCATTTTCAGCCTAAAACAAGTAAGGAAAGGCTAAAGTCGGGCGGGGCCGACCCTATGATACCCTCCACTTTCTATCCGAATACAATTCAATTCGGCGAAAAAGTGAAAACGGGAAGGATCCTGTAAATGTATATGTTTGACAAAAAATGTTAAATCGGAAAGGACATTTGTATAAGGATATATTGAAACCTGGAACGAAATAGGTGAAATATAAAATGTATAGTTTGGCCAAAATCGGTTAAACTTTTGGAAGCAACATTTTTATTTGGGCTATATTTAAATCTGAACCGATCTTACCCACTTTCACCATTGTTTTGTTTAGTTGGGCTATAAGATATTGTGCCAATTTTAAAGAAAATCG
This sequence comes from Polietes domitor, assembly GCA_947397865.1. Lineage (NCBI taxonomy): Eukaryota > Metazoa > Arthropoda > Insecta > Diptera > Muscidae > Polietes > Polietes domitor. The sequence goes on from OX377622.1 coordinate 123,362,440, forward strand.
GGTACAATATGTGGTTTCTATAGCGCAAAAGTCAAATCGGGAGCGACATTCGTATATATAATCTGAACCGATCTTACCCAATTTCTGCATAGGTGTTTCTAATTGGATTATAAGATGTTGTGCGAAATTTAAAGAAAATCGAGTAAAATATGTGGCTTTTAAAGCGGCAAAAGTCAAATCGGGAGCGACATTTGTATGGGGGCTATATCTAAATCTGAAGCGATATCACCCAATTTCAGCAAATGTGTTTCTAGTTGGATTATAAGATGCCAAATTTAAAGAAAATCGAGTACAATATGTGGCTTATAAAACGGAAAAAGTCAAATCGGGAGCGACATTTATATGGGGGCTATATCTAAATCTGAACCGATCTTACCCAATTTCTGCATAGGTGTTTTTAGTAAGTTTATAAGATGTAGTGCCAAATTTAAAGAAAATCGAGTACAATATGTGGTTTCTACAGAGGAAAATGTCAAATCGGGAACGACATTTGTATGGGGGCTATATCTAAATCTGAACCGATTTGACCTATTTTCACCATAGATGTTCTTAGTTTAAATATAAGATGTTTTGCCAAATCTGAAGACAATTTGATACAATATGTGGTTTCTAGAGCGGAAAAAGTCAAATCGGGAGCGAAATTTGTATGGGAGCTATATATAAATCTGAACCGATCTGACCGATATTCACCATGGGTGTTTCTAGTGGAAATATAAGATGTTTTACCAAATCTGAAGACAATCTGATACATTATTTGGTCTCTAGAGCGGAAAAAGTCAAATCGGGAGAGAAATTTGTATGGGAGCTATATATAAATCTGAACCGATCTGACTGATATTCACCATGGGTGTTTCTAGTGGAAATATAAGATGTTTTACCAAATCTGAAGACAATCTTATACATTATTTGGTCTCTAGAGCGGAAAAAGTCAAATCGGGGGAGAAATTTGTATGGAAGCTCTATATAAATCTGAACCGATCTAACACATTTTTACCACAGGTGTTTCTAGTTACAATGTAAGATGTTTTGCCAATTTTAAAGAAAATCTGTTGTAATATGTGGTATCTAGAGTGAAAAGAGTCAAATCGGGAGTGAAATTCGTATGGGGGCTATATCTAAATCTGAACCGATTTTCTTCAAATTAAATAGCGTTCGTCCTTATCCCGAAAAACATCGTTGTGCAAAGTTTCATTTGGTTTTGGCTACAATTGCGACCTGTACTTTGATTACAAGAATAGATGGACAGACGGACGGACGGATGGACGGACGGACGGACGGACATTGTTAAATCGATTCAAAAAGTAATTCTAAGTCGATCGGTATAATTAACAATGGGTCTATCTCGTTTCCTTTTGGGTGTTACAAACAAATGCACAAAGACATAATACTCTCGTGGAGTGTATAAATACAAATTTGGAAAAATATCTTATGTTTCCATTAGAAACGCCCATGGCGAAAATGGGTCAGATCGGTTCAGATTTATATATAGATCCCATACAAATTTCGCTCCCAAATTTTTCCGCATATTTTATATTATTTTAACAGATTTTTAACAGTTGGCAAAACGCCTTATATTTCAACTGAAACATGAAAATGTGTTAGATCGGTTCATTTTTACATATAGCTCCATTACAAATTTCGATCCAATTCAATTCGCAATTTTCACCGAATTTCTTCAAATTAAGCATAACACGTTTACTTGAACTGAAAAAACTTATTGTGAAAGTTAGTCACTTCATACCATGTTTGGATATAGCCCCGATACAAATATTCCTCTCGATTTGACAAATTGGGTCAGGTCATATTAACCTATGATTAGGAAACATACAAAAAGCCTTCCCGTTTTCACTTTTTTACCGAATTGAATTGTGTTGGGATAGAAAGTGGAGTCGGCCCCGCCCGACTTTAGCCTTTCCTGTACCCACCTAATTTCATGATTTCAATTTCAGCGGTTTGGTTTTACCATTTTTATCCTTCTCTTCAAATTGTATGCCTTAAAAGTACCGATGTTGAAAAATCACTCTATTTTACGTATCTACGTAATTAGAGGGATGTACATTTCAAATGTCATGTTTCTAGCTGTTATCGTATCATTGGTACCATTTTTATCCATTTTTGTTCCAGTTCGCCCGCTGAAACGTGTATTTACATTTTGGTGCTTATAAACTACAAGAGGAATGTACGCTACAAATTTCAAATAAATTAAATAGTCTAAATATTAGGGGGTAGTTTCAGTCCTTGTTGTGGACAAAATTTCCCTTTGGGCCGATTTCGCCCACTTTCAATCCCAACCGGTCTGCAACCTAAGACGGGTAGCATGGTTTCAACAGACAGACGGTTGGACACACATTATTAGATCGTCTTAGAAATTTACCACGGCCCAGAATATATATACTTTTGAGGGGCTCTGATTAATATTTCAAGGTGTTACAAACCGAATGACAAAGTGAATAAACCCCATCCTTAGGTGGAGGGTATAAGAAATCATATTTTAAACAAGTAAGGAAAGGCTAAAGTCGGGCAGGGCCGACTATTTAATACCCTACACCACTCCCTGCGTATGTACCTCGCTTTGATTACTAAACCCAGGTATTTCATGGAAGCCATTTTATTTAGTTTATACAAAGTATATAAATTATATTCATATAATTTATATGCTATGAATTCATCTTTAGTCAAATTTAACGAATATGGTAAATAATATGGTAATTGATCCAATTGTCCCAAAGACAAATACAAATTATACAGTAGTCTACCAAAGTATGGACGTATGGGCATCACCCAAACAATTCTCATTGCAATTCAATTCGGTAAAAAAGTGAAATCGGGAAGGATTTTTGCATCCTGTAAATGTATGTGTTTGACAAAAAATGTTAAATCGGAAAGGACATTTGTATGGGTATATTGAAACCTGGAACGATGTGACCCGCTTTCACCATGTCTGTTTATTGGTGAAATATAATATGTAAAATTTGGCCAAAATCGGTTAAACATTCGGGAGCAACATTTGTATGAGGGCTATATCTAAATCTGAACCTATCTTACCCACTTTCACCATAGATGTTTCTAGTTCGATTATAAGATGTTCTGCAAAATTTAAAGAAAATCGGGTACAATATGTCGTTTCTAGAGCGGAAAATGTCAAATCGGGAGCGACATTTGTATGGGGGCTATATCTAAATCTGAACCGATCTTACCCAATTTTTGCATATGTGTTTCTAGTTGGATTATAAGATGTTCTGCAAAATTTAAAGAAAATCGGTTACAATATGTCGTTTCTAAAGCGGAAAAAGTGAAATCGGGAGCGACATTTGTATGGGGGCTATATCTAAATCTGAACCGATCTTACCCAATTTTTGCATACGTGTTTCTAGTTGGATTATAAGATGTTCTGCCAAATTTAAAGAAAATCGGGTACAATATGTCGTTTCTAGAGCGGAAAATGTCAAATCGGGAGCGACATTTGTATGGGGGCTATATCTAAATCTGAACCGATCTTACCCAATTTTTGCAGATGTGTTTCTAGTTGGATTATAAGATGCTGCGCCAATTTTAAAGAAAATCGGGTACAATATGTGGTTTATAGGGCGGAAAAAGTCAAATCGGGTGCGACATTTGTATGGAGGCTATATCTAAATCTGAACCGATTTCCTCCAAATTCAATACCGATGGTCATTGGCCAGAAAAAATAACTTCTGCCAAGTTTCATGACAATCGGACCACAATTGCGACCTGTAGAGTGCGAACAAGCTTAGATGGACAGCAGACGGACAGACGGACAGACGGACAGACGGACAGACGGACGGACGGACGGACAGACAGACATCGTTAAATCGACTCAGCTGGTGATTCTAAGCCGATCGGTATACTTAAAGGTGGGTCTAGCTCGATTATTTCTTGGTGTTACAAACATTTGGGGCGAAACTAACTTATAATACCCTAGCCCACGAAGTGGTGTAGCGTACTGCAATTTACTTACAATATGGAAAATATTACGAAAAAGTCCTTTATTTTCTTAAATTTTTGTGTTTTACTTACCGGGCAGACAAGACAACTTTTCAAGACAATTTTTTATTTTGCCCAGTGTAATTCGTTTGACATTTTTGTTAAATTTTTATTTGGCCGAAAAAACTCACCTAATATTGTTGCCTTGTCTTTCGTCGCCTTTAACAGCAGCAATTCAGCTGTTTTGTTTGGAATTCTCATGTTGTTGCAAGTTATGACTCCTTGAGTCAAAGCAATGTTTGTGTTTTATGGGCAAACATCACCGCGTCGCATCCGTGTTTACTTTCGGACGGAAGCTGATAAAGTGGCGGGCGTAAGTGACTCACGGAGTGACTGACTGACTGAGTGAGGCTGTTGTCTATTGGCGGGTGGGTGTTCAACGCTGGCAAGACACGGTTACCACCACATCGTTTGTTTCACATATGATGTGAAAAATGCAATTTTATTGGTTGTAAAACATTTAGACCCGTCCGTCCATGTGCACATGGTAGGTCCCTGGTGTCTGGTGCCTACATACATACATACATCGCACATCTCAAAAGGAGTCCATGTCTGCAGCAATGTCGTAAAGGCTGCGTAACAAATCATCTCCTGTTTCTTCTATTTTATGGAATAGGATGGGGGGTACTTTACAACTCTGACCTATGGCGTTCGAGCTGCTGCTGGTGTTGACAAAAAGTTGTTAAAATTGTTGTTTGTTGTTTTTGCCTGTTTGATGTTTTTGAAGTAGGCGCGCATTTTTTCATCTTTTCGTTTGAGTTCTTGGTGAAATTTTCACATTCCAAAATTTTATAACACAAACGTGTTAATGTTTGAATTTCTCTTTTGTTTTGCCTACGTTCATGATGAATTTTCCTATCGGCAGATGTCCGTATATCGGCCTCATAAAATATATTTTAATGTTTTATGTTTTGGATACGTTTACGATGGACCTCTTAGGGAGAAGGAGGAGGAGTTCAGGGATTATCCAACCAAAAAAGCAGAATGTGTTTATACACAATTCAGGTGGGGATATAAATGTGGGACATTTTGTGGCAGATGTTGTATTTTTTGTATGTTTCAAAGAAAGATAAAAATATCAAAAGCAAATAGTTTCGAAATAAAGTAAAACCATTTTTGGGGGAATATGTTGGCAAGATCCCAAGGAACATATCAAACTTTAAAAGTTATTTCATAAAAGTTTCTCTTTTGCAGTTAACCAACAGAGAAGTTTATTTTTTGACGCTCACCGGGCCTGAGATCAGTTTCTTATATTTTAAATAATGTTCAGCACTTTCTATCTTGACAAAAAAATATTGTTTTTATATCTAAATTTCAAACTGCTACAAATTTCGGCTGGATTAAACATACTCCAAATTTGATATTTTATCCATTTTTTATCATTTTATATTTATCCACATTTGTACACCCTACACAACATGGAATAAGGTATTATGTTAGTTTTCGCCAAATGTTTGTAACACGATGAAATATTCGAGAATTTTTTAAATTGCCTTCGTTTTTGATAAATATTAGTGAATGTGTTTCATTTCGTTACCAAAATAAATATAAAAAAGACTCAACTAACATTTGTTTGCAAATCGAGATCTGTGGTTATTTTAACAAAAGGCAACAACTTCGGTCATAAAAAATAATAAAATATCGATTTGCAAAAAAATTTTTGTTGAGTCTTTTGTGTAAATGTTTGAAAACTTTGCCAGCCCTGTAACTTCGAAATTTTGCATATTTTGAAGAAGGGTGTTTATTAAATTAGTCGTACCTTTGTACCTGCCATAGGGGAAATTGTTGACAATTGCTATAAACGTACCTATCCCGGGATAGGTCGATATGGATATATCCCAGAACTGGTCCCAAAGTGTGAATAAAATGTCAATTAATATCTCATTTTTTTAAGTATATTAAAAATATATAAAAAAGTAAGGAAAGGCTAATGTCGGGCGGGGCCGACTATATGATACACTCCACTTTCTATCCCAACAAAATCCAATTCGGTAAAAAAGTGAAAACGGGAAGGCTTTTTGTATGTTTCCTAATCATAGGTTAATATGACCAGACCCAATTTATCAAATCGAGAGGAATATTTGTATCGGGGCTATATCCAAACATGGAATGAAGTGACTAACTTTCACAATAAGTTTTTTCAGTTCAAGTAAACGTGTTATGCTTAATTTGAAGAAATTCGGTGAAAATTTCGAATTGAATTGGATCGAAATTTGTATGGGAGCTATATGTAAAACTGAACCGATCTAACACATTTTCATGTTTCCAGTTGAAATATTTTTTTTTGCCAATTTTAAAGAAAATCTGTTAAAATATGTGGTTTTTGGAGCGGAAAAATTTGGGAGCGAAATTTGTATGGGATCTATATATAAATCTGAACCGATCTGACCCATTTTCGCCATGGGTGTTTCTAATGGAAACATAAGATATTTTGCCAAATATGATGAAGATCTGTTAAAATATGTGGATTCTGGAGCGGAAAAATTCAAATCGGGAGCGAAATTTGAATGGGAGCTATATGTAAATCTGAACCGATCTGACCCATTTTCACCATGGGTGTTTCTAGTTGAAATATAAGATATTTTGCCAAATATGATGAAGATCTGTTAAAATATGTGGATTCTGGAGCGGAAAAATTCAAATCGGGAGCGAAATTTGAATGGGAGCTATATGTAAATCTGAACCGATCTGACCCATTTTCACCATGGGTGTTTCTAGTTGAAATATAAGATATTTTGAAAGATTTGAAGAAGATCTGTTAAAATATGTGGTTTATTGAGTCGAAAAAGTGAAATCAGGAGTGAAATTTGCGAGGGAGCTATATATAAATCTGAACCGATCTGACCTATATTCACCATGGGTGTTTCTTGTGGAAGTATAAGATATTTTGCGGAATTTGAAGAAGATATGTTAAAATATGTGGATTCTGGAGCGGAAAAATTCAAATCGGGAGCGAAATTTGTATGGGATCTATATATAAATCTGAACCGATCTGACCCATTTTCGCCATGGGCGTTTCTAATGGAAACGTAAGATATTTTGCCAAATTTGATGAAGATATGTTAAAATATGTGGATTCTGGAGCGGAAAAATTCAAATCGAGAGCGAAATTTGAATGGGAGCTATATACAAATCTGAACCGATCTGACAAATTTTCATCTTAGGTGTTCCTAGTTTAAATATAAGACGTTTTGCCAAATCTGAAGACTATCTGATACAATATGTGGTTTCTAGAGCGGACAATATGTGGTTTCTCCAATGACAAACCCATGTAAAAAAGACCTGTCCCCTTCATACATTTGGTAGAACCAGTACCGGTACCAGTATCTTTCACACAACAAATGATATTACAAGCCCACTTCCTTAAACAATTTAAAGATTCAAAGTTATAGGAATGTCACTGTTTTCAATTTTTTTAAGAATAATTTGCAGTTTCTCTCCCAATTAAACGAGACCATGATTCCAGATTTCGTTACAAAAATGTTCTTTCCATATGACTAGAATGTGTTTACGACGCAAAGTTTTGGGAATTAGTGTAGAAGCATATATCACCATTATTTTAGCCTCTCACTAAAAACCAAATTTTGTTAGAAAATAGCAAAGTCACTTTCTGTTTTTATAAATACGGTAATTTTGCTTATTGACTTAGCCATTTAAGCAGAAACATACTTCATCACTAAACACAATTCTTTCTAAATAAATTTCTCGCTAAGAATAGTACTCTTAGATCGCATATATTGATAATAAAATGCAAAAAGAATAGAAGTAAATCAAAAACATGCAAAATTGTTTGCAGGTCTTAGTCAGACGATAGAAGATGAGTGACTTTTCGACTTTCAAAAATCTCTTAAATAAAGCTATTCCAGCAATTCTCTCATACCAGCTAACCACACCGATGATATTTTACATCTGCCAGGCCTTTCGAGCTGAAGCCTATGTAATAAAAATTTTCCAGTCGCTTACCAGCAACTCTGTTTTTTCTTACGTCCACTAATGCCACCGCAAAGGAAGAGAGCTAATTTGAAACAAATTAAGTTTCATACTTTCTTAACTCCCTTTTAAGCCTTTTTGAATTATGGCAAGGCATGGCACGGAGTGGTATGATGTGTCTTCCCCATTTAATTGCAGCAATCGAAACGGCAAAGATCTCACCATAAACTGGCACTATTCCACCACCAAACAGCGAACGTTACTAATACGGCCGCCATGACTATGGGTATGGCTGCGTACTAACGTACTCCCCACTTACCCGGCAATTAAATGTAACGTAAAATAATGTCACACGTGCCCCAGACATTAAAAGCGGATCATGAAAGAGTTCCACGGCGACTTGCGATTGTGCTCGACACAGAACTAAGACTGTAAGTATGTTGGTTGGTATGTATGTATGTATGTATATCATGACGAGCATTCACTCCTTAGCATGATTAGCTTAAGAAGAGACAACTCACTTTGTGCTTTACTCCCTACATTCGTCTTCTTCTACTACTTCTTCTTCCATTTGACAGCGAAGCTCAAGAAATCGCTGAGAAAGTAACTCGGAATACAATGATGTGCAAGGCAAGCGTTAAGATGATGGTGAGGACGCCTGGATAGATGACTGGCTGGTTGTTCGAGGTACTAGAGGTTGTACCTACTTGCCTGTGCTTTGCGTCATGTTGTAAGTATAGCAAATTGTGCTTACGCTTAAAGGTTATAATTAAGACATAACTGAATTAACGTTAATAATATTTCATTGTCGTTTAACTGAAGAGATACCAACTCACAGATACACAGAAACAACAACAGCAGCAATGGTGCCGGAGCAGCAGCAGGAACAACATTGCCAGCAACATCTACAACAACAACTACACCACCAAGATATATGTATGAATACGAGTTGTGTTGTCCCAAAATGGTAGATAAGAACTTTTCCTTCTTCTCTGCGGAGTTGAGTTGAGACAAGAATTATTCCCAAGCTTAGGAATACACGAAATGTCACTATTATTGCCGGAAACGAGGGAGCACAGAGATGTAAAGGAATGTAATCGTCATGGAATAATCGTCCGAATAAAGGAAGGATGAGAGCTGACTTTCTAGTCATAATTCTCAACATCCAATCAAATACTTTTTATACCCTCCACCTCCAGCATGGGAGGTGGACCCATAAAGACCCCATAAAGTATATATATGCTGGGTCGTGCTAAAATTCTAAGACGATATAGACATGTCCGTCTGTCTGTTGAAAGCACGATAGCGGCCGAACGAAATGAGCTAGGAGGTTAAAATTTTTCCTAAACATGTCTTATGGTTGCAGATCAGTTGGGATTGAAAGTGGGCGAAATAGGCCCAGAGGGAAAAATTTTTCCCTCACCAGGACTAAAAATACCCCTAATATTTAGAGTATTTCAGCATGTTTTTTGAACATAATAGCTTGTATTTAATTGATATTTGCAATACGCATTCCCTTTATAGCATAAAAGGGCACCACAGAGTGATTTTTATTTGTAGGGGGCGAAATGGGACGAAAAGAGATAAAAATAGTACCTATCAAACGACAACAGATAGAAACACAAACTTTGGCGTGTACATACCTCTAATAGAGTAGATACATAATATAGAAGTATTTTTTCTAAATTTGTACCTTTAAGGGGTTAAATGGGGATAGAGGGATACAAATAGTGCCAACCAAACGGCTGCACTTAGAATGATGAAATTCGGTGTATATATTCCTCTGATTGCATACACACATAAAATAAAGGAAATTTCCAAATTCGTACTTTTAGGGTGAAAATGAAATTCGCGGTATACATTCCTCTGACTGAGTGACACGAAACAAACGTTTTTCCGTATTCGTACTTTGAAGGGATTCAATGGGAGCAGAGAGATAAAAATGGTACCAACTAAAAGGCTACAGCTAGAATGATGAAATTTTCGAAAGTCGGAGTAAAATGCGAAAAAGGGGATAAAAATGGTATCAACAAAATGGCCGCAGATAGTATCATGGAATTGGGTATCTCCTCTGAGTGCAAATTTTCAAATTCGTATTTTATGTTGTTGCTTTTACGACAAAAATGGTAGAATCATGAAGTTGTCTTATACTGCGTACGTGAGAGATAAGGTATTTTCAAAATTTATACTTTTGAATTTAAAATATATGGAAATACAATCAACCAAAGGACTGCAGCTGAAAATACACTCTCTATCCCCCAATATTTAAGGTATTTATGATTGCTTATATTTACTTTATGAATTGAAGTATTATTTCCATTATATATACATAGTATAAAAGTATTTGTAGCCTTGGCTTATTAATTAATTTTCTGATTTTCATACATTTGAAATTTGTTGCGGAAATTCCTCTTGTAGCTTGGAAGCACCAGAAAGAAAATAAATGTTTTAGCGTGCGAAATGGGACAAAAATGGATAAAATATGGTATCTATGATACGACAACAGCTAGAATAATGAAATTCGGTGTGTACATCCCTCTAATTGCATAGACACGTAAAATAGAGGGATTTTTCGAAATTCGTACTTTTAACGGATATAATTAAAAAAGAGGGATAAAAATGGGACCTTCCAAACCGCTGAAGTTGATATCATGAAATTCGGTGTATATATTCGGTGTGTATTCGGGGGTCTGACTATGAAGACTCGAAACAAAAAGGATTTTTTTAAAATTTGTACATTTGGGCGGAGAATGGGTCACTTTGTCTGTATCTGAAAATGCTTCTCCCTAATGGCGACTGACAATCGCCTAATATTTAGGCATTCTCACTTTCACAATTACAGCATTGTATTGTATTTATAGTAGTAGATTTTAAACAGTCGCATAAGTATACATTATAGTTTGAAATAGTAATGTGCATAAACATATCACAATTTTCGTAATATGGTTCTGTACTTCTATGTCGACATCCTTTAATCTGCTGGTAATACTGTGGAATACACTCCGTGGTGGAGGGTATATCAGATTCGGCCCGGCCGAACTTAGCGCCTTCTTACTTGTTAGATCTTCATACAGCTTCCCTTCGTTTCCCGATATCATTTTATTGATTTCACTCCTTCAATTGTCTGCGAAGTAAGTAAGTATTTATGTTTGTTACTTGTCTCAAAAGTAAGAAATTCCCTTTGCATGTGAATCTTCATTAAGGGGCCACAAGAAACAAACGAAAAAAAAAAAAAACAAAAATGTTAGCTCCCTCTCGAGCAAGAACTCTCGCACAGTCAACAACAATCCGGCTGAAGTATGTACGTACGGGTGGCATGTATCAAGTAAAGCATCGAAGCATCTGTCGGGGGATTTTCATTAATTTTCAAGCTCAATTACAATTTACCCTTTAATTTTTGTTAATTACCAGTATGAATAATATAAAACATTAAAAGACGACAACGACGACAACAACAGCACGCAAATGCGGAGCAACCACCAGCAGTAGCAGCACAGCAATACCAGTAGCTCAAGACAAATTAGATCTTATCAACAAATAGGGCTTATTAAATATAGACAATTACAAAACGCACACACACACACGAGTGCTCAAACGAACGAAAAATTCTGCAAAATATTTTGGTTAGGTTATTTTGAAATAAATGTTTTATGAGACCATTAGAGAAATTAATAAATCTGGTGGTGGTGAGTGGCGGATATATTTGCGAGTGAAATATCCTCCAGACAGTGTGGAACATATTATACAAAATATATTTTGTGGTGGGTGGTATTGCATAAAGCTCAATGAATAATTTGTGCTCTTAACAGTTAATAGCTGACATTTAAGGAAAACAATTTAAGACATCTTGTAATTATCAATATCTGCGAGGTTGAAATGTATAAAAGTATCATCACATTTTCATGGTCATCGTGATAAGCAGCATAATAATCCCGTTTCAAATCCATGCAAGGATGTCTGGATTTTTTTTTGTGGCGGTTTCATCTCATTAATGCTGCCATTAATTGAAATATCCGACATTAATCAATACACTACTTTCATTGAGCTTACAGCTGTGGATTTTTGGTTTCGTCATTAAAAAATTGAAGAAAGTAACAGTAATTCTTATAAATATCCCGAATGGAACCAGAGAAGGGGCTACCACTGAGGTGCAATTTGAAGGCCTGCAACGCAGCAAATATTAACTATGGCCATACAATTCGTAAAGCTCTGCAATGAGTGCTCGAAAAATCGCACAAAAACTACCCAAAAAACGACATACAAAACTGGGTGATTTTTCATACATGAAAATTACAAATTGGGCCTTTATCCATAATTTTTGGCAATATTTCATATTTGTCAGAGGAGAACATATTTAACGATTTAGAGTGCTCAAGGACCAAAATAAGGTGTTGTATGCTGACGATACAGCAATCATCACGACTGGAAAGGTTTCGAATGCCATAATAAAGAATATGAAAAAGCGCTTTTACACGCAGAGAAATACTTCAATAAATGGAAGATAAAAATTAATGACAATAAAACACAGGCTATAATCTTCCCCTATAATAAATCTCCAAAAAGAGTTCCAACCATACCTCTGATTATAACACTAGTCAACAGTCAAAATGTACTCGGGATGCGATAATTTTTTCTGTGTAGGTAACCTTGACATGAGCTCGAAAAACGCAATAAAAATTTTTTTTTTCGTTTGGTTTTTGTTTTATTTTTTTTTTTTAAATTTAAAAAATTTTTTTTTGGTTAATTTGTTTCGTCCGGCATAACTCGGGAACCACTAGCCCGATTTAATTGAATTAAATTTTAAAAAATTTAAAATTACAATTCCCTTAATCTGTTCATATATTGTTTTCCTATACAAGCAACAGTTTCCAAGTTAAAAATGAATATATAAAGGAAAAAACTTATTTTTTGCCTAAAGATTTTTTTTTAAAAAAATCCATAAAAAATCCAAAATGAAAAAAAATGTCAAATCTTATTACTTTTACGTAAAGTCACATAACCTATGAGCAAAATGAGACAAAGATCATGAAAATCGATGCACGCGTTTCGCTTTTATTCGCAATTGAGTAAAGGTATGAATTTCAAAAATTTGCTCGACATATGCACAACTTTGTCTATGGTAAGGTTTTTTCTTTTTTTTTTTGATTCTCAGAATTAACAAAACGGAATAAACAAAGGGTTATTTAATTTTTATGATTGCGTAAGCAAAGTAATAAACGCTAATAAATGTGCGTGAACAATTAAAAGGAAAAAAGGAAAGGGGACTTTTTTAATTATTTGGGTTTTCCGTTGGCTACCTGTATGATTTTTTTACAGAAATGCAACCCACATTTAAGGGTGGTCATTATTCGGAAAATTTAAGACTCACACATGGTGAAACAGGTATGTAGCCACCGTAAAAAATATACACCCATTTATAAGTACCTGTCAGTAAAATACTAAACAATACACAGTATAAATAGGTCTTCATTGATCGATTTTACTCATTCAACAAGTGTCGACGAACGCGATAGTTAAAATGAGCAAACGTTCGCGAGGATTTGAATGCAATACCAATCCAAGTAATTTTTGTTACATGTGCGGAGAATACGTTTCTGAAAAAAACAAGCGTTGTTTTTCACCTAAATTGAGAGATTCATTTGAAGAGAGCTTCAATTTAAAGGTCTCAAACATAGATGAGCGGTGGACACCAAGTGCTCTATGTCCAAGGTGCTACGTACAGCTAGCTGACTCAAGGTAAGTGTAGATTACGAAATTCAAGAACATATATAACTTATTATTGAAATTCTTTCAGACGACAGCCGAGAATCATCATGCCAATGCTTTGGAGAGCTCCGCTTTGCCATGTAACAGATTGCTACTTCTGTCTTAGCAAAAAAACAGGCGTGGGAAAAAATATACGATGGACTTACGCTGCTGTTTCAACAGTGAATTTTCCAGTGCCATTTTCCGAAGAACCAGTGGACCCGCAACCGTCCGTTTCAAGATGGGCATCTAATAATGAGGCGATACATCCAACATCAGATCCGGAGACAGTAGAAACCACATCAGAATGCGAGTCAACATATACATTGCATGGAGGTCAACGCTTATGTTCCCAAGCAGAACTGAACGATTGGGTTAGAGAATTGAAACTCTCCAAGGAAGATGCAGAGTTGCATGCATCGCGCATGCAACAGTTCGGTTTCTTGGCTCCTGGTGTGGTGACAACAATCTACAGGAAGCGTCATGAACCATACGCAAGGTACTACACAAAAAAGACAACATCTGTTTTTGTAAGGACATTCCCGGATTATTTGGTGAACTCGGGTACTCTTACGATCCAGGAGAGTGGCGTCTTTTCATCGACAGCAACAAGCAGAGCCTTAAAGCAATTTTACTGCACAACGGCAACAAGAAACCTTCGATTCCAATTGCTCATGCCGTTGACACCAAGGAAACATACGAAGTCATGGACAATCTACTAAAGTGCCTTAACTATGAGAGGCACGATTGGAAAGTTTGTGCCGACCTTAAGGTTATCGGTATCCTTTGTGGATTACAAGGTGGATTCACAAAGTACGGTTGTTTTCTCTGCCTTTGGGACAGCCGCGATCGTCAACATCATTACATTAGGAGGAGTTGGACAGAAAGAGTTAACTTCATCCCCGGCAGCGACAACGTGAAATATACACCACTCATAAAAAAGGAAAATGTTTTTCTCCCACCTCTTCACATAAAGTTCGGACTCATAAAAAACTTCGTGAAAGCTATCAACAAAGATGGCGAAGCGTTCGCCTATTTAAAAACCATTTTTCCTCACCTTTCATCGGCAAAGATTAAGGAAGGCGTTTTCGACGGTCCGCAAATTAAAAAGTTGTTGCAAGACCAACAGTTTGAGCACATTTTATCACCAAATGAAGCTGCAGCTTGGAACTCATTTCGGCAAATTGTTTCCGGATTTCTTGGAAACAACAAACGCTCAAATTACAGAGAGATCGTCGAACAACTACTCCAAAATTATAAAAAAATTAGAGCAAATATGTCGCTTAAGATACATTTTCTACACTCGCACTTGGACTTCTTTCCGGACAACCTGCGCGATGTGAGTGACGAGCATGGTGAGCGTTTTCATCAGCAAATGAAAGAAATTGAGCACCGATACCAAGGATTTTGGAACGAAGCTATTATGGGGGACTATATCTGGTTCCTGATAAGAGAAACAGACCCACAACAATATAAAAGAAAGACAAAAGCACATAATTATTTTTAATTTGAAGGTTTTTATTTTTGTGTTTAGATATTTTTTTTTTAAACTTTTTTATAATTAATTAATGTTGATATCCTTAGGATAATTTCTTGTACATATATCGAATTGTTTTTT
The DNA here is from genome assembly GCA_947397865.1 of Polietes domitor. NCBI lineage: Eukaryota > Metazoa > Arthropoda > Insecta > Diptera > Muscidae > Polietes > Polietes domitor. Next base: position 123,377,738 of record OX377622.1, read on the forward strand.
AATTTAAAGTCATATATTTTTGTCACCCAACAAATTTTAATTTTTTTTGTAATAAAAAAGAAAAAACCTTACCATAGACAAAGTTGTGCATATGTCGAGCAAATTTTTGAAATTCATACCTTTACTCAATTGCGAATAAAAGCGAAACGCGTGCATCGATTTTCATGATCTTTGTCTCATTTTGCTCATAGGTTATGTGACTTTACGTAAAAGTAATAAGATTTGACATTTTTTTTCATTTTGGATTTTTTATGGATTTAAAAAAAAAAAATTAAATCTTTAGGCAAAAAATAAGTTTTTTCCTTTATATATTCATTTTTAACTTGGAAACTGTTGCTTGTATAGGAAAACAATATATGAACAGATTAAGGGAATTGTAATTTTAAATTTTTTTAAATTTAATTCAATTAAATCGGTTCCCGAGTTATGCCGGACGAAACAAATTAACCAAAAAAAAAATTTTTAAATTTAAAAAAAAAAAAATAAAACAAAAACCAAACGAAAAAAAAATTTTATTGCGTTTTTCGAGCTCATGTCAAGGTTATCTACACAGAAAAAATTATCGCATCCGGAGTACATGAAATTTTTTTCATTTTGTTGAGTAGTGTTATCCAAGGAACAGAAATTCCACTTCAAAACAGCTTCAAATATCTAGGCATAACACTAGACAAAAAGTGTACTTTTAAAGAACACGTCTCCCAAATATGCCAAAAAGCGGTGAGGTGCGGATGTGCTCTCTTTCCACTTTTAAATCGAAAATCTATTCTATTATCTGCAACTTACCAAGGCATTATCCTACATTTCTCCTGCATAGAAATTTCAATGAAGACACGTTTGATAAAGTCACCCGCAATTAAACACAAAGCTTCGAGGATCGGAACAGATGCTCAAATTTTGAAATAATAAGAAATATATGATGTGACTCTCTTCTAAATCTTCACGCTGAAGATGAATGAAGCTGTTATCATCACCACTTCTTTATAAAATTTATAGGTTTTTTACTATCTTTTTTGCCTAAAAATGTAATAATTATAACAAGATGATTTTTCCATACAAAATTCGATTTCAATTGTTGCAATACATTTAGTAAAATCTCAAACTATGTACATAATAAATGCAATTTTAAAAATTGTAAACATGATAGTACAATAAATAAAAAAATATTTAACGCTGAAAACCTTTACTCAGCGTAGCCATACCCAGAGAAGAATTTATAAAGGGTGGTTAAATTATAAGGGCCGATGTTGAATGTGAGCCACACCTAAACGTCAATTTTTTTTACATTTCATTTGACATTTCTCAATTTCAGACTAACTCAATTTGAATCATGGAAAGATACACACTCGAGCAACGCGTTAAATTTATTCAGGCTTATTATGAAAATGGGCGTTCAAACCAAAGTGATTTTTTCGGTAAATTTAATCGTCCAAATGTGCGTACAATCTAAAAAATCGTGCAAAAATTTTAGCAAACAATGTCTGTGGGAATGTGAAAGCACTAGTGTATGCTCGTATTGCAGAAAATATTGCTGCTGTTCGGGATAGTATGGCTGAAGAGCCGTCCACCTCAACTCGTCGTCGCACAGATGGTTGAAATCGCCAAAAATGGAGATTAATTCAAAAATCAAAATTTATTTTTTTGAAAAATTTTTGCTATACGATAAAAAAATATAAAATTCTACATCACTGCCGAAAATACCAATGACACGTGTGATTTACTTTTCCAGTTGCACAGCCTTAAAGTCAAGAATGTTTTGAGTTTTATTGGAACAGTTGTGAAAATTGCAAATTGACATATTTTAAAGGTTAATATCATTTTCCACATAGTAAAAAGTAGCTCTTCTTCATGTTCAGGTATTTTAAAGTAATTTTACAAAAAAATGTTTTAACGAAAGTATTGTAGAAATATTTGTAAAAAATTGTTGAAAATATGTCTAAATTTGAGGTATTTTCAAAGTATATGTGGAGTTTCAAATGTATTTGTTAGTTTAATATGAGTGTTAGTTTAATGCCGGAAAAATTCGAAACATTATTCTTAATGAGCAAATGACATTAATCTAATAATGGAACGATGTGATCGAATTTAACTACAGATGTTTCTAGTTGAAATATAAGGTGTTGTCACAACTTTAAAAGGGATCGGCTATAGTATGTGGTCGCTAGAGCGAAAAAATGTCAAATTGAGAGATGTCTTTGTGTGTGAGCTATATCTAAATCTGAACCGATCTGAACAATTTTCACCATAGATGTTTCCAGTTCAATTATAAGATACTGTGTCAAATTTGAAGTTAATCGAGTGAAATATGTGGTTTCTAGAGCGCAAAAAGTGAAATCGGGAGCGACATTTGTATGGGGGCTATATCTAAATCTGAACCGATCGTACCCACTTTCAGCATAGGTGTATCTACTTCGATTATAAAATGTTTTGCCAATTTTAAAGAAAATCGGGAACAATATGCGGTTTCTAAAGCGGAAAAAGTGAAATCGGGAGTGACATTTGTATGGGGGCTATATCTAAATCTGAACCGATATAACCGATTATCACCATAGCTGTTTCCACTTCAATTATAGGGTACTGTGCCGACTGAAGCTTACTTACTTTTTTTTTTCGAAAACAAGAAAATAATTCTTTTTTTTTATTTTATGAGACTCTTCATAAATTGAAACATTTGTAGCCATCATAAGAACCAATTATATTATGTGAGTATTCGACCTTTTTATTTCGAATTTTAATTGAATTAATTTGTCAATCTCTAGATTTTGTATAATTGAACAATAAGCTGTGTGATCGGACCTATATATCCAAAATACAGAGTACAAATATTAAAGATACCTTTGACGAAAATTGGAATTTTGGTAAAAATGTTCTTTAAAAATGTTTTGGTATCGATTTTATGAGTCAGTATGCCTCAATGCACTCAAAAAAATTGATCGCGGACACAAAATAACATCACTTGTTTAAGGCGACAATTTATCCTAATTGACTTTAAACCTCCATTTTTGTGGCCTTCAATATTTGATCCGCAGGGGTGATGTTTTTCTGCTTTTCTGGACTTTGTATGTGGCTAAAGAAGTCATCTCCAGGGTTAAATCCCAGACCGGCTGCGGAAAGCAAAGGTTTCCTGTATTGTCAACCATCAACTGGGAATAAAATTGTTCTCGTCTGGTCTAGATTCAAAGCCATGTACACAAAGTAAGATATCTTTGTGAGGTAGGCTCCTGTGGGACAAGAAAGAAACAAAGATAATGTTGGGGAAATTTTCTTCGAGGAAGACTTACTGACTGTATTCGAAGACGGTATCAACTCATTAGTACTGACGACATATAGGTACGAGTGAGAAGCCATTTATCATCTCTCTAAAACAACTTTTAAATATAATAGAAGTGTTATATTGGTGGTAGCCTCTCCATCTTCGACAGCTTCGAAACTATAGGCATTATTGTGGAATTCACTTCATGGCGAAGAGATCCTCCGAACTTAACGTCCTTTTTATACCCTCCACCTCCAGGATAGGGTTATACTAACTTTGTCATTCCGTTTTTAACACCTTGAAATATCGACCTGAGACCCTATAAAGTAACAAAATTCTAAGACGATCTAGCCATGTCCGTCCATCCGTCTGTAGAAAGCACGCTAGCATCTAAACGAAAAGAGCTAGAACGTTCAAATATTACATAAATGCGTCTTATAGTCGTAGATCGGTTGGGATTGAAACGGGGCGAAATTGGCAAAAGGGAAAAAATTTTCCCTCACAAGGACTAAAAATACCCATAATAATCCCTAATATTTTAGAGTATTTAAGCATATTTTCTCAATATGTCTGCTTGTACTTACTTGATATTGGCTATGCACATTCCACCCATAACAAAAACGTGCACCATAAAGTGATTCTTATTTGTAGGGGGTGAAATGGGGCAAAAAAGGGATAAAAATGGTACCAACCAAACGGCTGCCCCTAGATTACTCAAATTCGGTGTATACATGCCTCTGATTGCATAGACACGTAAAATGAACGGATTTTTCAAAATTCGTACTTTTTGGGGTTAAAATGAAAAAGTGGGTACAAATAGTTCGGCCTGGCTGAACTTAACGCCGTTTTTATACCCTCCACCTCCAGGATGGGGGTATATTCACTTTGTCATTCCGTTTGTAACACCTTAAAATATTCATCGGAGACCCCATAAAGTATATATATTCTGGGTCGTGGTAAAATTCTAAGACGATATAGCCATGTCCGTCTGTCCGTCTGTCCGTCTGTCCGTCTGTCCGTCTGTCTGTCTGTCTGTCTGTTGAAAGCACGATAGCGGCCGAACGAAATGAGCTAGGAGGTTCAAATTTTTCCTAAATGTGTCTTATGGTTGCAGATCGGTTGGGATTGAAAGTGGGCGAAATCGGGCCAGAGGGAAAAATTTTTCCCTCACAAGGACTGAAAATACCCCTAATATTTAGAGTATTTCAGCATGTTTTTTGAACATAATAGCTTGTATTTACATGATATTTGCAATTCGCATTCCCTTTATATCATAAAAGGGCACCATAGAGTGATTTTTATTTGTAGGGTGCGAAATGGGACGAAAAAGGGATAAAAATAGTACCTATCAAACGACAACAGATAGAAACACGAAATTTGGTGTGTAAATTCCTCTAATAGAGTAAATACATAATATAAAAGTATTTTTTCTAAATTCGTACTTTTAAGGGATTAAATGGGGATAGAGGGATAAAAATAGTACCAACTTAACGGATGCACCCAGAATAATGAAATTCGATATATACATTCCTCTGATTGCGTAGACACGTAAAATAAAAGAACTTTCTAAAATTCGTACTTTTTGGGGTTCAAATGGAAAAAAGGGGATAAAAATAGTACCTACCAAATGACAGCAGCTGAAATCATGAAATTCGGAATATACATTCCTCTGACTGCGTAGACCGAAAAATAAAACATTTTTTTTCCAAAATTCGTACTTTCAAGGGATACAATGGCTACAGGGGATAAAAATAGTACCAACTAAACGAATACAGCTGGAATGATGAAATTCAGTGTGTACATCCCTCTAATTGTGTAGATACGTAAAATAAAGTGATTTTAGATAGTCGTACTCTTGAGGGGGAAAATTGGAAAAAGGGGATAAAAATGGTACCAACAAAATGGCCGCTGATAGAATCACGGAATTCGGTGTAGACATAGCATAGCCACGTAAAATATTATTTCTTCCAAATTCGTACTTTATTTTGTTGTTTTTACGACAAAAATGGTAGAATCATGAAGTTTAAAAAAATTATACTTTTGAAATTAAAATAGGATGGAAATACAACCAACCAAACGACTGTAGCTGAAAATTTACTTTATGAATTGAAGTATTATATCCATTACATATATATATAATACAAATATTGGTAGCCTTGGCTTATTAATTAAATTTCTTATTTTCATACAGTTTATTTCCTCTTGTAGCTTGGAATCACCACAAAGAAAATAAATGGGACAAAAAGGGATAAAATATGGTACCAATGCGTATCAACAGCTAGAATCATAAAATTCGGTATGTACATCCCTTTAATTGCATAGACACGTAAAATAGCGGGATTTTTCGAAATACGTATGGGGCGAATGGGGATATCTTTAAAATTTATACTTTTCTTATCACTTCGTCTATTACTGAAAATGCTTCTTTCTAATAGCGACTGACAATCGCCTAATATTTAGGCATGTTCACTTTCACAATTTCAACATTTTATTTATATATAGTAGTCGATTTCAAATAGTGCGCATTATAGTTTGAAATAGTAAACAAATATAGTAATGTGCATAAAAATATCACACTTTTCGTAATATGGTACGGTGCTTCTATGTAAAGTCGACTTCCTTTAATCTGCTGGTTATACTGTGGAATGCACTCCGTGGTGGAGGGTATATAAGATTCGGCCCGGCCGAACTTAACGCCTTCTTACTTGTTACTTGTTACTTGTTTATTTTTAATTCTGACCGAGATTTCACAATTCGATGGAGAAATATTTATATAATTTAAATTTTTCGGGAGATAGTTCATTTCTAATTTGGGAATTATTTCATTTACTCAAGAAATTGTTGTTGGCAAATTTCACTGTTTGTTTTATTTTTTTATCAAGGCTTCAACTAAAAGCCTCTTCATCTATCTACTTAAATCTAGCATTAGGATATTTCTGAATGTAAATATCATGGAATGAGCCTTTTACTCCCATTATCCAATATCCACTGAAATTATAGAATTCTATTTACCTTCGAAATTCCTCCTGTGTATTGTTGTAGTAGTAACCCATAAAAATATTTAAATTTTTATTGTTAATTTTTACGTGATTTCTCTGCTTTACACCGAAATCATGACCTCTTACAATTGTTGCTGTTCGGCTGTTGTGTTAGGATTTTTAGTGTAATTTTTTCCAGAAAAAAAACCTATTTCGAACCTTTATTGGTTTAAATACAGCAGAGAACAAACCAGAAAGAGAATTCCTGAATTGAAGCACGTTCAGTCTAACACAAAACCCATTTTTTTGCCGTGTTTTTTTTCTGTTAGAGATGAACTGAAGAGCTCTAAAAATGGCTTTGTACGGGTATTGTGTTGCTGTTATTAATATCATGTTGCCAACAACAATTACTAAAGCATTTTAATCCTTTGGCATTGTGTACAACCGGCAGTTGGCAAAAAACGTTAACAACTATTTTTTTTGTCGTTGTTCCAGTCAATGAACAACAATTACAATGCACAGCAACAACTAACAACCAGAGATGATGTCTATAACAATTACAATTACGGGCAGCAACATCAGCGGCAGCAACAATAACGCCAGCATTAGAGAAAATATCGGCAGCAATTGTCGTTTAAGGTTTTTTCGTTTTGTGTGGGGTTGTTGTGAAAAGCACACCTCAAATTTTCGTTTTGTTTTTTGTTTTATTTTATTCTCTTTTCAAAATGTACAACATCACGTGTTTGTTTGATAGGGAACATTGACAATGTCTTCTCTTCCTTTATGTTTATGTTGCTGCTGTAGTTATAGTTCATCGTTCATAGTTTTTAGCTTGCAACAACTAACCGTTCAGAACAACAATCAACTGTTGTTATTGGCCTGTGACAACAGTTGCTTGTTATCAACAAAACTAAATGTTAGAATTATGACATGTTCATGGTTCATGGAGCCAACTCCAACTGCAAAGTTCTTTCTTTGGCTATCTGCATCTTAGCCGAAAATATTTGCGGCAAAGGATGCCTTCAAGATGTTCTGACACATCACGTATATGGTGTGAAGTTGATATGGAGTGTTGTTTTGGTGCAACACGTCTGCGGTAGCAACATTACAAGGAAACCGAGATACATTTAGAAAGACACTTCAGCTTGTATACCGGGGTAATATAAATTTAATGCTATATACAGTTTACATTTCAACGAATCATGTGATATATGGAATCCAGACATCTACTCTGTTTGAAGTTAGAAATTTATCCGTAAAGTTTATCAAAGGGTAGATTTATGCAAAATTATTTTAGTGGGAATTATGACAATGTAGATAACCTTCAGTTTTTGTAGCCAGCTTTGGACAAGACCCAAAGGTTGAAAACCTTTAGTTTAAAGAATCCTGATTCAGGCGGAAAAACAATTTTTTGTTAGTAAAATTCATCAGAATGATAATTTCTTCATTAGTTTATTGACAAATGGTTTTGAAACAATAAAAATCTAATAAAAACTAGTGGATGAAAACAATTTATTTTTTCTATTTTTTGTAGCACCTTCAGAAAAATAAAAAATATATTTTTTCAATAATTATTTATCTTTGTTTTATTATTGAATGAAAAAATTATCATTGTGATGATTTTTCACTGGGATTTTGGTTGGTTTTGGAAAAAATATTTTGAAATGGCCTCCAATTAGCCGATATTAGCCAATGTTCCCATTATTTCATATTATTATCGCATAAACATTTTTTTTGATAGTGGGAATCCTTTCCCAAAACTTTTATACTATGGATAAATTTAATATTTTTGTTGCTATTACAGAATGACATACTCCTTTCAAATAATGGTAAAGCTTTACCTACTTTAACACACTAAAGAAGCACAATAATAGGGTTCATGCTCCAAAAGTTTCCGAACAGTGCAAATAGTATTGTAGTCGGAGGACAGTGTATAAGCGCACCATGACGATAAAGCCTTCTAAACATCCACTTGGCTTAGAGTTGTTTATTGTTATATTATATATTATATTATTTGGCCACGAATACTGGAATTGACTTATATAAATGCGACTTTCAAATCAAAATACAACTTACTATAAAAGAAAGATCAATATATTTCACAGTAGTAGGTTGTCTAAGTCGACAGTTATTTTATCTTTTGTAATTTTAGGTGGGTTGTCTATTCTGGTAGTAAGATTTGACGGAGTTAGAACTCCGTCAGATCTAAAAAAAATATCGGCGGCGTGGTTGAAGTCAATATGAACCGTTGAAATCGGCTGCGTGATTGAAGTCGATGTAAGCCGATGAAATCGGCAGCGGCGCGGCTTGTGCAGAAACAAGCATCGGCGGCTTGTCGGCTAAAAATCGGTCGGCTTGTATCTCTGATCGGAATAAGTTAAATTTGAGCATTAGATAATGTTTTCTTTTCAATCGTCATAAGGGTATAGAATAGAAAAAAAATTATATTTTTAATAGCACTATACTCCCAAAATTATAGCCCAAATAGTATAATTACTCACATGTGAAGTGATCACACACAAATTTTGGCTCTTCTCTTCGATTTTGATGAAAATTTCTCGACTTTCACAAAATAAGAAATGTAGGCATTAGAGTGGATCATAAAGGAGATTATTGAAATTCGTACCTTTAAAGGGGTAAAATGGGAAACAAGGGATAAAAATGGTGCCAACCAAATGGGAGGAGTTAGAACCATGGAATTCGGTGTATACAGACTGCATAGACTCGCAATATGAAAAGATTTTTCTAATTTCGTAATTTTTTTTACTTCTACGGCAAAAATGGGAAGTATCACGAAGTGAGGTTATCTTGTACTGTGTACGTGAGAGATATTGGGTTGTCAAAATTTGTACTTTTGGAATTAAAATAGGATCGAAATAAAACCAAACAAATAACTGAAATTTTATATTTATTTATAAAATTATTAACAATATTTTTATTCATTTTGGTTTGAATATATTAAAAAAATTAACAATTTCGCACTTCTTCGAAGATCGACAGCCTCTGTAGAATGCAATCCGTGGTGGAGGGTATATAAAGTTACTTGCTTTTTTTATAAAAATTACACTTCGATTTTTGTAAAATAAATTTTATTAATATTTAATAAGAGTCATAAGTTTCATGTGAAACGAGCACACACAAATTTTGGCTCTTACCTCCTATTTTGATGAAAATTTCCCGATTTTCAATAAATAAGAATGAAGATATTAGAGTGGATGGAAAATGAATAATTTTTATCATAGGGTAATTTTAATTTTTTTTTGAGATGCAAATATATTTTCTTCTATTTTCAAGCAATTTGCTGAAAATTGTCATATTTAAAAAAATATTTTTTAAATATTTTTCTTGCTTTATAATAAAATATACTCCTTCGATTTTTGTAAAATAAATTTTATTAATATTTAATAAGAGTCAGGAGTTTCATGGCAGCATTCCTGGTACTTATTATTTTACAACAATCAATGCAAGATAAAATATTTGGTTTATATGTACTAATATATAATGCAAATAAATATTATAGTAAATTAGTATTAAATTAATTAATAATATTTAATGCTATTAGTATTATGAAGTACTAATAATAAAAAATTTCATATTGGGAGTATATTAGTAATAAATAAATTTCAAAAATTGTTAAAAAATATTTTATTAATATATAAAATTATACAAAATTAAAAATTTTTTTTATTTACAAAAAATAATACAATACAGATGTTCCCTAGCAACGATTCGAAACCGTGACCTTCCGGGTGCAAAGTGAAAAATTAGTGCCTCGTTCACTTGTGAAAATAGTATTCTTATTCCGCAATTGCGGGTAGTATACTCATTGGGATGCGACTAAAATGAGCTGCTTGCATTTCTCAAATAACGCTGGGATTGTTTAATGATGACTTATAAAATATTTCGTCTAAGCCAACAGTCAGCTAAAAAACCCGTAAAAATATGGTTTTCCAGTGTAATCTTCTTTGCTTTGCATTTAAGTCGAAAATTGTTTCTGAATTAATATAAAATTATTTCTTAGAATAAACCATTGGTCGAATTATTTAACGTTTATAATAATTTTAGGTTGTTTTTCATAGTGCCAACTTTTGTATTTTGTAAATAGGTGCGGCCAATACATTTCGAATACTGCATAAATGATGAAAATCGGAAGGGAAAGAGTTTGAAAATGTTGGTTCTATAAGTCTTTGACGTCATACTTCGTCTGATATTCATTACAAAGGCATCACTCGATATCTTCTGTTTATATTTCATTCAACATATTACAAAGTGTGTGAAAGAAATATGAATTTTTAGTTGTCCCTATATATGATTCTAAGACAAGAATAACAATTTATATTTATTTATTTATCATGATTACTCTCTAAACTTCACAAAACATCTGCCATATGATCCGTTTTTTAAGTGCCCATAAAACCTAAAAGGACAGACTCTGTCTGGAATTGCAACGCCATATATTAGCCGTACGTAGTACATTTGTAAATACATATGTATGAGTATATCACATTTTATGACAGCTAACTCTCTGCTACTAATTGTCAATCATTGGCGCCTTTGCAAAATGCCATAAAATACGCTTTTTATTTTCATTGCTAAGCTAAATTGAACTGAATGCAGTTTTTTGCTCTGCAAAAGTTCTTCATTTGTTGATATTTATGTGTTGCCTTTAATGTTTAAATTTAAATCATCTTTCATCATTTTTACTGCAAACTGGCATGTCAATCGTAATTCCCTTTTTGCGCAACAAAAAACAGGGAAATCCATGCACTGGCGATGACGATGACGGCGGCGGCGGCATCCTCTCTGATTTTAGTGTTTTTGCTCGCGATGCAGATGACTTTCATCTCCTGACACATGGCATAATAATAATGTCCACATTACGTTGGGTTATTTAAAATTAAGTGTCATATACGCTAGTGATGCATTACGCTCGCCAGCCAGAAACACCATAAAGTACTTTCCATTTGGAAAATGCCTACAAAAAAAGACGACACATCGGTGATGGTGTGGCTGGAGGAGGTGGAGTGCGGCATAAACATAAACGGACTGTAAATGTAATTTCAAAGAGTGTTTCAGCGAAAGTATGAATTGAATGGATGAATGCATGATATCCGGTGAATAGTAAGAAAGATAACAGCGAAAATGGCAAAAAATGGATAGTAATTATAGAAGTTGTATGGGTATAGCATGTGTTAAACGTACGACATAAGTTCCAGGTTTTTGTGATATATTCACCTGAACTTAATGCGTTTAAGCGAATAATTATGTAGAATAAATGATTAATCACTTATTGATGTGTATGTACTAATAACAAGTTCTGCAATAAATTTCTAAGAAAGAATATTGACTTAAATATATGATGGTTACTGTCATATAAGGGGTGAACCAAATATAGCTAAACATCAAAATTGCTGTGTTTCCATTAGCGAATATGCAAATTCTGATATTTGGAGCACCAAAAAATAATTAATGCAAACATTTTTAAAATAAAATTGAAAAAACTTAAAAGAATCCAAAGAAGTGATAACAATAAGCGATGGTCATGCGTTTCAGGAAATATGAAAACATCGTACTTTCACCACTTTTAATAGTATTTTTTTTTTTTCAAAAATATTTTTCGAAGAAGCCAAAACAGCTTTTCATGGAATTAATCATATATAAAACTGCTGCGTGACTCTCTGATCACTGCCTGTCATAATGCTTGGAAAACGACCCAAAAACCTTAGTTTTGGATATTCATTCCCTCCCGATGTGATGAAATTTGCAATTACATTCTTCTAAAGGGTGATTTTTTAAGAGCTTGATAACTTTTTTAAAAAAAAAAAACGCATAAAATTTGCAAAATCTCATCGGTTCTTTATTTGAAACGTTAGATTGGTCCATGACATTTACTTTTTGAAGATAATTTCATTTAAATGTTGACCGCGGCTGCGTCTTAGGTGGTCCATTCGGAAAGTCCAATTTTGGGCAACTTTTTCGAGCATTTCGGCCGGAATAGCCCGAATTTCTTCGGAAATGTTGTCTTCCAAAGCTGGAATAGTTGCTGGCTTATTTCTGTAGACTTTAGACTTGACGTAGCCCCACAAAAAATAGCCTAAAGGCGTCAAATCGCATGATCTTGGTGGCCAACTTACCGGTCCATTTCTTGAGATGAATTGTTCTCCGAAGTTTTCCCTCAAAATGGCCATAGAATCGCGAGCTGTGTGGCATGTAGCGCCATCTTGTTGAAACCACATGTCAACCAAGTTCAGTTCTTCCATTTTGGGCAAAAAAAAGTTGGATATCATCTCACGGTAGCGCTTACCATTCACAGTTACGTTACGATTCGCATCATCTTTGAAGAAGTACGGTCCAATGATGCCACCAGCCCATAAACCGCACCAAACTGTGACTTTTTCTGGATACATTGGTAGCTCTTGCAATGCTTCTGGCTGATATTCACTCCAAAATCGACAATTCTGCCTATTTACGTACCCATTGAGCCAAAAATGAGCTTCGTCGCTGAACACAATTTCTTTCTTTCTGAACTTTCTTAACAGAGCACGCATTTTGATAATAAAATTCAATGATTTGCAAGCGTTGCTCGTTAGTAAGTCTATTCATGATGAAATGTCAAAGCATACTGAGCATCTTTCTCTTTGACACCATGTCTTAAATCCCACGTGATCTGTCAAATACTAATGCATGAAAATCCTAACCTCAAAAAAATCACACTTTACTAGTTACGTATAATATAGTGTATAGCGTAGGTCAATGAATGTAGTACGCGGTTTGAGCTTTACAGTGACTCAAAGATGGTGTTCTTGAGTATGAAGAGAACTTTTTTTATCGACATCATAACTTTGGATCGCGTTATCAGATTTTAACGATCTTCTGAAAGATTTTCACCTCCTTTTTCGGAATCTGTATGGAAAAAGGAATGTCATTGCGGCTCAAGGACTCCAAAAATTGAAAATAAATCTTAATTAATGAATATCTTCATATTTTTTCTTATTTATTCTCTAAAAATATCAAAAAATCAGATTGGGGTGGTCATTGTTTCAGAAATTAAAATTATTTTTCAAAATGATTTTCTATTTCACCAAGGCAAAGTTGTAGTTTTTGCCGTATTTACACCTGCGATATTGGGTTTAATAGATGTAGGAAGTAACGTAATACTGAGGTAGAATAGCCCTATATGTCTAAACTGTATTTTTTTTTAAATCGCTAATTGATTTTTGTACTGGACTAAAATATTCCACAGGGCGCACAAATTACAGGAAAGTTTTTAGACAGATGCTGAATACTACATCAAAATTGTCCAAGCCAAACGGTTTTCGAGATGACAGCTACCAGAAAATTACTCACGTTACCTTAAATAACAATTATTTTGCTTCACAAATGTTTATAAATAAATAAATTGGCGGGACAATTTTCCAAAATTCGTTATTTTGTAGAATAAAAATGGGTAAAGAAGATAGTACCATCCCCCAGACTAAATAACTGTAGACAACATGGAAATTTGGTACATTCGTACATTTCGGGCCAAAATTTAAAAGGAGACAAAAGCTATTAAAATGGTACCAGTTGAACGGATGAAGCTGGAATCATGAAATTCAGTGTGCACATTCCTCAAAGTAAGTAGATGGGCTAAGTATACGGATGTTTCAACCATAGTACTTGTTAACGGTTAAAAAGGAGAAAAGAGGATAAAAATATTACCAACAAAACGGTTGAAACTGAAGTCATTAAGTTCGATATATGTATTCCTCGAAAATGGAACAAACGAGCTAGAATAGAGAAGCTGGCCAAGAAAAGGTACCAGAAAAACCGTTGCAGTTGCAAACATTAAATTGTGCGGTTTTTCTCGGACTACAACTTAATTTGATTTTTCGAAATTTGTGCATTTAAAAGGGTTACGGGCCAAAAAGGGATAACAAATTTATGAGTGTTTGAAAAATTTTACTTTTAATTAGGGAACAGGAATAAACGGATAGAAAGTAGAACAGTAATACAGTAATTCGTTGTTACATTTGTATTGCGGCTATGTCAAAACATGGACCCATACGGTCCACGATAGCTGTTTCTAGTGATTCAATGTGAAATATTTATTCTAGGGCAGTAGTAGAATAAATTGGAGCGATATTTGTTTGGAGGTTATACCAAAATCTGAACCGACTTTAGCCCAAAAAATTTATTCTGCCAAATTTATTGGCGATCGGTCAGAAATTGCGACATGGAGAGTGCGAACAAGCGTAGATGGACAGAAGACGGACGGATCGGTCAGTCGGTGATTCTAAACTGATCGGTATACTTAAAGGTGGAAACTAACTTAAAATGTCCTATTAAACGAAGTGGTGTATGGTATACAAAAATATATGTTGCCACTCTATCTATTTGAAATCATTAAATTATCTAGAACGAAATATGCTACAATTTTAAATAAGGAACTTCTTCACGTCATAGGATTATCCAAATATTTCCTGATTGTTGGCGAATCAACAAATCATGCATAATTTGATTTTGTTTTGGTCAAATTCTTCGAAGTAAAATTGTGTCTACTTTGGGACAAGGAAAAAATTCATTTGGCAAGTCTGACTACAACTACCACCTTATTGGTATAGAAACTGATTTATGTGAAAATTATACGAATTAGGGGGCAGTTCCTAGTTACATATATGAGCCCTTACACCTGTATTGGTGTTGGGTTTTGCGAGGAATCTCGACATGAGTCTTCCATTTACAAAATTCTGTAGTTTCTAAAGTGATGGGCCTTTTAAAATGAATGAAGTATGAATTTTCAAGTTTTTGTTTCCACCATATCACAAAAGGTGATATCCAATCTGGCCAATGATGGTCCCTAATAAGGTAAAAGGATCTACTTAAGTACTCTCACTTAATAGACCTTAACTCCTATATCTATCCATGTATTTTCTTAATTATTTTCTTCGCTAATATTATTAATCAAAAAAAATCTTTTCCCTTAGTGGTATTTCTCGTGATTGTTTTATTCGGAAAAAAACTAACATTTAAACTTTTGTCCACTGTACATAAACAACGATACCGATTGAAAACTACATTAGGAACATTTTTAGCTGAAATAGTTGACTTGGTATTGTATCTTTACCAGATATGCTCAGTTATTTCATTTAAGATTTTGGGTTGAATATTAAAATATTTTTATCTTTTATTTTATTTTTGCGGGTTATTCAAATTATGTTGATTAATGTCCGGCAAACTCTCAAAAATGTCAAATTTTTTGGACAATTTTATTTGTTTTGACCGCCTTCTTCAGATGAAATCTTTATAAAGAAGTGGGTTCTAAAACCTTATTTGCTGACTCTTTAGTAAATCGTTTTTTTTTAACCTAGGCTGCCTGCTTAAATTACTCACAAAAATCCGACTTTATTTAGCCCGAATAGACCATCATACACAGATTCCAAAAATGTTTACGCTTTCGCACATGTTACACATTCCGCCACTGAATGTCATTGTGGAACTTCTCGCAGCTCTATTTTCCATCATACATATGAATATTCGTCGTGGTCTTTATGCATCTTCTTGTCACAACGGGAGATCAAAGTATATCATCAGCTTATTAATAATTTTTCAGCATTTACGAGCATAGCCTTCAATCAACACTTGTTTTGCGATATTAATTTCGTTTGTGCTCCTCTCTCTCTGTCTACTGAGAATGATTTCGATGTCGGCGTTGTTTTTGTTGTTCGTATTGTTGTCATATTTAAAGTGGTGACATAAACAAGGTTTTCCAAACAGACAGACAAATCATCGCCACGCCATCTCATCCTATCAACAGCGTCACATCATTATCATCCTCATCGACATCGCATTCTCTTCATCTGCATTCATAATTTAAAGGCGGTGAAAAAAGCCGCCCGTCTTATACGTTTTGTTACATGCCACTGCGAATTTTTTTCGCCACATACTTCTTCGGCTCGCATTCATCAATAGTCAGAGCAGAGTCGTGTGTGGGGAAATATTTTGAAGAGGGCCCTTTTTTGAAAAAAGTACTGACCAAAGGGGTTAATTATTTCAAATTACATCGAAAATTCGTGAAATCGGACCAGAGGGAAAACACTTTCCCTAACAGGGACTGAAAATATCCCCTTATATTTTGAGTATTTAAAAATTAAAATTCTCCTTATGGCGTGAACACGAACCAAAAAGACATTTTTGCAAAATTCATACTTTTACGGCGTTTAATGGGACAAAAAGGGCTAAAATTAGTAGAATCACGAAATTGGGTTTATACATGCCCCTAATTACGTAGACTTGTGGAAAAAATTGATATTTCAAAATTCGCGTGTTTAAGGGATAAAATGGGAAAGAGGGATAAAAATGGTACGACCATATGGCTGAAATTAAAATCGTCAAAATAAGTTTTTGTATTACTCTAACTAGTTTTGTAAAATGCAAGAATTTTTAGGAATTCGTATTTTTATTGGGAATAGGCCGAAAGGGGATAAAAATGGTACCAACCAAATGGATGTAGCTAGAATAATGAATTTCGGTGTATAAGAAAAAATATTTTGCCTCCCTAATATATATTTTTTTTAATGCCTGTCTTATACTCAAATTTGATACAATTTGATTCCTGTTGTAAAACTCAAACATTTAGGGGGTGAAGTGAGGCAAACAGTGATAAAAAAGGTACCAATCAAACAGGCAGAATTATGAAATTCGCTTTATACTTGCCTCTAGTTGCATAGACTTGCAGAAATAGTGTATATTTCGAAATTCGAACTTTTAAGGGATAAAATGGGAAAAGAGGGATAAAAATGGTACGTCCATATGGTCTAAGTAAAAACAATATAATTCAGTATTTAAATTCCACTGGCTGTAATATAGAGTAAAATAGAGTCGTAATAAAATATTTTAGGAATTCGTATTTTTAGTGGGAATGGGCCGAAAGGGGATGAAAATGGTACCAACCAAACGGCTGTAGCTAGTATTATGAAATTCGGTGAATAAGGGAAAAAATGCCTCCCTAATATATTAAAATGTGATACATATACTCATTTCTGTTGCAAAATATATACATTAAGGTGATGAAGTGGGGTAAAATGGGATAAAAATGGTACCAATAAAATGGTTAGAATAACGAAATTCGGATTATACATATTATACATATAATTGCGAAGATTTGCAGAAAAAGTGCATATTTCGAAATTCGTACAGTTGAGGGATAAAATGTGAAAAGAGGGATAAAAATGGTACTAAAAATACTGCTGAAGTTAAAATCATGAAATTCTATGTTTACATTCTTCTGTTTGATTAGAGCCGTTAAAAGAAAATAATTTTTACGAATTCGTATCTTTAGTGGGAACGGACCGAAAGTGGATAAAAATCGTACCAACCAAACAGCCAATCAACCTATGAAATTTGGTGTATATATCGCTCCTCTGATTAACTAAACTAGTAAAATACTATAATTTTTGGAATTCGTATTTTTAGAAGGAACGGACCAAAAGGGGATAAAAATGGTACCAACCAAACGGTTATAGCTAGAATGATGAAATTCGGTGTACATATCGCTCTGACTGCATAAATGAGAAAAATAAAGAAATAATGTGGAATGCAGGCTAAATAGGGTGGACCATTTACAACTTTAAATTTGAACTGCCGACTTTGATTTTGAAAGATAGAATAACATTCATTTTTATTTTCAGACAAAATTTTTCGGACAAAATTTGTAAATATTAAAAACGGAAGATAATAATAGATCAGCCTTCAGTTCAGCCTTCATTAAGCTCATTTTCATCTCGGTGGCTATGTCACTAAGCAAAGTTGCCGCATATGGGGTTCAGAGAACCTACACGAGACTATTGAGAAGCCAATGCATCCACAACGAGTCACTGTTTGGGGTGGTTTATGGGCTTTCCAATAAAAACAGAATTTTGAAAAAATAATCGGTCTGACTGCATAAATGAGAAAAATAAAGAGATAATGTGGAATGCAGGCTAAATAGGGTGGACCATTTACAATTTTAAATTTGAACTGCCGACTTTGATTTTGAAAGATAGAATAACATTCATTTTTATTTTCAGGTTGATTTTTGACAAAATGGGACGCTATATGCTCGGACAAAATTGGTAAATATTAAAAACTGAAGTTGTGAGTCTTTAAGGCATACTGTAAGAAATTTACGTAGAAATTTTTCGATAATAGATCGGCCTTCAGTTCAGCCTTCATTAAGCTCATTTTCATCTCGGTGGCTATGTCAATAAGCAAAGTTGCCGCATATGGGGTTCAGAGAACCCACACGTGACTATTGAGAAGCCAATGCATCCACAACGAGTCACTGTTTGGAGTGGGTTATGGGCTTTCCAATAAAAACAGAATTTTGAAAAAATAATCGGTCCTTTTTTATAGCCGAATCTAATTTTAAATGGCCCACCTTATATAAGAGGTCGAACTTAACGCCTTTTTAGTTGTTATATAATGGAGTTTTGTTAATTCCCGGGCCCCTTCTCAATTGACCAGTTGCCCTAAAGCTTAACCCGCCCATGAGCCTCACGATAATAATGATACTGATGATGACGATGGTGACGATTTCGGCAGTGTGTATGACTTCAATTTGTGGCACTTGTTTTCGTGTTTTTCTTTAACTTTGGGAGGGAGGGGTGTGACAAAGAAATTGTTGCTGTGTCTTGTCATTCACTTGATCAGTCATTCATATACATTCGGTTGCCAGCGTAATGGGGGGATTTCTCAGCTTTTGGAAATATTTTCAGGCCTCCTCCTGTTTGAGGACCACCACCACCACTACCATTACAGCATTGCTTCCTCCTACTCCCTTTAGGGGTGCCTGGTTCAACCATCTTGCCACATGTCTGGTGAACTCATTACAATTTGTTTTCTCTACATTTAGGATGACAATGATGATGTGCCGCCATCGCCGCCGCCGTCGTTGCTGTGGCTGATTCTACTGATGGGGCTGTGTGTTTTGTTTTGTGTATCGCAATTTGTTGATACATTTGCCATTTATGACAGTTGAAATGTCAGCATTGTAGGAGCGACAGAATATATGAATGAATGGATGAGTGAAAAGTAACATTTTTTTGGGGTCTTGCAAAGTGTTAAGCCTCAGACTCGGCATATTGCCGGCGTGTGTTGTTTTTTTGTGTGAGCAGGCATAAAGGAGGCTTATTAAAATTTCCTTTCATAGAGTTGGATGTCGCACAGTGGTTTCCCAAACAAGATTGATCATAATTATGAGCAAATGTTTTAAATCTCAGCCCATACAATCCGGACAAATGTCCAAATCGACATTATATCCCCAACGACGAGCTCATATAAAAACAAACATTTCATTGAGGACAATGTCCCCATACTATACATACTATAAATGTTGCATGCTATTCCCTTAGTGGCGCTGTCCCCAGGAGCAACGTGTAAATTCATACTTTTAGGGGGTGAAATGGGCCGGAAAGGGATAGAAATGGTACCAATCAAACGACTACCGGCAAAAATATGGAATTCGGTTTATATATGCCTTTTTAGTGAGGACAATGTCCCCATATTAGACATACTATAAATATTGCATGCTATTCGTTTAGTGGTGCTGCCAGATTTTTCTTCCGTAACCAGAAAAGCCTCTTACTGATGCCACCTTTTCAAGTCTTTTAATTGTAAGCTAGGAAGGTCAATAGAAAACGCCTAGATCTACCGAATATCTGTCAAGATTTCGAGGGGGAATGAGGTGTCGAAAGATAGAACAAGATGGAGCACCCTGTAAATTCAAACTTTTAGGGTACCAATCAAATGAGTACAGGCAAAAGTATGGAATTTGTTTTATACATGCCTTTATTTGCCTAGACTTGAGGAATAATTGCAAATTTCGAAATTCGTACTGTTAAAGGATAAAGTGGCAAAAGAGGGATACAAATGGTACGACCATAAGGCTAAAGTTAAAATCTTCATGATTCAGTGTTAACATTCCTCTAAGCAATCACTTAAACGCTCCTCTATCATTTGTTGCCCATTTCGGAGGCTTCTCATATTTTTCCTTTCCCTCCACACCACTGTTCCTCGCTGAGCTCCTCCGGCTGCTGTTGTTCTTGTTGGCTGTTATTATTGCTGATGTTTGTTACGAGTTAACCAAAATATAAACCCGGTGCGGTAATGAAACATATGTGCCGAAAAAAAATAATTTTGCATGAAAATTGAGCAGTTTGGGGTTTTTCTTCTTCGTCTTTCGTTTATAATCATTGTTTGTTGTGAAATTTCATTTCTTATTAAGTCAATTTAGCACATGTGCTATTAAATTATAAACAGATTGTTTTGTTTGCCTTGGTTCTCGGCGGAGCTTCATATTGCGGTTTGTCGTGGGGGTGGATTTTAATGAGGGACAAAGTGAGATGATGGCGAAAATGTGCCGACAGATGAAGCGTTAAAATATGAAAGCTTTCTAAGTTTAATATTTACATGTTTTTCTATGGTGCTACCAACGAAAGTTTGACTTTAAGATTGTCTAACCACAGAGAGGAATTGATGAAGAAAGCCACCAAGTAAATAAAATAATTCATCACACTTTCCATAGATCATATATCATGGAGAAATATTGAGGGTAGTATACTAATTTATTGGCGTGGGATTTTTTTAATTATATATTTATTTGACCTCAGAGGCGATTGGCAACGTAAAATAATTAATTAATACTTAATAAAACTTTAATTTGAATTTAAGAATTACGATGATAATTAAATGTAATTTAACATTATATAAAGGTTAATAATTAATTAATTATACATAGATTTTTAATTGTTTACAATACTAGACATTCCATTTTGTTAAGTAAATGTTCTTTGCAGGAATATTTGAATCTGGAAATTCTAACAATGGCTTTCAAATAGAATACTTTAAGTGATGGGATTAACCATTTATTTATACATATTATTTGCATTTATAAATCCATGTTTCCATTCATAATATGGTTACATGTTAAATTTTGAATAATGCTAAAAATTGGTTAGTTAGAATAAGTATGGGACGTAGTGATGTTCTTCGCAGCAAACAGATAAACATTATTTTAATATAATTTTATAGCGTCAAAGAAAATATTTTTACATTAGCGTTAAAAAAATCATAATGATTTATGAGAGGTAAACATTTTTTATATACTTCATAAATTATAATAAATTACTTTTTAGCGTCAGAAATATTTAGCCTTAAAAATCATATTTATATCTTAAAAGTTGTTAATAAGACATGCACAGTGTGAAGTGAGAAAAAAGTGAAGAATATTTTGTGGCGTCCACAAATTTTCACGGAAACATGAAGTTTGAATTTTCCTAATTTTTAGTAACAAAACAAGTAAGGAAAGGCTAAAGTCGGGCGGTGCCGACTCTATCATACACTCCACTTTCTATCCGAATACAATTCAATTCGGTGAAAAAGTGAAATCGGGATGGTTTTTTGTATCCTGTAAATGTATGTGTTTGACAAAAAATGTTAAATCGGAAATGACATTTGTATGAGGATATATTGAAACCTGGAACGAAATAGGTGAAATATAAAGTGTATAGTTTGGCCAAAATCGGTTAAACTTTTGGGAGCAACATTTGTATTTGGGCTATATTGAAATCTGAACCGATCTTACCCACTTTCAGCATAGGTTTGTTCAGTTGGACTATAAGATGTTGTGCCAATTTTAAACAAAATCGGGTACAATATGTGGTTTCTAAAGCGCAAAAGTCAAATTGGGAGCGACATTTGTATGGGGGCTATATCTAAATCTGAACCGATCTACCTCGCTTTAGCCACAGGTGTTTCTAGTTAGTTTATAAGATGTTGTGCCAAATTTAAAGAATATCGAGCACAATATGTGGCTTTTAAAGCGGCAAAAGTCAAATCGGGAGCGACATTTGTATAGGGGCTATATCTAAATCTGAACGAATCTTATCCAATTTCAGCATAGGTGTTTCTAATAAGATTATAAGATGTTGTGCCAAATTTAAATAAAATCGAGTACAATATGTGGTTTCTAGAGCGGAAAATGTCAAATCGGGAGCGTCATTTGTATGGGGGCTATATCTAAATCTGAACCGATCTTACCCAATTTCTGCATAGGTGTTTCTAGTTAGATTATAAGATGTTGTGCCAAATTTAAAGAAAATCGAGTACAATATATGGCATTTAAAGCGGAAAAAGTCAAATCGGGAGCGACATTTATATGGGGGCTATATCTAAATCTCATCCGATCTTACCCACTTTCAGCATAGGTATTTCTAGTTGGATTATAAGATGTTGTGCCCAGCTTAAATAAAATCGAGTACAATATGTGGCTTTTAAAGCGGCAAAAGTCAAATCGGGAGCGACATTTGTATAGGGGCTATATCTAAATCTGAACGAATCTTATCCAATTTCAGCATAGGTGTTTCTAATAAGATTATAAGATGTTGTGCCAAATTTAAATAAAATCGAGTACAATATGTGGTTTCTAGAGCGGAAAATGTCAAATCGGGAGCGTCATTTGTATGGGAGCTATATATAAATCTGAACCGATCTAACACATTTTTACCACAGGTGTTTCTAGTTGAAATATAACATGTTTTGCCAATTTTAAAGAAAATCTGTTGTAATATGAGTGAAAAGAGTCAAATCTGGTGTGAATTTCATATGGGGGCTATATCTAAATCAGAACCGATTTTCTTCAAATTAAATAGCGTTCGTCCTTGTCCCAAAAAACTTCATTGTGCAAAGTTTCATTCAGTTATGTCTACAATTGCGACCTGTATCGTGATTACAAGAATAGATGGACAGACGGACGGACGGACATTGCTAAATCGACTCAAAAAGTGATTCTAAGTCGGTCGGTATAATTAACAATGGGTCTATCTCGTTTCCTTTTGGCTGTTACAAACAAATGCACAAAGACATAATACTCTCGTGGAGTGTATAAATACTGTATATATCTCCTAAATTTTAGGCTTTCCTAGGACATGTACAAAGTTCCAAATAAAGGACATTTAGATTTCATAAAAGACTAAATTGCCTTTCCTAGAGAATCAAATCAGTCTCAGATATGGTTTTTATTACGAGCGCATCTTTAACTATCACGCGATAGGATAGCCTGAAATTACTAAAAAAGAAATTTAATTTTTTGTATATGTTTATATATTTATACATTTTCCAGTTTAAAAATTAGATTTTAATATGAAAAAAATATATTTTGTAAAAATTCGTTTTTTTAACACACCCATCATGAGGTTTTTATCAAGAGTATATGCACGAATGTAACACATTGAAATATCGGCCTGTGACCCTATTGAGTATATATTTTTGATCGTCATTAAATTCTAAGACGATCTAGCAATGTCCGTCTGTTGGAAGTACGCTCGAATTTGAACTAAAGGAGCTAGGAAGTTAAAATTTTCCAAAAAAACGTCTAATAGCTATCAACATTTTTTCCAGAGAGAAAAAAAATTCTTCCCTAACTTGGACAGGAAATACCCCCAATAAGGACTACTATTTCGAGTATTTATGCTCACTTTAAAAAGTTCAATGGTAAGTTCAATCAATTTACAGAGTGAGAGCGCACCACAAAGTGATCCATAATTTTAGGGGGAGAAATGGGACATAAAGGGATAAAAATGGTACCAATGAAGCGACAATAGGTAGTGGGGTGAACTTCGGTATGTAAATCCGAAAATTCGTACTCAAGTACGATACATAACCAATTTTTTCTCGGATTTTTCATTGTTTTTATACACTCCACGAGAGTATTATGTCTTTGTGCATTTTTTGTAACACCCAAAAGGAAGCGAGATAGACCCATTGTTAATTATACCGATCGACTTAGAATCACTTTTTGAATCGATTTAACGATGTCCGTCCGTCCGTCCGTCTGTCCATCTATTCTTGTAATCAAAGTACAGGTCGCAATTGTAGCCAGAACTAAATGAAACTTTGCACAACAAAGTTTTTCGGGATAAGGACGAACGCTATTTAATTTGAAGAAAATCGGTTCAGATTTGGATATAGCCCCCATACGAATTTCACTCCCGATTTGACTCTTTTCACGCTAGATACCACATATTAAAACAGATTTTCCTCAAACTTGGCAAAAAATCTTAAATTTCATCTAGAAACACCTGTGGTGAAAATTGGTCAGATCGGTTCAGATTTAGATATAGCCCCCATACGAATTTCACTCCCGATTTGACTTTTTCTGCTGTAGAAACCACATATTTTAACAGATGTGCTTCAAAATTGGCAAAACATCTTATATTTCAACTAGAAACACCCACGGTGAAAATGAGCCAGATCGGTTCAGATTTAGATATAGCCCCCATACGAATTTCACTCCCGATTTGACTCTTTTCACGCTAGATACCCCATATTAAAACAGATTTTCCTCAAACTTGGCAACACATCTTACATTTCAACTGGAAACACCTATTTTGAAAATTGGTCAGATCGGTTCAGATTTAGATATAGCCCCCATACGAATTTCACTCCCGATTTGACTTTTTCTGCTGTAGAAAGCACATGTTTTAACATATGTTCTTCAAAATTGGCAAAACATCTTATATTTTAACTAGAAACCCCCACGGTGAAAATTAGCCAGATCGGTTCAGATTTAGATATAGCCCCCATACGAATTTCACTCCCGATTTGACTTTTTCTGCTGTAGAAACCACATATTTTAACAGAACTTCTTCAAAATTGGCAAAACATCTTCTATTTAAACTAGAAACACCCATGAAACACACCAAATGAGCCAGATCGGTTCAGATTTAGATATAGCCCACATACGAATTTCACTCCCGATTTGAGTTTTCCGCTCCAGAAACCACATATTTTAACAGATTTTCTTCAAATTTGGCAAAATATCTTATATTTGCATGAGAAACACCCAGGATGAAAATGAGTCAGATCGGTTCAGATTTATATATAGCTCCTATACAAATTTCGCTCCCGACTTGATTTTTCCGCCCCAGAAACCACGTATTTTCATCGAATTACTTAACATTGAGAACTGGAAGAACCTATTGTGAAATGGGTCACTTCATTCCATGTTTGGATATAGCCGTGATACAAATATTCTTTGAACCAGGACATATTAGCCTATGATTAGAAAACATACAAAAATTCTTCCCGTTTTCACTTTTTTCCGAATTGAATTGTATTCTGATAGAAAGTGGAGTGTATCATATAGTCGGCCCCGCCCGACTTTAGCCTTTTCTTACTGGTTATACATTGTGTTCATGAACTAATGAAAAAATTATAGTTTTGACGATTTCCCACTGTAATTCTGGTTGATTTTGTAAAAATAAATAGAAAAAAAATCGTAAAAAATATAAGGCATCATTTCACCACTTTCAAACTCACACAGTTGCTTAAAAATAGACCTAAGCACACTGCTTTAAAATTTCAACAATATGGATTGGTGTAATCAATTCGAAAATCAAAATAAAAGAATTAAAATAGCAAAAACTTTAAAAAATCTAACCCTGCTAAAACACAACACATCAATATTTTAAAAGTAATTCATATTACCTTCAAAACGAGGTATAACACATAAAAATCGGTATTTCAAAGTATTTCAGGAGTTACAGACGATTGAAATAACACACCTTTTACCAAAAGTTGTATGTTTTTCACTGTTAAACTGGTCATAACTCGTGAAAACAAATTTCAATTTTTTTTCCAAAAATACGTATACAATATTTCTATGAGAAGAATACAGACACCAACTTTCAAAACAATCGCAGCTATCGATGTCAAAAACCGTACCGCTTGACATGAAATGCCTCATATGATGAAATAGGGTAAAAAGGGATAAAAATGGCACCAATCAAACAACAACATCTTGAGACACGAATGAGTAGATACATAATATAAAAAGAATTTTTTCCAAATTCGTACTTTTAAGGGGCAAAATGGACATTTCGGGATAAAAAGAGTACCAACCAATTTTAATTTTATTCTGTGTAAAAGTTAAGGGAAATCATGTGAACATAGGGATAAAAATACAGCCTACAGCTAGAACGATGAAATTAGGTGTGTACATTAGAGCGTACCAGGTTACAAGTAAAAAAAAAAAGTTCGCCGTACACCTTCGAATATGAAGTATTATTGAAAGGTAGTTTCAAAAAAATTTTTTTTATTTTTTTATGCCGAACGTAGGGGTCGCGCTTTTACATTTTTCTATATAACTTCTGCATTTATAAACGGATTTTAAAGTGTGATACATCGATGTTTTTGTCCGATTTTTTTGTCTTTGAAGTCATTGAGCTCAAACATGATTCATGATTTTATGCGAGCTTTAATTTTCGATTATTAGAGTGGTACATTAGGGTAGTAGCAACTGAGAAATGATGGGTAAGTACCAGAAGGGGGTGCTTGAGCTCAATGACTTCAAAGACAAAAAAATCGGCCTCGTCGAGACAAAAACATCGATGTATCACACTTTAAAATCCGTTTATAAATACAAGTTATATAGAAAAATTTAAAAGCGCGACCCCTACGTTCGGCATAAAAAAATAAAAATTTTTTTTTTGAAACTACCTTTCAATAATACTTCATATTCGAAGGTGTACGGCGAACTTTTTTTTTGAGGTACGCCCTAGTGTACATCCCTCTAATTCCTTCCACACGTATAATGAAGGAATTTATCGAAATTCGTACTGCTAAGGGGCTAAAAATGGTACTAACCAAATGGCCGCTGATAGAATCTTGAAATTCTGTGCACACATTCCTTCGATTACATAGTCGTGTAAAATAGAATTATTTTTTAAAAGGATTTTTTCCAAATTCGTAATTTTAAGTGGTAAAATGGTCATAGAGGGATAAAATAGTACCAGTCAAACGGCTACTCCTAGAATAATGAAATTTGTTGTATACATTCCACTGACTTTATAGATACGCAAAATAAAAAGATTTTTTCCCAGTTTCGTCGACACGCAAAATACAGGGATTTTTCGAAATTCGCACTTTAAAGTGGGTAAAATGGGATAAAAATGGTACCGCTGATTGAATCATGAAATTCGGTGTATAAATTCCTCTGATTGCATAAGCGAAAATAGGAAATTAAATTGGCTTGCACTGTGAACGTGGGAGATAATTGATTTTCAAAATTTGTACTTTTGGAATTAAAACAGGATAGAAATACCAAACGGCTGTAGTTAAAAATGTTCCCAATGTACCCCAGTAATTAGGGTATTTAAGCTGTTTTGAAGATTGCTTTCTTTTATTTACATTTTTATTTATTTATTTATAAAATTATTTTCTTTTTTCGGCAAGTGAGTTGTGCTTCTCGTTCGTTTCTTTAAATAATTTTGCATTCTATTAAATATAGATGCAAAATGGTCTTGAGCCAGGACAATATCCCAGTTCAAATCTTTTTCGATAATTTTATTTGTTTGGCTATATTCACACAACAGAATTAATTTTTTCGATATTTTATTTTTTACATTTTCTATAATGAAGATATGAAATAAAAAACTAAACTTAATTCTATTGAAAGAGTAAATTCTAATTAATAATTTATCTATTCGCATTTGAGAAGGTAAGAATTATATTGCATGTATGATTGAGGAGCAATAAAAGTGTCATTCATTTGGAAATACTTCGATTTTATTGCTGGGAATAAATGTTAAACTATTTTTTGGAAGTGCTTTTGAAAGAATTCATTTGATGACAAATATATTTACATTTGAGAAACTATATAAATAATGAATTTGCTTGGATGCTTGATTTAGGAGTAATGATAATGTTATTAATTTTGAACTACTTCCAAGTTATTTTGCTGGGAAGCTATAAAGAGTGATTTTTTTGAGGTTAGGATTTTCATGCATTAGTATTTGACAGATCGCGTGGGATTTCAGACATGGTGTCAAAGAGAAAGATGCTCAGTATGCTTTGACATTTCATCATTAATAGACTTACTAACGAGCAACGCTTGCAAATCATTGAATTTTATTATCAAAATGCGTGCTCTGTTAAGAAAGTTCAGAAAGAAAGAAATTGTGTTCAGCGACGAAGCTCATTTTTGGCTCAATGGGTACGTAAATAGGCAGAATTGTCGATTTTGGAGTGAATATCAGCCAGAAGCATTGCAAGAGCTACCAATGCATCCAGAAAAAGTCACAGTTTGGTGCGGTTTATGGGCTGGTGACATCATTGGACCGTACTTCTTCAAAGATGATGCGAATCGTAACGTAACTGTGAATGGTGAGCGCTACCGTGAGATGATATCCAACTTTTTTTTGCCCAAAATGGAAGAACTGAACTTGGTTGACATGTGGTTTCAACAAGATGGCGCTACATGCCACACAGCTCGCGATTCTATGGCCATTTTGAGGGAAAACTTCGGAGAACAATTCATCTCAAGAAATGGACCGGTAAGTTGGCCACCAAGATCATGCGATTTGACGCCTTTAGACTATTTTTTGTGGGGCTACGTCAAGTCTAAAGTCTACAGAAATAAGCCAGCAACTATTCCAGCTTTGGAAGACAACATTTCCGAAGAAATTCGGGCTATTCCGGCCGAAATGCTCGAAAAAGTTGCCCAAAATTGGACTTTCCGAATGGACCACCTAAGACGCAGCCGCGGTCAACATTTAAATGAAATTATCTTCAAA
Organism: Polietes domitor; assembly: GCA_947397865.1. Lineage (NCBI taxonomy): Eukaryota > Metazoa > Arthropoda > Insecta > Diptera > Muscidae > Polietes > Polietes domitor. The sequence goes on from OX377622.1 coordinate 123,406,555, forward strand.
AAGTAAATGTCATGGACCAATCTAACGTTTCAAATAAAGAACCGATGAGATTTTGCAAATTTTATGCGTTTTTTTTTTAAAAAAAGTTATCAAGCTCTTAAAAAATCACCCGTTATTACACTGTGTGTAAGTCAGGGAAATATAACCATATACGGACACCACTACGTGATAAAAGACCATAAAAGACCCGTGTCCTTTTTTTGGTGTTGCACTGTGTTATTATGAGCAGATTTGTAGATTGTTTGCTATGATGAAAGAATCTGATTCGTGGTCGAATGGATGATGATATGATGCGCATTTTTTTATAATAATAAATTAAATTATATCACAGTTTATTGAAATTATAAATTATTGCTTTTTTACAAGACGTATCCCAAATATGTCATTATTATTTGTACTTGCTCTAAATCCAGTATTTAAAAATATTATATCCTTCTTCAGATACTACTGCACCTATACGTAATATCGCCCTATACAATCATGTATCATCGCCCTTTTGGCTTGTTTACGCTTACATCGATCATTGTCGCCATATGTTTGTATTTTTCTTCTTCTTCCATTTAAACTTTTACTTGAATCATCAATATACAAGCGAATACATAAGATTACAAATATTCATTTACCTCTGCCCCTATTTCTGACAACTCTGTCGCCCAATGACATATGTCGCAACTGTGGCAGCTGTCTTCATCCAATGATTAGGGATTTGCTACATACATAGCATCATTGAAGCGAAAATTCAAATTAATAAAAATAATTTACATCCTAGCTTTGCCGCCCCCTCCCGCCGTCCACAACACACCATGTGAAAAACAAAACGACATAATCAATTTCACCTTCAAAGCCTACAATTGTCACCTATTTCATAATCTCGCCATGAATTGTATGGCAAAGCTTTACTGCCGCCATACCTGTCATGCACCAGCACATGTGAAGTAAATTAATTTCGTAGCATTTGAAAATTAATTTCAACGCCTTCGTTGTATGAGTAGCACTGGCACTGGCACAGCTTCTAGTCGAGATCGTAATCAGCAACAGCGGCATCATCGTCATCTCCAAAACCGCCACCTTCGTTCCCAGCATAAGCAATTCGAGAATCCCCATGCCGTCACAATCATAATTTTCTATATTTTATTTGTGATTTTCTTTTCGTGTAGCATAATTCAATTGAATTTGTAATAAAGTAGCAGCATACTAAATTAGAATAGCGCACATACATATGCCATACATTCACATATGTATGTGAATGGATGCAGGCTCCGAGATTGGCCGGATAGGAGAAGGCGGGCAAGTTGAATATAATGAACATGTTTACCTACATACGCTTATGGAAGGTTGTTGAGATGGTTGCCCAAAAGGAGGAGAATCTGGTCGGTTTGGTTCTATAGAGGATATATATATATATAAGCTTCACGTGGGAAAATGGTCTTCAGGTAGGATTGTCAGTGGGAAGTTGACTTTGTGAGAATTGTAGGACACATCAAACCGTCAAACTCCTATTGCTATTATTATACATTGCTTGGTTTTCCTCATATTCAGCGATCAACGTCAATGAACAAAATTGCTTTATATCGACAGAAGAGGCTGTTTTATGGTAGAAATGATTTTAGATTTTTGGAAAATATATTTTCTCGATTGTCTTAAAATTCAATAAGTAAAAACTAGAAACACCTGTGGTAAAAATGTGGTAGATCGGTTCAGATTTATATATAGCTCCGATACGAATTTCACTCCCGATTTGACTCTTGATTGGCAGTTGCAGTTCCAGTTCTACATAAAGTCGACGGCCTCTAATAAGCCGGCGATGCACTCCATGGTCGGCCATGGTCTAATTTAACAGAAAATTATCAAATCTTAAAAAAACATATTTTTTAAATTCTTTTCTTAATTTATTATTTCTTTAACATTATATGTGTATAAATCTACATGATTTTATGCTGATGCTTATAAAACTACAAGTCTAATATTTGAATCGTTGTCCTAAGATTGTAACTACCACTGGTTGCCTCTGTTGTAAGTTATTGGAATACAAATATAAGGAAGGAAATAAAGTAAACCCTAAGTATTTTCAACATATAAATGCGTTAGTTGACTTATGTATTGCCCAACTATTTCTCGTCTAGCGTAGCAGGGGGAGAGTGTTTTCAAGTCGATTCATCAGATCATATCACCAACACCACCAATGGCGGAATGGAAGTTATCGAAATGTCAAAATTTGTTATAAATTCCCCAAAGCTGTTAAAACAACAAACCGCCGCCAACCACTTCCGATCGATGGTGAATTCTAGAACTCTGTGTAATATTGTATTTGTAATTATCCATTGAAGTCGTTATAGAAATACTCCTCATAAGGTATTATCTGACATGGTTTATCGAACTGCAGTTTTTACGAACCTAAGATCTAAGATAAATTTAAAATTAAGTAAATGACTTTTCTTTTCTTTTATTTCACAAATCAGACCGCAGAATAAATAACATGATTTTGAAATTATATACTGACAATTTAGCTGATTTGAATTCAAAATTTCAAATTACCATTTATTTATATTGAAAAAGATCCCCTACTCGAAAAGTACCGTATGAGGTTATTTCAATTCATGTGACAGACAAAAGGACATGGTAAAATCGTCTTAGTCTAACCTGAATACACAAATAAGTTGTATGGAGTGTCAGATTAATATTTAACGAACACTCATAGTAATGTGGTGTTTCGCAAAAAAAATTTAAATTTAAACGAGTAAAGTAAATATAACATGATCTGGAAAAATTGATCAACATCGAATAATAAATACAGATTATACAGCGGTAATAGGATGAATCGGACGGACCTTTGAAGGCCTATAACAACATTTGAAGCCTGTGCCAAAACATGCGCCTATATATTTCTCATTCACGGTAGCTATTCATAGTTGAAACATATATTGATCTGAAAAATTTTATGAAGATCCGATGTAAGATGTAGTTTCTAGAGCTGTAATTGAGCAGAATGGGGCCCCATTTGGGTCATACCAAAGTATGGATATATAGGCATCTCCCAAACAAGTAAGGAAAGGCTAAAGTCGGACGGAGCCGACTATATGATACACCCCTCTTTCTATCTCATTACAATTCAATTCGGTAAAAAGTGAAATCGGGAAGGATTTTTGAATTGTGTAAATGTATGTGTTTGACAAAAAACGTTAAATCGGAAAGGACATTTGTATGGGGGTATATTGAAACCTGTAATGATGTGACCCGCTTTCACCATGTATGTTTATTGGTGAAATATAATATGTAAAGTTTGGCAAAATCGGTTAAACATTCGGGAGCGACATTTGTATGGGGGCTATATCTAAATCTGAACCGATCTTACCCTCTTTCACCATAGGTGTTTTTAGTTGGATAAGACGTTGTGCAAAATTTAAAGAAAATCGCGTACAATATGTGGTTTCTAGAGCGGAAAAAGTCAAATCGGGAGCCACATTTGTATGGGGGCTATATCTAAATCTGAACCGATCATACCCAATTTTTGCATAGGTGTTTCTAGTTGGATTATAAGATGTTGTGCCAATTTTAAAGAAAATCGGGTACAATATGTGGTTTCTAAAGCGGAAAAAGTGAATTCGAAAGCGACATTTGTATGGGGGCTATATCTAAATCTGAACCGATCTTACCCAATTTTTGCATAGGTGTTTCTAGTTGGATTATAAGATGTTGTGCCAATTTTATAGAAAATCGGGTACAATATGTGGTTTCTAAAGCGGAAAAAGTGAAATAGGGAGCGACATTTGTATGGGGGCTATATCTAAATCTGAACCGATCTTACCCGATTTCAGCATAGGTGTTTCTAGTTCGATTATAAGATGTTCTGCAAAATTTAAAGAAAATCGGGTACAATATGTCGTTTCTAGAGCGGAAAATTTCAAATCGGGAGCGACATTTGTATGGAGGCTATATCTAAATCTGAACCGATCTTACCCAATTTTTGCATACGTGTTTCTAGTTCGATTATAAGATGTTCTGCAAAATTTAAAGAAAATCGGGTACAATATGTCGTTTCTAGAGGCGGAAAATGTCAAATCGGGAGCGACATTTGTATGGGGGCTATATCTAAATCTGAACCGATCTTACCCAATTTTTGCATACGTGTTTCTAGTTGCATTATAAGATGTTCTGCCAAATTTAAAGAAAATCGGGTGCAATATGTCGTTTCTAGAGCAGAAAATGTCAAATCGGGAGCGACATTTGTATGGGGGCTATATCTAAATCTGAACCGATCTTACCCAATTTTTGCATAGGTGTTTCTAGTTGGATTATAAGATGTTGTACCAAATTTAAAGAAAATCGGGTACAATATGTGGTTTCTAGAGCGGAAAATGTCAAATCGGGACCGACATTTGTATGGGGGCTATATCTAAATCTGAACCGATTTCCTCCAAATTCAATACCGATGGTCCTTGGCCGGAAAAAATAACTTCTGCCAAGTTTCATGACAATCGGACAACAATTGCGACCTGTAGAGTGCGAACAAGCTTAGATGGACAGCAGACGGACGGACGGACGGACGGACAGACAGACATCGTTAAATCGACTCAGCTGGTGATTCTAAGCCGATCGGTATACTTAAAGGTGGGTCTAGCTCGATTATTTCTTGGTGTTACAAACATTTGGCGCGAAACTAACTTATAATACCCTAGACCACGAAGTGGTGTAGGGTATAAAGAGTTAAGTTCAACCGGGCCGAATCTTATATACACTCCTCCATAGATTATACTCCATAGAGGCTGTCGATTTCGTAGAAGTGCAGTAACATTGCAGGAGAATGTTAAAATGTTTAAATATAGCCAAATCAAAACAAATAAAAATATTGAAAAAAAATATTTTATGAATATATGTAATATTATTTTTAGTTTTCTTTTCGTTTGTATTTTTTGGTCTGTAATCAATATTCTAGTCTATTAAATATAGATGCAAAATGGTCTTGAGCCAGGACAATATCCCAGTTCAAATCAAATATTGATTACAGACCAAAAAAACATGTAAAAACGGCGTTAAGTTCGGCGGGCCGAACTTTATATACCCTCCACCATAGATTGCATTCCACAGAGGTTGTCGGTTTTCGTAGAAGTGCAGTATTATTACAGGAAAATATAATTTTTTTAATATAGTCAAACCAAAACAAATACAAATATTGCAAAAAATAATTTTATAAATAAATATAATATTTTAATTATTTCAAACCATTATTTATTTCAAATCAAAAATAAATGTTCTTATATTTTCAAAAAGCTTAAATACCATAAATATTGGTAGATAGTGGGTGTTACAGTTGATTGTATTTCCATTCTATTTTAATTCCAAAAGTACAAATTTTGAAAATACATTATCAGACGTACATAGTGCAAAATAACCTAATTTCATGATTCAACCATTTTTTGCCGTAAAAGAAAAATTACGAATTTGGAAAAAAACTTTTTATTTTGCGTGTCTATGCAGTCAGAGGAATGTATACACCGAATTCAATGATTCCAGCTGCGCCCATATGGTTGGTACCATTTTTACACCCTAGACGTTTCTACGCAATTAGAATTTCATCATTCATCAACTAGTCGTTTAGTTGGTACTATTTTTATCCCTCTGTACCATGTATTCCTTGAAAGTACGAATTTCCGTTTATTTTCCATGTCTACGCAGTCAGTGGAATGTATACTCCGTATTGCATGACTCTAGCTGCGGTCATTTCATTGGTACTATTTGTATCCCCTTTTTCCATTTTAACCACAAAAAGGACGAATTTCGAAAAATTTGTCTATTTTTCGTGTTTGTGCAGTTAGAGGAATGTATACTTCGAATTTCATGACTCTAGCTGCGGTGATTTAATTGGTACTATTTTTATCCCCTTTTTTCATTTTTATCCCTTCGTACCCATTATATCCCTCGAAAAAAACGAATTTGAAAAACAAACTTTTATTTTTCATGTCTACGTAGTCAAAGGAATGTATACTCCGAAACTTATGACTCTAGTTGCGGTCATTTGGTTGGTACTATTTTTATATCCTTTTTCCATTTTAACCCCAAAAAGTACGAATTTTGAAAAATCTGTTTATTTTAAGTGTCAACGAAATCAAATGAATGTGTACACCGAATTTCATTATTCTAGGAGCAGCCGTTTTGTTAGTACCATTTTTATACCTCTATTCCCATTTTACCCCATAAAAGTACGAATTTGGAAAAAATTCTTCTATATGATGTATCTACTCAATTAGAGGAATTTACACACCGAATTTCGTGTTTCTAGCTGTTGTCGTTTGATATGTACCACTTTTATCCCTTTTTGCCCTATTTCACCACCTAAGAATAAAAATCACTTTATGGTGCACGTTCTTGTTATGGGCGGAATACGCATACACAATATCAAGTATGTACAAGCAGAGATATTGAAAAAATATGCTTAAATACTCTAAAATATTTGGGGTTATTATGCGTATTTTTAGTCCTTGTGAGGAAAAATTTTTCCCTTTGGGCCGATTTCGCTCCGTTTCAATTCCAACCGATCTACGACTATAAGACGCATTTTTGGAAATTTTTAACGTTCTAGCTCCTTTTGTTTAGATGCTAGCGTGCTTTCAACAGACGGACGGACATGGCTAGATCCTCTTAGAATTTTATGACGATCAAGAATATATATACTTTGTAGGGTCTCAGGTCGATATTTCAAGGTGTTACAAACGGAATGACAAAGTTAGTATACCCCCATGCTGGAGGTGGAGGGTATAATTAAATACCTTTTTATTTATCGTGTCTGCGCAATAAGAGAGAGAATGTATACACCGAATCCTATGATTCTTCTGCTGCAATTTGGTCGGTACCATTTTTATCCCTCTATTCCCATTTTAGCCCTTAAAAGTACGAATTTAGAAAACCTTATTTATTTTTCGTGTCTACGAAGTAGGAGGAATGTATACACCGAATTTCATCATTCTAACTGTAGTCGTGTGGTTAGTACAAAAGTATTTTTATCCCTCTTTTCCCATTTTAGCCCTTAAAGTACGAGTTAGGAAATGTATGTATCGATTCAATAAGAATGTTTGTTAGATGTGTTTCTAGTCTTTTGATAAGTACCACTTTTATCCCTTTTATTCATTTTATCCCTTTTAGACATAATGAAAAAACATGTTTAAATACATACTCTAAAATATTAGGGGTTTTTATGACTATTTTCAGTCCTTGTGAGGGAAAAAATGTTTCCCTTTAACCGCCCAGTTACAATCCCAACCGATCTGCGACTAAAAGACACATTTATGAAAATTTTTGACTTCCTAGCTCTTTTCGTTTAGATGGTAGCGTATTTTCAACGCACGGACCGACAAACATGACTAAATCGTCTTAGAATTTTATGACGAGTTATATACTTTACAGGTATTATGTCGATATTTCAAGGTGTTACAAACGGAATGCCAAAGTTAGTATACCCCCATCCTGGAGGTGGGGGGTATACAAACATGCTTAAATACTCTCAAATATTAGGGTTTATTGTGGGTATTTTCAATCCTTGTGAGGGAAAAAATTTCCTTTTGGAGCTATTTCGCCCAATCCCAACCCGAATGACAAAGTTAGTATACCTGGTGATGGAGAGTATACAAATGTATGTTATTCTACCTTCCAAAGTCAAAGTAATCGGTAGTTCAAATTTATATAGTCCACATTGGTTTTCCTCATCTTCGCATATTCAGCGACGAGTAGAAATTTCTGGCTTTATGGCTACGTCAACGTACCAAAAAGAAGAGTTCATTTGATGATAGAATTGATTTTCTATTTTTTGGAAAATGTATTTTTTAAATCGTCATAAAACTCGAAGGCGATCTTGCAGGGTACTTCTTTCCGCCCGTTTCTCTGTTGGAAGTGTCCTAGCCTCCAACTGAAATGTCCTTGTGGTTAAAATTTTTAGAAATGTTTTTAAAAAGTATATTTTTAATAAAATATATATAAAGTATATATTAAGTTAACATCGGTTCAGAAGGAAAAATTCTCTCTCAAGGATTAAAACTACCTCGAAGGTACTGAGGTTTTGCTGACATCCATTTTGAATGACAGACAACTCATCATAAAATCATTTACCCACTGTCCATACTATCCCTCCAATTGGCCTCCCGGTATAACTCATACGCCATATATGAAATTCTACAAATCAGAAGGAAAAATTCTCTCTCAAGGATTAAAACAACCTCGAAGGTACTGAGGTTTTGCTGACGCCCATTTTGAATGACAGACAACTCATCATAAAATCATTTACCCACTGTCCATACTACCCCTCCTATTGGCCTCCCGGTATAACTCATACACCATATATGAAATTCTACAAATCCTCTTGTAAATGTTTTCAGGTTTTATTTTTCTGATTTTTTTCCTCGTCTTCTTGTTTTCAGCGAGTTTTGAAAAACTGAGTGGCACAAGATGAAGGCAAAAACCTGGCAGAACATGTGTGTAGGCAGCAACATTAGACGAAGAACATTTTGTGTTATTCAATAATAATCACGGATGTGGAGCTAATGCAATGGTAATGGTAAAGTGAAGTGAACTGATAGATGAAAAAACAAACTCTACCAACCCATGAGACCATATCTCTGATGGCTTTTCTTTTTTCGATTCTGCAGATTCATTTATATTTTGCTTTCATTCGTTCTGTTGCGTCTTTCTTTTCTGCGCGCCATAAAATGACATGTAACATGTTTACGACACACATTATCGTGGTAGTATGTTTTCTTATGGCTTATGTGCGGATGTTTTTCTCTGTTTTCGAAATTGACATTAAATAATATGGGATGATAGGTTAATTGAAATTGTTACGTTGTTCGCTGAGAGAAGCGTAAAAGTGTTATTGATTGAGAATTTGAAATGGATCTTCAATGGAGAGTAAACTAAAAGTCGCACAAATGGCTTAAATGGACAAGCGGCTCATAGCTGAGAGATTGATTACATAGTTAATAGGACAAAATATGAAGGAAAATGATATAAGGAAAACTGCTGAGTAGTAGTCAACTGCAAAGGCTCATCTTTAGTCTGAGGTAAAACACTAAAGATGAGCTCCCAATAGTAGCAATTCCCCAAAACCAAAGATTTATTTCACCAACTCTCCAAAACAGGTCATACTTTTTTGCATTATTCAACAGCGACCACCATTTACACCCAACCAATGTCTTTACTCAGGATCACTTAAATAATTTTCATGTAACAATCAACACTCGCACAGTGTTTTAATTTTTCTCGCTTTTTTGTTTTTGTTGTTTAATATAAACCAAAACATTCCGAACCATTCAAAACCATGTGTTGAATTTTCATTCCTGTAATTGACATTGTTGAAATTCAAGTTTTTTCCCCTGTCAGTCCTTCAATTAGCCGGTTTTGTTGACTTCACATGTTACACTTTCAGGGTTATACAAAGGGGCGGGGGCAAACATGCAGCAGCAGAAGTGCTTATTGATTCGTCAATAATTTAATTGGAGTTTTTTTCGGGAGGGGAATACAGGTATTGTGAAATTTCGAAAAGTATCTGTGTGTTCAGTGAACCTTTTGATGCTGCACGAATTATATTTTTTTCCAATTAAATCGGTGGGTATGGTTTTGAAATTGGTAATTAAACAAACCGATGAATTTTGAAATATGTATACATACCCAAGGGTGTGATGGAATTCGCATTTTCGCAAGACTCGAATTAAGCGTGGAAAGACAAGTATTCTGCTATTATTAATTTTTAAGTTAATTTAATTTCGGCGGTGATGAAATTTATGTAAGTGTCATTCAATGTCATACCGGATAAAAAAATTCACATCACTCCGATTATTCTGAAAATATCCTTCTCATTAATCTATCTTCTTGGTAATATGTTAAACGTATCTCAGGAAAACATCTTAAATATCCTGCTGACAAATATATATTCAAAAGGAAAGGCGAAAGTCGGGCGGGCCGACTATAGAATACCCTACACCACTCCCTGCGTAGATACCCCGCTTTTATTACTAAACCCAGGTGTTTCATGGGAGCAATTTTATGCAGTTCATATAAATTATACAGTATAGATTCATCTTTAGTCATATTTAACGAATATGGTAAATAATAGATACAATTTTCCGACAGACAAATGCAAATTATATAGTAGTAATAGGATGAATCGGACCGACATTTGAAAGAAGGCCTATAACAACACTTGGGGCCTGGTCCAAAACATGGGCCTATATATTTCTCATTCACTGTAGGTATTCAAAGTTAAAATATATCATGATCCGATGTAAGACGTAGTTTCTAGAGCTGTATTAGAGTAGAATGGGGCCCCATTTGGGTTATTCCAAAGTATGGACACATATATTTGACTTTGAATTCTTTGAAAATCCGATGTAAAATTTGTTCTTGAGGGGTAAAAATTAAAATGGGGCCATTTGTAAGGGATCTACATTAAAAGTTGTTCCTTATCACATTCAAAGTAGGTTTTCTTAGTTGCAATATGGCATGATATGCAAAATTATATCGATATCTAATGTACGATGTGGGTTCTAGAGATGTAATAGAGTAGAATGGGGGCCCAATTTGTATGGGGCTTATACCAAAATATTTGACTTTCATAATATGTCTTCTTAGTTGAAATATAATACAAAATGCAAAATTTGATAAACTTTCGATGTAAATTGTGGGTCCTACCGGGGTAATAATAAAGTAGGTTCTTAGTATGAAATATAAAATTTGAAAAACTTCCGATGTAAAATGTTGGTCCGGTAAAAAAGTGAAATCGGGAAGGATTTTTGCATCCTGTAAATGTATGTGTTTCACAAAAAATGTTTAAGTTAAATCGGGAGGGACTTTTGTATGCGGGCTATATCTAAATCTGAACCGATCTTACCCACTTTCAGCATAGGTGTTTCTAGTTCGATTATAAAATGTTGTGTCAATTTTAAAGAAAATCGGGTACAATATGTGGTTTCTAAAGCGGAAAAAGTGAAATCGGGAGCGACATTTGTATGGGGGCTATATCTAAATCTGAACCGATCTTACCCACTTTCTGCATTGGTGTTTCTTGTTCGATTATAAAATTTTGTGCCAATTTTAAAGAAAATCGAGTACAATATGGGGTTTCTAGAGTGGAAAAAGTCAAATCAGGAGCGACATTTGTATAGGGGCTATATCTAAATCTGAACCGATCTAGCCCGCTTTCGCAACAGGTATTTCTAGTTTGATTATAATGTGTTAAGCCAAATTTTAAGAAAATCGGGTACTATATGTGCTTTATAGGTCGGAACAAGTCAAATCGGGAGCGACATTTGTATGGGGGCTATATCTAAATCTGAACCGATTTCCTCCGAATTCAATACCGATGGTCCTTGGCCAGAAAAAATAGCTTCTGCCAAGTTTCATGACAATCGGAAAACAATTGCGACCTGTAGAGTGCGAACAAGCTTAGATGGTCAGCAGACGGCGGACGGACGGACAGACATACATCGGTAAATCGATTCAGCTGGTGATTCTAAGCCGATCCGTATACTTAAAGGTGGGTCTAGCTCAATTATTTCTTGGTGTTGCAAACATTTGGCGCGAAACTAACTTATAATACCCTAGTCCACGAAGTGGTGTAGGGTATAACAAGTAAGGAAAGGCTAAAGTCGGGCGGGGCCGACTATATAATACCCTACACCACTCCCTGCGTATGTACCTCGCTTTGATTACTAAACCCAGGTATTTCATGGGAGCAATTTTATGTAGTTCATACAAATTATATAAATTACTAGCTTTTTGTACCCGGCGTATATAACTTTGTATGCTCGCAATTTTCGTTTTGTATATTTTTACTTCTGTAAATTAGTTTAAATTAATACTTATTTATTTGAATTCATAAGTTGCATTTTTAAAATGTAAAAACTTCATGAAAATTTAAATAATGGAAGGGTCTGTCGGAAGTCTCCAGGTTGTAAAATAAGAGTTCCACATAATGGTTGTGTATTTGATCTAAAATCTTGAAGTGTCCGATTAAGCGCTTGTAGGGATTTCTTATGTGCCATGGTGCAGTCATCCCACACAATCAGCTTGTATGTTTTCAGCATTTTCGGCATGCCTGAACTTTTGCAATATTACAGGTTGGAGAATCAACAAATTCCATAATACATGGTAATTTCAACGCTGAATGTGCCGTTCGTCCTCCATCCAATAATGTAGCAGCAATACCGGGGGAAGCAATATCTAAAGCTATCCCATTTTGAGTGCGGATGTGCGCTAATACCAAAGTGATGAGAAAGGTTATAACTGTGCCTCCTGGTGCATCGAGAAAAAAGGCCGCCGCTGTCATTTGTTACTGCAGTTTTAATTTTATCAAAGGCCACAATTTGCAATTAATAGAGTTTTTTTGTTGCGACAAACAAACGCAAGTCTTCAACATTGAATTGCCTTTCTCTTAGCAAATCGCAATCAATAATGTCAACGATAGAACGTTCAGGCACCATCAATCCAAGTTGATTAAGAGTTTTGTTGCTGATGGCTAGGAATATGTCTTAAATTTTTATCAGCGTATCGTTGAAAATGTTAATCGCAAATGATATAGAATCGTAACGGTCCGATAATGTTGCAAAATGTCCTCACTCATACCCTCTTTGATTTTTTCCCACATGTCTTTTGGGTTAGATGGCGAGCAAGTTCTTAATATTGTCGCAAACAAAGTTCGTATCTGGAGATGATGACAGCTGACAGAAGCATACATTAATGTGGTCCCCCAGTTTCTGACACGCCTCTCTCAACTGCTCTTAAATTTTAAACTGAAGTGGGTCCTCTCACGTTAACTTATAACATTCCCAAATAATAACATTCTGCGTTGTTTGGGTGTACGGTATAAACACGGCCCAATGCATATGAAGCGTAAACAATTTGATACCCATCTACTGGAACACCTTGTTTGGTTCGAGTATGAGGAAACGCGCCAGTTGTTCATACCATGACCTCTTGTATTCAAGAAACAAACCCTTACCTGAACGTAGCGGCAGAAAAAAATCGTGTTACTTTATAGTCCCTTTTTGTAGCATGACCTTTTTATAGTCAAGGGTCATCCTCTGTTCGTTACAAAAAAATATTGAAGTGAATCAATGTATTTTGGTATAGTTTTAAAATATAGTGTTTGTGATGCCCATTTGTCGTGCCTTCTCCTATTATAGCCAGAAAACGTCCCCTTTCCACAGGCTAGATACAGTAAAATTTTCAAGAGAATCCGTTATTCGTTACTTGTTTTGTGATAATTTTAATATATTGTTCGTGTGGGCAGTCTCACGTCCATTTGTATCATCACCATTGTATAGTCACCTTTCAGAAACTATCCTCAGTTCATAAGTTAGTCACAATAAAATTTTCAAGAGAATCCGCACTTCGGAACGTGTTTTATGAAAGTTTTAAAATATAGTTTGTGTGGGCGGTGCCACGCCTTTTTTTCGTATAATGACCCAGTATATCCTGGAACCATCCCTTGCCCAGAAGTTAGCTGCAGTGAAATTATCGACCGAATCCATCCATCGTTATGCCTGTTGTGAAAGTTTTAAAATATTTTTTGTGTGGGAGGTACCACCCCCTTTGTCCTATCGTGACCTAGACTATCCAGGAACCATCCTCAGTGCAAAAGATAGATACAGTAAAATTTTCAGGCGAATCGGTCCACCGGTTTGGAGTCCTATATGCAACATACAGACACACATTGATTTTTATATATATAGATGACCTATTGTAGTCAAGGGTCATCCTCTGTTGTTTACAATAAAATATTCAAGTGAATCAATCCATTACGTGTTTTGTGATAATTTTAATATATAGTTGGTGTGGGCAGTCTCACGTCCATTTGTATGATGACCATTGTATAGTCACCATTCAGAAACTATCCTCTGTTCAGAAGTTAGTCACAATAAAATTGTCAAGAGAATCCGCACTTCGGAACGTGTTTTATGAAAGTTTTAAAATATAGTTTGTGTGGGCGGTGCCACGCCTCTTTTTCGTATAATGACCTAGTATATCCTGGAACCATCAATTGCCCAGAAGTTAGCTGCAGTAAAATTATCGAGCGAATCCACCCATCGGTATGCATGTTGTGATAGTTTTAAAATATTTTTGTGTGGGAGGTACCACCCCCTTTGTCCTATCGTGACCTAGACTATCCAGTAACCATCCTCTGTCCAAAAGATAGATACAGTAAAATTTTCAGGCGAATCGGTCCACCTGTTTGGCGTCCTATACGGAACATACAGACATACAGACACACATTGATTTTTTTATATATAGATATTCATATAATTTATATGCTATAAATTCATTTTTAGTCAAATTTAACGAATATGGTAAATAATATGGTAATTGATCCAATTGTCTGACAGACAAATACAAATTATACAGTAGTTAACCAAAGTCATACCAAAGTATGGACATATGGGCATCACCCAAACAATTCTCATCGCAATTCAATTCGGTAAAAAAATGAAATCGGGAAGGATTTTTGCATCCTATAAATGTATGTGTTTGACAAAAAATGTTAAATCGGAAAGGACATTTGTATAAGGGTATATTGAAATCTGGAACGATGTGACCCGCTTTCACCATGTCTGTTTATTGGTGAAATATAATATGTAAAGTTTCGCCAAAATCGGTTAAACATTCGGGAGCAACATTTGTATGAGGGCTATATCTAAATCTGAACCGATCTTATCCACTTTCATCATAGGTTTTTTAGTTGGATTATAAAATGTTGTGCCAATTTTAAAGAAAATCGGGTACAATATGTGCTTTCTAAAGCGGAAAAAGTCAAATCAGGAGCGACATTTGTATAGGGGCTATATCTAAATCTGAACCGATCTTACCCAATTTTAGCATACGTGTTTCTAGTTGGATTATAAAATGTTCTGCAAAATTTAAAGAGAATCGGGTACAATATGACGTTTCTAGAGCGGAAAATGTCAAATCGGGAGCGACATTTGTATGGGGGCTATATCTGAATCTGAACCGATCTTGCCCAATTTTTGCATACGAGTTCTAGTTCGATTATAAGATGTTCTGCCAAATTTAAAGAAAAACGGGTACAATATGTCGTTTCTAGAGCGGAAAATGTCAAATCGGGAGCGACATTTGTATGGGGGCTATATCTAAATCTGAACCGATCTTACCCAATTTTTGCATACGCGATTCTAGTTGGATTATAAGAAGTTCTGCAAAGTTTAAATAAAATCGGGTACAATATGTCTTTTCCAGAGCGGAAAATGTCAAATCGGGAGCGACATTTGTATGGGGGCTATATCTAAATCTGAACCGATCTTACCTAATTTTTGCATACGTGTTTCTAGTTCGATTATAAGATGTTCTGCCAAATTTAAAGAAAATCGGGTACAATATGTCGTTTCTAGAGCGGAAAATGTCAAATCGGGAGCGACATTTGTATGGGGGCTATATATAAATCTGAACCGATTTCCTCCAAATTCAATACCGATGGTCCTTGTCCAGAAAAAATAAATTCTGCCAAGTTTCATGACAATCGGACTACAATTGCGACCTGTAGAGTGCGAACAAGCATAGATGGACAGCAGACGGACGGACGGACGGACGGACAGACAGACATCGTTAAATCGACTCAGCTGGTGATTCTAAGCCGATCGGTATACTTAAAGGTGGGTCTAGCTCGATTATTTCTTGGTGTTACAAACATTTGGCGCGAAACTAACTTATAATACCCTAGACCACGAAGTGGTGTAGGGTATAAAAATATGATATTTTAGAATTCTCCTAAAATAAAGGTCATAACTTTTACTCTTACGTATAGATATTTTTCTTCCATAAAATATTTTTTAGCAATGTTTTCAATTGTTTATAGTTTCTTTGCGGCAACAAGAAACGATTCTTTTTCAAAACAAATATTTTTTTTCTGTTCCTAAAGTACTTTTGTTGCATGGTGTAATGGTCAGATAGCTGCTGACTATATTTTTGCTGAAACCGGCTCGCTTGCAACTGCTCCATTCTTATGATGATTTGTCTTGAAAATTAGAAGATTTTTTTGCTGCTCCATTTTTATGTAATTATTGCATAATTTTTCTTGACAATAAAAGAGAAGAATTACCAGTTTCTACCATGTCATTCAAATCTTCAGCTTTTTTTGCAGACTTAAATTTACAAATAAAAATTTACGTTTGCTTTGATTTTCCGATATTTATTTGCAAGTAGCCTCAAAAGTTTATCAAATACCACTTCATCTCCCAATTGCTTTTTCGGACAAACTGATTCCTTTTAGTTAATAATTCATTTTGGTCATTATCGTCAACGCCGAAGCATAAACAAATTTCCTGTGTTTTGTGTACAAATTTCGCCAAAATGTTTGGCGTTGTTGATGACATTTGCCAGAGCTACACTGAACACACATACTACTACTACTACTATTAGCTCGAAACAAGCAAACAGTTTTCCTCCAAAACCCGAGGAAATAGTGTTCGCTGATGATGAGTTGGCGACGACTGTTAGTGCAGATACTGCCACCAGATCACCACCACTGCCTGCCAGTATTGCCATTACCAACTTTAAACGGTTATGGTAGCGGCGGCGTCGCTACCGCCAACTTCATCTACTACAGATATTGTCATTTTGTGTTTATAGTTCCCTTTCAACAGGACTGCCGGCGAACCTTACCCAAACCCATAGCCATCATATAGCTCTCCCTCCCTGCCATGACCATATCCATGGGCGACAAGACGACACTGCAGCTTCCTGCTGCAGTCTCTTTCAACTAAACATCTGCTTCAACGTCGTGGACGACGACGAGCAGTAGTAGTGGCAGTCGTAGTAGTCTTGGCTGGTATCATCTGATGATGCAAATAGCAAATAGCACCATCATTGGTTTGCCTCCTGTTAAGTTCATGTCTAACTCCCTTCTTGCCTCGCGTGGTATGCGCCTGAATGGGGCGTTTCGGTGGGGTCTTGTCAATGCAGCGCATAATAAGTGTTGGCATTTTTCGTTTATTAACTGCTGTCCCTCGCTGGTTGTGGCTTCGGGGAGGTGAGTTGGGGGACTTCTGCAGGGTCGTGGCGGATATGTATGAGAGTACTTGCTTGCTTGCCTTTGGTAAATGTTGTTGGGCATTACTTTTCGGGGAACTCATAGGGAATTTCAAAGAGAACTGCTAATTTTATTTTGTTTATTTTATGTGAAGAACATTAGTGTTATCAGTGGAAAACGGAGAACGTTTCGCCATTTTTGGGTATCATAATTTTTTCATGACCGTTAAATGGAACTGATAAAGTTTTAGATTTTTCTTTCTTTATGTGTACTGTCAGTGAATGTGGTTGTTAATACGTTATGGAGTTCATGTTGTTGGAAGTAGTTCGTATTTGGTAGTTATGAAACATGTCATACCATTTCATTTTATTGGGAAAGTCAATAAAGCTTCAAGGACCGGAATCGGAACAGTACAATGGAGGAAATGAGTAAATATACAATTTGTGATTTGAAATAGTCTCCCTTGGCTGGTAACCAAAACAAATTAACATAATGAAAAATGGAGTTAAGTTTGGCCGGGCCAAACTTTATATACCCTCCACCATGGATTGCATTCCACAGAGGCTATCGATTTTCGTAGAAATGCAGTAATAATTCAGAAAAATTATATGACCACACAAAAACAAATAACCACAAACTATTTCAAACCACAACTTATAAGACAAGGCTACCGATACGTTTATATTATATACATATATCGAAATAATACCTCAAGTCATTTCAAAAAATAAATATAAGACAGCAATATTAAAATATATTAAATACCATAAATATTGTTAGATGAGTGAGTGCTACAGTTGGTTGTATTTCCATCCTATTTTAATTCCAAAAGTACAAATTTTGAAAAATCCATTATCTCTCACGTCCATAGTGCAAGATAACGTAACTTCATGATTCATGAATTTGGAAAAAATCTTTTTATTTTGCGTAGCTATGCAATCAGAGGAATGTATACACCGAATTCCATGATTATAGCTGCGGCCATTTGGTTGGTACCATTTTTATCCCTCTGTTCCAATTGTATCCTTTGAAACTACGAATTTGGAAAAAAATAGTTTTCGTGTCTAAGCAGTCAGAAAAATATATACTAAGAATTTCAGGACTCCAGCTGCCGCCATTTGGTAGGTACAATTTGTATCCTCTTTTTTCATTTTACACCCTTAAAGTACGAATCAGAGGAATATATAAATCGAATTTCATTCTAGGTGCAGCCGTTTGGTTGGTACTATTTTTATCCCTCTGTACCCAGTGTATTCCTTGAAAGTACGAATTTTGAAAAACATTTGCATTTTTCGTGTCAACGCAGTAGGAGGAATGTATCCATCGAATTCCAGCTGCGGCCATTTGGTTGGTACCATTATTATCCCCTTTTCCCATTTTACCCCCTTAAGAGTACGAATACCTAAAATGTCTTTATTTTACGTGTCTACGCAATTAGAGGGATGTACACATCGAATTTCATCATTCTAGCTGTAGTCGTTTAGTTGGTACTATCTTTATCCCTCTGTTCCAAGTGTATCCATTGAAAGTACGAAGAGGAATGTATACTCCGAATTTCATGATTTCAGCTTTGACCATTTGGGTGGTACAATTTTGATCCACTCTTTCCATTTTACCCCCTAAAAGTACGAATTTGCAAAAATCCGTTTATTTTACGTGTCTACGCAATTTCATGACTCTAGCTGCAAACATTTGGTTGGTACTATTTTATCCCCTTTTACCCATTTGAACCCCAAAAAGTACGAATTTCGAAAAATCCTCCTATCTTACTACGCAATCGTAGGAATGTATACATCGAATTTCATTGTTATGGGTACCGCCGTTTGGTTAGTACCATTTTTATCCCTCTATTCCAATTTTTTACGAATTTGGAAAAATGCTTTGATATTATGTATCAATTAAATGAGTGTACCCACCGAATAAGAGTCACATACCCAATATCAAGTAAGTACAAACAAGCGTATTAAAAAAACATGCTTAAATTCTCTAAAATATTAATGTATTTTCAGTCCTTGTGAGGGAATTTTTTTCCCTGTCGATCGATTTCGCCCACTTTCAATCCCAACCGATATATGACTATAGATCGTATTTATGGAGTTCCTGGCTCCTTTCGATTAGATGCTATCGCGCAGACGGGCAGACGCACGGACATGTCTAGATCGCCTTAGAATTTTATGAAAAATGTTTTCCCTCTGGACCGATTTCGCCCACTTTCAATCCCAACCGATATACGACTATAAGACGTATTTATGGAAATTTTGGACGTCCTAGACCCTTTCGATTAGATGCTAGCGTGCAGACGCAAGGACATGGCTAGATCGCCTTAGAATTTTTTGCCGATCAATAATATATATACTTTATAGGGTCTCAGGTTCAGGTATTTCAGGGTGTTACAAACGGAATGACAAAGTTAGTACACCACCCCCTGGAGGTGGAAGGTATAATAAAACATGTTGGGTAGGTCACAATTTATGCATCAGTCTCATCTAGACCAGAGGAGGTACATTGTGATACGACGGACTTTATCGCCCCTCATCGGAACCAACTTTTGGGCCTTATGAAATGCTTTATCTTGCCGAGTGGCCAAGTCGCCTAAGCCTTCAAAGAAAGCTGAACTCAATATTCAATACATATCCGGACTAAGCCAGAGAAGGTATTCGACGCTCTCCATCTTCTCCTCGTTGCCATAGCTCCTACAAAAGACGTTTGACTCGAGGCCCAGGCTCTGGGCTGATACGTATTGCACAGTCCTCCGTCAATGCTGAAATCAACGTAGACAATTGAAATCTTTCAAGTGAACGAAGGTAGCTCGGCCTCTTCACATCATATAGAGTGGACCATATAAATTTAAATTAGTATCGGCTATAAAAATACTGATTGTTTTTTCAAATTTCTGGTTTTATTGGAAAGGTTGAACTTTGTCATTTAATAATGGAACACTATATTATTCCTATAACTGCCTCGACTGGGTCGTTACAACCTCATCTGATCAATTCAAATTTTCAGTACTCAATGATGCCGTCACGCCAAAATCCACACCAAACTGTGACTCGTTGTGGATACATTGGCTTCTCAATAGTCACGTGTGGGTTCCCCGAACCCCATATGCGGCAATTTTGTATATTGACATAGCCACTAAGATGATAATGAGCTTCATGACGGCTGAACTGAAGACCGATCTCTTCTCTATAAATGTCCACGTAAATTTCTTACAGTTTGCGTTAAAGACTCACTACTTTGGAAGTAAGTTTGTAATATTTTCAATTTTGTTCGAGCGTATAGCGTCCCATTTTGCAAATGTCAAACATAAACCTGAAAATAAAAACGGCGTTAAGTTCGGCCGGGCCGAACTTTATATACCCTCCACCATGGATTGCATTCCACAGAGGTTGTCGGTTTCCGTAGAAGTGCAGTAATATTACAGGAAAATATAAATTTTTTAATATAACCAAACCAAAACAAATACAAATATTGAAAAAATAATTTTATAAATAAATAGAATATTTTAATTATTTCAAACCATTATTTATTTCAAATCAAAAAAAAATATTCTTATATTTATATTTTCAAAAAGCTTAAATATCATAAATATTGGTACAGTTGGTTGTATTTCCATTCTATTTTAATTCCAAAAGTACAAATTTTGACAATAGTGCAAAATAACCTAACTTCATGATTCAACCAATTTTTGCCGTAAAAGAAAATGTACGAATTTGGAAAAAACTTTTTATTTTGAGTGTCTATGTAGTCAGAGGAATGTATACACCGAATTTCATGACTCCAGCTGCGGTCATTTGGTTTGTACTATTTTTATCCCCTTTTTCTATTTTAACCTCAAAAATACGAATTTCGAAAAATTCGTCTATTTGCTGTGTCTACGCAGTCAGAGGAATGTATACTCCGAATTTCATGACTCTAGCTGAGGTCATTTGATTGGTACTATTTTTATCCCTTTTTTCTATTTTGACCCCAAAAAGTACGAATTTCGAAAAATCCGTGTATTTTACTTGTCTATGCAATCAGAGGAATGTATACACCGAATTTCATTATCCTAGGCACAGCCGTTTGGTTGGTACCATTTGTATCCCTCTATTCCCATTTTACCCCTAAAGAGTACGAATTTGGAAAAAATACTTTTATATTATGTATCTACTCAGTTCGAGGAATGTACACACCGAATTTCGTGGTTTTAGCTGTTGTCGTTTAATATGTACCATTTTTATCCCTTTTTGCCCCATTTCACTCCCTACAAACAAGAATCACTTTATTGTGCACGTTTTTGCTATAAGGGGAATGCGCATACCAAATATCAAGCAAATATAAACAGACGCATTCAAACAACATGCTTAAATATGCTAAAATATTAGTGATTATTAGGGTATTTTTAGTCCTTGTGAGCCCTTTGGGCCGATTTCGCCCCGTTTCAATCCCAACCTATCTACGACTATAAGACGCATTTATGGAAAATTTGAACGTTCTAGCTCCTTTCGTTTAGATGCTAGCGTGCTTTCAACAGACGGACAGACAGACGGACATGGATAAATCGTCTTGGAATTTTATGACGATCAAGAATATATATACTTTATAGGGTCTCAGGTCGATATTTCAAGGTGTTACAAACGGAATGACAAAGTTAGTATACCCCCATCCTGGAGGTGGAGGGTATAATGAATGTTATTCTAATTTTCAAAGTCAAAGTAATCGGTAGTTAAAATTTAAAATGGCCCACCCTATATTACGCAGTGCATCGTCGATGCTGACAAAGTAGACAATTGAATTCTTTGAAGTGAAGGAAAGTATCTTGACCTCTTCACATCATAATTTGGCCAGATCATCAATTCTATTCTTTAACTTAATTTGAAAGACATTTAGAGGGATATTTCTCAAAATATATATCCTCTTTGGTACAATCGAAAACTCGCCGAGAAAAAAGTCCCACGTCTTGTCACTTTCTTGCCACCAAAAAATATCCAAAATCCTGTCGCCAAACGCCCAATCGAAGTTCAAAACTACTCGTTGTTGCCCCAACAGCCAAGACGACACACCGCGAAAATATTCCATGAACAATTTTACATGAAAACATGAGACAATCGACCAAACTCGCGAGCTAGCAACAAAGTCCCGTCTATTTTTGAATTCCATGCGAATAGATGAATTCTTATGAATTACAATAAATTCGAAAATCACGATCCCCGCCGCCGAATAGCATTTACACAAAACACTTTTCCCAGCGAACGACAGAGCTCACAGCCAGGGAGATGGCTCCACTGGCTGGCTGCAAGAAGGGAAGCCCAAGCTCAAACCCAAGGACAACGTCGTCATATGAAATAATACTACTGCGACTGAACGAACATCATCATGTTTGGCGTTAAAGGTACTTAAACCATTTTTGTCGCACTAAACACTAAACGACACTAAACGTTGTTGCCAACAACATAAACACGTCCCATAAAACAAAACACACGCCGGCAACACAGCCGCCAACAAAACTAAAAAAACTAGTCAGGCTACTGGCGACCGCGCATTGGCACAGGCTCAGTCTCCCCTTTTTCAAAGGACAAACCTGATTTTGAAGTCTCTAAGCGAGCGCGTCACAAGACACAACGACAGACTCACATAAAAGAAGAAGCTCGAGCAGAAGCTATTTTTATGAAACAGGAGAAGAATAGAAGAATTATTTTTTTCTGCATACGTTCTTCTTCGTAGTACCACTTTACATTTGTCGTAGTCGTAGTAGCTCGAGAGTCGTCCTTATGAAGAAAGAAACGTTTAAACGAGAGATGAGATGAGATTTTGTTGGTCGTTTTGCAAGAAATAAATCATGAATCATGACATTACATAAACGTTGAAAACGAGGCGAGCTACAGCAGGTGAACGGTCGGCCGAAGAGATGAAACTTTTGATCAAGCTTGGAAGTGTGGACAGCTTTATAATATATTGGATATTGCGAAAATCGTTATTGATGTAGAAAATTTGACATAAAGTGACCCTGCCGATTTGAAATATATATTTTACGCTAATGAAAGATTTTCACCACTTCACGTTCCCTTGTTTGTTTTTGGGGCGAATGTTTCCGCAGCGTATTCACAAAGCATACTATAATTCTCATTCGTGTGGGTGAAAGTCTGGCTCAAATAGTTTGTGAGATTCGCCTAACATTCGTTCGTTATTCACCTCATTTCATTAACAGTGTTAACTGTTAAGTTGGCGAGATATTCAGATTTGGAACGACCCTACAAGCCAATGATGTGCCTATAAGAGACGTTGAGAAGTGGGCTATCCTCAATATTGTGACAAATATTGGCGTCGTCATCTATTCGGATAGTCAGGCTGCCACGATATTCGCCTCATTTGGGTGTGAAGAATAGATACATTCCAGGGGTATATAAAGCTGACGAGATTGTCAGATGTGGAACGACCCTATAAGCTTTCATATGTACACACTGTCGATATCCAAGCTGCAGCTCAGACGGCCTATTCGGATAGTCAGGCAGCCACGATATTCGCCTCATTTGGGTGTGAAGAATAGATACATTCCATGGGTATATAAAGCTGACGAGATAGCCAGATGTGATAAGCTTTCATATGTACACACTGTCGATATCCCAGCAGCAGCTTAGACGGACAATAACTCCTGCGAACCCACACACCAGCAGAATCCCGAAGAGTTTATGACCGTAATATATGAAGGGGTCGTAATATGAAGTGGTCGAACAACCTTCTTTCACTTGAAAGATAAGATATTTTTAGTATTGATGGAGCAACAGCTTGACTAGACATCGAATCAAAGGAATTTTAAAGGAGTTGTGTAAACTAGGAGGAGAATAAGAGCGTCAATAGCCGACTATGTCTTTTTTCGGGTATGGCTGAATGTTTTGCCACAATGAGTTCAGATTTCTTCGAAGGCTTGAGCGACTTGTTCAGTAAAGAAGTCGGTCAAATAAAGTATTTCGTGAGTCGCATAGGTTGGTAACTATGATGGGGTGTAAAAACTCGTGTTATCGCAAAGATCCTCATCTGAGCTAAGTGAGTCAGATGTTTACTTTCTGGCAACCTATTGTTTATAATTCACATATCGTCATATCTAGGTACACGATCGAGTTGCAAGTGTCTATCACTTATAATCAAAATGAATCCCGATTCTGTACTTCTTACAACTTTTTAAAGCTGATGAGGTGGAACTTAAAAATCGACTGCACAATATTGAGGTGGCATGCAAACTGCATGGTAATCAATCTGCCAGTACACGTACGGCATAGTCTGTGAAAATATGCAGGAGAACCTGGAGCAATTGATTGATTGGCTTGCGCAAGAACTCGGACTTTTGCAGATTTAAACTAGTTACATTACAAGGTCAAAGTTAATGACCTTAATGAGACATATACTGGCTACTAAATGGAACATTTGGTAAAGTCCAATTTTAACCGAAATATTATCTTTAGAGGCGATGCTCATATATAGATGAATGGCTACGTTGACAAAAATTACTGAAAATAGGACGACTTCATTTCTGGTCCCCACTACTTTACTTTACTTTACTTCGAAAAGGACATAGAAGAGCCCATCATCGTCCATATCTCTGAGAACGACTAGTCTAACAACCTGGACGTTACTACCGGCTAATTAATCACTACATCAACTTAGGTTACATTGCGAAGGCGTGGAAAGAATCATCACAAGTTCATATCTTCGAATTTGAGTGTGAGCTACCGACCGATATCTATGTTATCGATCTTTTGTAAGCTCCTGGAACACTTTATTATATAGCGGGCAATCTGGGTATTCTAACAGATAATAAGTTTGGCGTGGAAATTCCACATCTCATGCCCTGATTGTGATCGACGACTGCGTATCAAGGACTTTGAACAAAATACAGGAATGTTGTAGTTAGTATGTGTACCATAGGGCTCATTATTTGAACTTGTGCCAAGTGATATCCCACAGCCACCACTGCTTTGGGACCTATGTCCCGAATCGTTAACTTGATATTGATCACATATCTCTCAGAGTTGTCAAGATATTTTCAAAGTGGACATTGAGACTGAACGTACGTAAATATTATACGTATAATATTATATACAAGGGGAAATATCCAGTCTTTATTCAAATTACAGGGCGCATGATCCTGAAATATTTGTTGGTGGAGAGCTAGCATATAACTTGGACATAAACATGTAGCTTTTAATGAATAATGTTAAGATTATTAACGGATGGACTGGGTGCCTCTTAATATATCAACAGATAATTTCACCGCTACTCTCCTATGCATTTTCAGCTTAATATTGCATAGGGCCATTTAAAATTTTAAATTTGATCTACCGACTACTTTGACTTTGAAAGGCAGAATAACATTCATTTTTTATTTTCAGGTTTATGTTTGACATTTGCAAAATGGGGCGCTATATGCTCGAACAAAATTGGGAAATACTAAAAACTTACATCTAGTAGTGAGTCTTTAAACTGTAAGAAATTTATGTGGAAATTTTTCGAGAAGAGATCGGCTTTCATTTCAGCCTTCATGAAGCTATTTTTCATCTCGATGGCTATGTTAATAAGCAAAATTGAAGCATATGGAATTCAGAGCACACTCACTCGACTATTGAGAAGCCAATGCATCGATAACGAGTCACTATTTGGTGCGGATTTTGGGCTGCACTGAAAAGTTGGCTTGATCAGATGAGGTACTGCCGAGCCAACCTTTCCAATAAAACCAGAAATTTGAAAAAATAATCAGTATTTATACACTCCACGAGGGTATTATGTCTTTGTGCATTTGTTTGTAACACCCAAAAGGAAGCGAGATAGACCCATTGTTAAGTCTACCAATCGACTTAGAATCATTTTTTGAATCGATTTAGCAATGTCCGTCTGTCAGTCCGTCTGTCTGTCCATCTATTCTTGTAATCGCGATACAGGTCGCAATTGTAGTCTGCACCAAACGAAACTTTGAACAATATTTTAACAAATTTTGTTCAAATTTGGTAGACAATCTATTTTTCCACTCGAAACACCCATGATGAAACCAGAAACCACATATTTTATCAGATTGTTTTTAAAATTGGCAAAACATCTTTTATTTCACCTAGAAACACCTATGGTGAAAATGTGTTAGATCAGTTCAGATCAGAGTTACAAGCCGAACCATAATTATCGGCGGCGCTGTTCAAAATGGGTCGGCGGTGGCGGCTTTCGGCTGATTTATCGGCTCGTTCTGTTATTCGATCACCCCTATTTATTTGACAATTTTGGGAAAATGGAAGGAATAATTTGTATTGGTTTTTAACACCTTTTCTTTTATTCAATATATTATAGTTCAATATTCGTTAATATTAGCCAATGTTGCCATAATTTAATATTATTATCCCATACAATTATTTTTTAGAAGTGGGAATCCATTCTCAAAATTTATAATATGGATGAATTTAATAAATATTTTTGCAATTACAGCTTTTCGTGTGAGGCATATTTAACCAGACATCTTGAATTGAAAATATTTTCTGTTGACTTTTTCGGACTTATGGTCGATAGCCATAAATTGAACCTACACTGGATAATTATCCATGCTAAGTCCAATATTTTTAACATAAAATATTTTTGTTAAAATTTGTTTTTATACGCACATTGGTATTGCTGTTGGTGATAAGTTTAAAAAAAAAATATTTTGAGTTAAATTTTAACTTTTTATTTGGTTTTTCTTATCACAGCTTAGTTATCCAGTCTTAAAGAAAAACAGCCTTATTGTTATTTATAGGAACACATGGCCACGCGTACTGGAATTGACTTATATAAATGCGACTTTCAAATCAAAATACAATCATTCAACTTTCTATAGACGTCATAATATATGGGATACTAAATTGAAAGAAAGGTCAATATATTTTACAGTAGTAGGTTGTCTAAATCGACAGTTATATTTTCTTTTGTAATTTTATGTGGGTTGTCTATTTAGGTAGTAAGATTTGACTGAGTTAGAACTCCGTCATATCTCGGAGGCGTGGTTGAAGTCAATATGAGTCGATGAAATCGGCGGCGTGTCGAAGTTGATTTGAGCCGACGAAATCGGCGGCGGCGTGTCGAAGTTGATTTGAGCCGACGAAATCGGCGGCGGCGTGTCGAAGTTGATTTGAGCCGACGAAATCGGCGGCGGCGCGGCTCGTGCAGATCCATGCGGCGGCGGCGGCTTGTCGGCTTAAAATCGGTCGGCTTGTATCGCTGGTTCAGATTTATATATATCTCCCATTCAAATTTCGCTCCTGATTTGACTTTTCTGCACATATTTTAACAGAACTTCTTCAAATTTGGCAAAATATCTTATTTATATATAGCTTTATATTTATATTCGCCACCAGCTTGACTTCCCCCCCCCAGAAACCACGTATTTTCAGAGAATTTCATCATATTGATGTTTGGATATAGCCCCGATACAAATATTCTTCTCGATTTGGCTAATTGCGTCAGGTCATATTAGCCTATGATTAGGAAGCATACAAAATTCCTTCCCGTTTTCATTTTTTTAACGAATTGAATGGTATTCGGAGAGAAAGTGGAGTGTATATCATAGTCGCCCCGCCTTTCCTTACTTGTTTTGTATTGGCGATTCTAATTTAAAATTTGAAATGGGCCTTCCAATACCTCGTAAAATAGTTTAGTCTCTCATCTGGGACATAGGCAAGTAATGGATATCGATGGAACCCAAAAGAGACCATCCAGGAAGATTTACGACTCTATCGATAAAATTGAATTCTGATGGCTGCATTTTTGGACAACAGACTGTTTGGGGATGTCTAACAGTGTGGAAATGCAATACAGAAGTTAGTTCCTTCCTCCTGTTGGGTTGCTGACACTCGACTCCGAGATTCTTCTTTATAGGTTAAAAAACTTAGATGGTTTAAAACCTTATACATTGACGCGGAATACAAAACATAATTTGTACATACTACTTTTTAAGCAGTTTTAAGCATTTAGCGTAACTGTTAGTACTAGAAAAACAAGGCATGGTGCATATTTCATCAAAATGATGTAGAACGGAATATAATGATGGGGACAGTTTAATATGCCAATATCCATAAAATACCACCGGGGACAATTGAATGTAAGTAATTTTCGCTTTGTTTGACCTGATCGACAGTTCCAGGTACTACAAATGTCCTGACATTAAACTACTTCAATTACCGATCCTCGTTTTGATCATTTGATTTCATTGGCATAGTGTCATCGTCATCGTGATTTGAACAGAACAGAATGAAGAAGCAGTTGTATCTTTAAAATTCTCGAAAGTTAAGAAATACACACTCACACACACAGCTACAGAATCATACCTAAACACAAACGCCGCGAAAAACGTATTGAAAGAAAATCATGTTAACGTATTGATCCTTAACAAAACAAATATAAATGTTTATCACGATCTTCGGTCGCCGTCGTCATCGTCAGCGTCTTCTCCAGAAACTGCACCAAAAAAACACAAAAACCCAAACTTCGAAACTTGTTCGTCGTTTTCAATTTTTTCGCTGTTTCCCGATAACAAAAAAGCCTCGAAACTTTTTGTTTCGTTTTGCTGCTGTTAGCAGCAGCCGCGACAAACTCCGAAAAAAAAGTAAAAATGTTTGCAAACAAATCATGTCTCCATATTATAGTTGAAAAATTTATTTTTGTCATCCTTTTTTTGAGGCTTTCGGTTTTTGTTGGGGCAGTGAGTGAAACAAAAAAAGCAAACAACAACAACAACAAAAACAGAAACAACCAAATAAGCGTCAACAGTATAAACACGACAAATATTAACTTGGCTGGCATTTAATTCACAACATTAGCAGGAGCTGCGACAACAATCACAAAATTTCCGATAAAACCCAGCAAACGATGCGGCAGGGAGATATGCATTTTTTCAATAATCGATCTTCTCGATTATCCCAATGAGTCGTAATAAAGATAGTTCAAGTGACAGTGGTCCTTCATTCAGAGATGAATGGCTATGTTAAGAAACGAAATTGTAGTAAATGGGTCGACCCCAACCCACAAGAAATTCACTAGGTGGCTATGGATCCACAAAAGCATACACTTTCATGAGGATTTTGGATCAGCGGCATCATTGGTCCGTAATTCCGTTGATGGCGGGGAGAAATATATATTTAATACATTTTTAGCGGTAAGGATTTTAAATGGCCTAACTGGGGCCAGATATAAAATTTTTTCCCTTAGAAATTATAATTTAAATTATCCTTAATAAAGAACATTTTCCATTAACTTACCGCAAAATCTTTTGCTGGGTTATAACCGATCAGCATCGTCATCATGATGACAATAAGAGCCGGTATTTATGCGATGACAACAACATTCAATATTATCATCGGTAGGTAGCAAACATCTAAAATAACAACAGCAACAAGAACAACAACAACAACAATAAAACAAAATATTGCCGGCTTGTCTTCATACTTTAATACCTTTTTGCAACTGCAGCCGCAACACGTCAAGCGCTTTGTTGTACGAAACCTTTTTCATTCAACCAGTCTGTCCGTCTGTCCGCACCGTCCATTTGTTGCATTCAACGACAAAATTGCGATCGTTTTGTCATAATAAGACATTTTTTGATGAAGAATTCAGTTTTTTTCTTGTTTTACACATTTCGTATTTCGTTCTTTATTGGTTTGGGGTTTTTGCCAAAGCGTGTGGCTTTTTGTTGTCGTTGTTTCGGAATTTAGTTTCGTTAAAATGTTCAACCACCAGGGGAGCTGGCACAGACATTCATATTTTACAGAAAATTTTTATTGAATCTAATAAAAATAAAGAAATGAATGACGATCAGCAAAAAAAAGAGCCATGCAACTTCAAAGCGGACTTTTGAAATGATTTCTGTTGAATTCAAGCAATAGTATTTGGGTTGTTTTTAAGAATTTTGGAGGCCCAAAAATCTAAATTGCATTTTATGTCGGGAATGCGAAGACAATAAAGGACATAAATGAAGCTAAATACCAGAAAGACATTGAGGAACATCATACAATTGGGTAGCGCAGATGATAACATCTGCGGTTCAGTAATTTAATTGAATAATTTCAAATAACTTTTAAACTTAAATTGAAGTTGTAAGCCTCCGCTAGAATATTGAGTAATATTTCTGTGGCTTGGTGCTATAATACCAATTTCAATATTTTTCTGTTTCGAGTTAATATTTTCATTAGCTTTATTTTCTTGTCCCATTTCATAATACTAAAACAGCCGATTCAAATTTAACCCAGAACACCATTCTAAATGATAATGTGGCCACTGAAATTATGAACTTATCTCTAAAAACTTTCAATAAAACCTTCAATTGGAATTTTCTCTAAAGTGTATATTTTGACACTGGCCCTTTTAGTTATTTAAATAAAATATTGACCTATTTGGTAAATTGATTTTAAAGAAATTTGATACACGTAGCTTACTAGTTTCTGTGGTTCCAATAACATGTCCTTTATAACCCATGAAATTACGTCATCCGGCACATTGTATTGTGTCGATACTGAGTTTACCAAGTTATAATATTGAAGGCGACCAACACTGCACCGCTTCATGGGCAAAAATCAGAAAACTCGCATCGACTTTAATCATTTCAAAGGTAATAGAGAAACTAAGAAAAGTTCTGAAAGATATTTTCTTAGAAATAGTACTTAGAGAATTAAATATTATAATACCTTCCGATACCTTTTTTTTCTAAATCTTAAAAATATTATTTTTAACTATATTTTAGATATTTAGAACATGAATATTAGAAAAAATCCAATTTTTAATGGTAAAGAAAATTCTGTCATAATTTTAAATAATTTAGTTTGAACTTTAATCTATTACAAAATTCACATTTTTCGTTAGTCAAATATATTTTTTTTTTAACTTTTTATACCCTCCACCGTGTCATACCGTTTGTAACACCTTGCAATATTCAACGGAGACCGCATAAATTATATATATTCTGTATTCTGGTACAATTCTAAGACATTTAGTCATGTCCGCCTGTCTGTCTGTCCGTCTGTCGAAAGCACAAAGGAGCTAGGACGTTCAAATTTTCCGTAAAAAAGGTTGTAGATCCGTTGTGATTGAAAGTGATCGAAATCGACCTAGAGGAAAAATTTTCCCTAACAAGGACTGAAAATACCCCCTAATATTTATTTGAAAATAACAACTTTAATGGACTTGAAATTTGTTGAGTACATTTGGTGCTTGAAAGCACCAATAAATAAATAAAAGTTTTAGCGGACGAAATGGGATAAAAATGGTACCAATGATACGACAACAGCTAGAATCATGTGTACATCCCTCTAATTGCGTAGTCATGTAAAATATAGGGATTTTTCGAAATTCGTGCTTTTAAGGGATACAATTGAAGAAGAGGGATAAAAATGGTACCAACCAAACCGTTGAAGTTGAAATCATGAAATTCGGTGTATACATACATCAGACTAGATACATTCGCGCAGAAAATAAAAGGACTTTTTTCCAAATCCTTATTTTTAGGGTCGAAATGAGAAAGAGAATAAAACTGGTATCAAGCAAACGTCTGAAGCTAAGATCGTCAAATTCGGTGTGTACATTCTACAGCGATCGCGATCGAAATCGAAAAAGGGGAAAATCTGTCCTAAGCAACTGATATTTTGGGTCCTTATAACCTTTGTCGCTCTTATAACCAAAGAAAATTATATATTGAAAGAAGAAATCGCTACCTTGAAACTTTAAGAATAGCAAAGAAGAAATATTGTCACTAATATCTCAATCACAAACGTAACAAATAAAAATAAGAAAACTGATTAAAACAATAATTGGATTGGTTATTGTTGTAACTGGATTCAATAACACAATAAGGTTCTGACAACGTTTTGAAAGTTTGTGCATAGTGGTCATTTAGAGGTCACCCCCTCTAAATTTTCCACTCTTGATCATTCTTATAATGAACCAGTATAGTAAACCTTGTAATCTTTACATTTTAAGTATAGGATGTCTTCAGGAATATTACTCCACATTTCAAACCTCCAGATCCTCAATATAGGGTCCCTTATATACAAAAACTGAAAACTCAACTTTAGTGTCATTTTATGGTCAATTTCGTACTTTTTCGGAATTGGTGCTAAACTACCCAATAAAACTGAATTTTAGAGGAATAATGTAAATGGATAAAATATTCTACGTGACATTTCTTACAAAAGAAAGCTGTAGATATAATATATAAAAATAAATCTAGTATCTTAAGAAATTCCAAAGAACGTGTAATTTTTATACACTCCACGAGAGTATTATGTCTTTGTGCATTTGTTTGTAACACCCAAAAGGAAACGAGATAGACCCATTGTTAATTATACCGATCGTCTTAGAATCACTTTCTGAGTCGATTTAGCAATGTCCGTCTGTCTGTCTGTCCATCTATTCTTGTAATCACGATACAGGTCGCAATTGTAGACAGAACCAAATGAAACTTTGCACAACGATGTTTTTCGGGATAAGGACGAACGCTATTTAATTTGAAGAAAATCGGTTCAGATTTAGATATAGCCCCCATACGAATTTCACTCCCGACTTGACTCTTTTCACTTTAGATACTACATATTACAACAGATTTTCTTTAAAATTGGCAAAACATCTTATATTGTAACTAGAAACACCTATGGTAAAAATGTGTCAGATCGGTTCAGATGCTCCCATACAATTTTCGCTCCCGATTTGACTTTTTCCGCTCTACATACCACATAATGTATCAGATTGTCTTCAGGTGTGGTAAAACATCTTATATTTCCATTAGAAACACCCATGGTGAATATCGGTCAGATCGGTTCAGATTTATATATAGCTCCCATACAAATTTCGCTCCCGATTTGACTTTTTCCGCTCTAGAAACCACATATTGTATCAGATTGTCTTCAGACTTGGTAAAACATCTTATATTCCCACTAGAAACTCTCATGGTGAGTATCGGACAGATCGGTTCAGATTTATATATAGCTCCCATACAAATTTCACTCCCGATTTGACTTTTTCCGCTCTAGAAACCGCATATTCTATCAGATTGTCTTCAGATTTGGTAAAACATCTTATATTCCCACTAGAAACTCCCATGGTGAATATCGGACAGATCGGTTCAGATTTATATATAGCTCCCATACAAATTTCGCTCCCGATTTGACTTTTTCCGCTCTACATACCACATAATGTATCAGATTGTCTTCAGGTTTGGTAAAACATCTTATATTTCCACTAGAAACACCCATGGTGAATATCGGTCAAATCGGTTCAGATTTATATATAGCTCCCATACAAATTTCGCTCCCGATTTGACTTTTTCTGCTCTAGAAACCACATATTGTATCAGATTGTCTTCAGACTTGGTAAAACATCTTATATTCCCACTAGAAACTCTCATGGTGAATATCGGACAGATCGGTTCAGATTTATATATAGCTCCCATACAAATTTCGCTCCCGATTTGACTTTTTCCGCTCTAGAAACCACATATTGTATCAGAATGTCTTCAGACTTGGTAAAACATCTTATATTCCCACTAGAAACTCTCATGGTGAATATCGGACAGATCGGTTCAGATTTATATATAGCTCCCATACAAATTTCGCTCCCGATTTGACTTTTTCCGCTCTAGAAACCACATATTGTATCAGAATGTCTTCAGACTTGGTAAAACATCTTATATTTAAACTAAGAACATCTATGGTGAAAATAGGTCGAATCGGTTCAGATTTAGATATAGCCCCCATACAAATGTCGTTCCCGATTTGACATTTTCCTCTGTAGAAACCACATATTGTACTCGATTTTCTTTAAATTTGGCACAACATCTTATAATCTTACTAGAAACACCTATGCAGAAATTGGGTAAGATCGGTTCAGATTTAGATATAGCCCCCATATAAATGTCGCTCCCGATTTGAATTTTGCGCTCTAAAAACCATATATTGTACCCGATTTTCTTTAAATTTGGGACAACATCTTATAATCCAACTAGAAACATTATGCAGAAATTGGGTAAGATCGGTTCAGATATTGATATAGCGTCCATACAAATGTCGCTCCCGATTTGACCTTTGCCGCTTTAAAAGCCACATATTGTGCTCGATTTTCTTTAAATTTCGCACAACATCTTATAATCTAACTAAACAAAACTATGGTGAAAGTGGGTAAGATCGGTTCAGATTTAAATAAAGCCCAAATTCAAATGTTGCTCCCATAAGTTTAACCGATTTTGGCCAAACTATATATTTTATATTTCACCTATTTCGATCCAGGTTTCAATATATCCTCATACAAATGTCCTATCCGATATAAAATTTTTTGTCAAACACATACATTTACAGGATACAAAAAACCTTCCCGTTTTCACTTTTTCACCGAATTGAATTGTATTCGGATTGAAAGTGGAGTGTATCATAGAGTCGGCCCCGCCCGACTTTAGCCTTTCCTTACTGGTTTTAATTGGTTTTAACTTCATATGGAAGGAGTCATGTCAAAGTTCCGCCCATCTTTGCACAACTACGTGCATCTACACTGAATCTACTGACACTTTTCCAATACCGCCCATTTTTGCCACAAGTACGCACATAGGTGATGGATGCACTCACACAAAATTTCAGCACTCTAGGTGTCATCGAACTGAATATATTCGATAATAGGTTTCAACTCCGTATGGCAGGTGCCACGCCCTCTTTTCCAATACTGTCCATTTTTTAACCAGCCTTGTAGACCAACAATTAGTGAACTTTCACAAAAATGCAAGACTCTTGCCGCAACAGTACTCCCAATTTGTGTGGGAGGTGCCACTCCTACAAAAAATATCAAATTAATTACATAGCCTATGTTCACCATACTGTGCAAATTTGAAAAGGATCGGTCCAGTGGTTTCGTCAGCTATAAGGAACAAACAAATAAACAAACACAAATTCAGTTTTATATATAAGAAGATATCAGTACCAATTTGGATATTCAAACAAGAAATTATTTATTATTTTTTGGCTTTTATACCATTATCAAACAATACTCTTATAATATAAATCAATCAATTATTTGGGACAATTTATTAATTTTATTAATTATTCGCTATTCGAAAATCATTATTAATTCATTTTTCGAACAAAAATGTGAAAATAATTGGGAAAGAAAATTTTAATCGGTTGAATACCCTTTACGAATGTTGTTCGCTATATTGCACATAATCTTGAGTCTTGCTGCAACCAGTGCTATATAGCTAGACAACGCTTCTTTCGATCAATGTTGCTGTTGACCTAAAATCCATAGCAAATCCATATACTGCACCTTGTAAACATCGTGCGGGTTGGCATACCATATGAAACAATTTTGTTCTTTAACATAGCCATTCATCCATAAGTGAACGGAACTGCCTTAAAATTGCATAAAAGACGCCACAGGACGTAAACATTAACCTTTGAAATAGGAAAACCTTTTTAAATATATTCGAAATTAGAAATGTACATTTTGTCTTTTTATTCTCTGTAAAGAACCCCATATTATTGGCATGCAATTTTACAAGAACCTGACTTTTTACGGTGCAGCCGTACCTGAATGGTAAATACTCCTCAGTTCCTCTTACAAAACAATTGTAATTTTTTACGGAAACACAATTTTAGATTCATATATGTGTGTAGAAATAAGCATCATTTATTTAAATTTTTTCTTGTTCCGAAAAAATCCCATATTTTACGTTTTATGATAAAAACGTGTCTATGCCATAGTTAAGCGCCCACAAATTGATTTCAAAACTTTGAAGCAAAACCACGAGCACTATTTATTGCAAACATTTATCAGACGGCATTTTACGAAAAGAATAAATTATAGAAAAAACAGAAAAAAAATCTTCTCTGTTGCAATTGAAAAATGAAGAAGAAAAAAATACTGAAAAATAATTGTAATTTGTAATCGCCATAATGTCGAGTCTGCTTAATTGCGGTGTTGATTATTTGATGTAGTGTTGTTTGTAGTTTGTTGTTGTTGTACTCGGCAATGTCTGCCGGCGTGACTACATATCTGCATAACCAAGTACTCGCGTATGAGTAGCTCATGATACGTTCTAACATGTGCTGCCTGTTGGTGCGGCATGAAATCTATCTTAATTGCCTTTGTGGCAAGCTCTTTGAACGCTCCATAACACTTGCTCGAAGAGCAGACAACAGTGATTGTTTTTTGTTTTTCTTGTCTTTTTTAGAGATCTTGCCAGACATAAGATTATGACAGCTAAGTGAGTGAGTGAGTGAGTGAGGCAGAGAAAAAGTGATCGTTATTAATTTATGCTAATGTAATTTTTGCAATTAATGTAGGCCCAGTGCATGCCGCAATATATTTTCTATATTATTTTTAGTTTCATTTTAATTCATTTTCAAATCTTGTGAAATACTGCTGTTGCTGTTTATTTTAATTCATACAAATTGGTGTAGTTTATCAATGCTTTGTTTCGGGGAGTGGGGAAACATTTGTTTTGGAGATTTGTAAAAGTCAAACTCGGAAAGAGGGCATACAACATTGGTCGTTTTGGTCGGAGGTAGGTATGTTAGAGGGGGTTAGATTGGGATTTTGTAACTTAAAAAATTATTCATAAAAACTTTTTCTTCTCGAAGACCGCATTACACAAAAATATATTTTTACTTTCGGCTCCACTATTTTATTATATATTTTTTACTCAAAAAAAAAATTGGCAAAGTGCTGAAAATTTCAGAAGTTTTTTGTCCCAAGAAAACATCATGAACGTCTGCTGAGTTCTTAATGATGCAGAATTATGGGGATTTTCAGGAAGTGTGTAGAAGACATCGAAATGGCGAAACTCTTTCCCTGCAACTCTCGTGCTTTTTGGAGGATCAACTCTCGTAAATGCCTTCAGGTTCGATATTACCCAACCTAGAGCCTCTCAATCTCTTTTTTAAACATCATTATCGTAAAAGGCTGTCTCCTATGCCAAAAATGTATCCAAGGATGTATTTGACTAAATTTTGATATTTCCAAAAGCTCCTTTCCGCATACATCGTCCAAATATCTGTGCTATTCATTAAATTCATTTCATTAATTTGTCACCCCTAATTACAGATGGCACCTTTAGCAACTCGAATCTCATCAATTATTGTTTTCAAATAACAAATTATGATAATGATATCACACTCTCAACAGCAACAACATCCCAACCCACACTGCCTCAATATGGACCATGACATACATCCTCACTCCCATCCCCATTCCTCCTCAAACACATAAGATACATTCTTCTACCCATAATAAATTCCTCTCCAATATTTGACTAATACAAACACAATTAATTAGATTAATATTAAACGTAAAGAGCCATGTGGTTGCGACACTTTATCAATTAAAATATTCTGCAGTTCGGTTCCTTGCTCGTTCCGCCGCTTCTGAAATACCATAAATTCTTTATGTGCCACACGCGCAACGACCCTCCTCCCAGCCCACTCACTCACTTACTCTTTTGCGGTGGCACAGCGCAAATCGATGGTCATTTGCGTGTCTCTGTCATCTGTTTGTTTAAATAGAAATTATTGTGGTTTTGGAACATCATTAACATAAAATGTGTTACAATTAACATTCAAGAAAGTCA
Source organism: Polietes domitor (assembly GCA_947397865.1). Taxonomy (NCBI): domain Eukaryota; kingdom Metazoa; phylum Arthropoda; class Insecta; order Diptera; family Muscidae; genus Polietes; species Polietes domitor. Next base: position 123,444,159 of record OX377622.1, read on the forward strand.
CTAATTCGTAGCAAAACCAAAACAAAAAAATGTAATCCAATATTATTAATAAGTTGAGTGAGGACATGAGGAGCTGAAGCGAAATATGCAGCTTCCACCACCCACCCCACTCTGACCGGGGGGAAAACAGATGATTTGCTTCGGATATTATTCGACAAATTTTTAAGTCAAATTTATGATTATTATCTTAGGATGTCACACTGGGTTGGGTGTGTTGGCATGCTCGACACTATGAAACCATTATGATTTTATCGCTAAATTTATGAAATTAATTTGTTTAATGGTTTTGGAAAGGGCAAATCTTCAATGGGATTTGTCAAATCATTAACTTTCGATGTTTATTAAGACCTTGTGGAAGTAGCTGCTGGCATTGTGCTCTGGTCCATAAAGCAAAACAAAATATATTAATTGAAAAAAACGCAAACATCTCTAAAATAAAGCTGCAAACTCTCATGGTCACTTATGTTCACAGTTTCATTAATATCACGTCCAATTACAGAATGAGTCTACCACACAAAATAATATAAAATTCAAAAAATTTCGTAAACTCCTAAGTATTAGGATAATTTTAATTCGTTCTAGAGAAAAACAAATATTTTTATAATAAGTTAGTTTTGACTTATTTCTGGAAGTTAATTTGATTTTTAGTGTACTCAGAGACTCATAGTATAATTTTATTGAAATATTTGGAAAATATTTTTGTAGAGCATTTTGACCAGTTAAACCGCTCAAAATGCACTAAAAAGACGCCTACATTGAGGAACTATAGGGTTAAAATATTCCACAAAAATTTTCCTCGTAATGTTTAAGGTAATATTGCTGAACACATCCTATAATTAAAGTATAAGGTTCACAAGGTTTCGTATGCCGATTCGTCAAAAGAATGTGCAAAATATGGAATTATTGCCTCAGACACATATTGGATGTCTCCTAAGGTTTTCTATAAATGATAATCAGGTAGATTATAACACTCTTCAAAACTCTTTGTAGTGAATATACCGAATACTTTTGCAATGTATTCCTAGGTTCATGTGTATCGTTCAGGTGAATCATTAATATCCACAGATCTCGAACCTGATTATTTTAACTGGATTAATTGAAAAAAAAAATGAATGTCTGGCGGTTATTACTTTTTACAACCATATAACGAAAATACATTGCAAACTCGTCAAGAAGGATATGAGAGTGGTATATGCTAGAGGACCCTTTATGACTGAAGCTTATATTTGTCTTCCCCAAACAAGGAAGGCGTTTTAACGATTTCTTCCCTGCATTGATCGCTGGCGTTGACTCTGCATAAGTTGTTCCAGATTAAAACCTAGTATTTGTATTAGGGAAATGTACATATATAATTATTAGTCATAACCTAGTTACACTTTGGGCTATACATTCTGATTCTCATGAACCAATAATTATTTTAACAATAACTATGCAATATCAACCTCCGTCAGCAGACCTACTTGTTTTTATACCCTGCACCACTTCGTGGTCTAGGGTATTATAAGTTAGTTTCGCTCCAAATGTTTGTAACACCAAGAAATAATCGAGCTAAACCCACCTTTAAGTATACCGATCGGCTTAGAATCACCAGCTGAGTCGATTTAACGATGTCTGTCTGTCCGTCTGCTGTCCATCTAAGCTTGTTCGCACTCTACAGGTCGCAATTGTTGTCCGATTGTCATGAAACTTGGCAGAAGTTATTTTTTCTGCCCAAGGACCATTGGTATTGAATTTGGAGGAAATCGGTTCAGATTTAGATATAGCCCCCATACAAATGTCGCTCCCGATTTGACATTTTCCGCTCTAGAAACGACATATTGTACCCGATTTTCTTTAAATTTGGCAGAACATCTTATAATCCAACTAGAAACACGTATGCAAACATTGGGTAAGATCAGTTCAGATTTAGATATAGCCCCCATACAAATGTCGCTCCCGATTTGACATTTTCCGCTCTAGAAACGACATATTGTACCCGATTTTCTTTAAATTATGCAGAACATCTTATAATCGAACTAGAAACACGTATACAAAAATTGGGTAAGATCGGTTCAGATTTAGATATAGCCCCCATACAAATGTCGCTCCCGATTTGACATTTTCCGCTCTAGAAACAACATTTTGTACCCGATTTTCTTTAAATTTGGCAGAACATCTTATAATCCAACTAGAAACACGTATGAAAACATTGGCTAAGATCGGTTCAGATTTAGATATAGCCCCCATACAAATGTCGCTCCCGATTTGACATTTCCCGCTCTAGAAACGACATATTGTACCCGATTTTCTTTAAATTTTGCACAACAGCTTATAATGCCACTAGAAACACCTATGCAAAAATTGGGTAAGATCGGTTCAGATTTAGATATAGCCCCCATACAAATGTCGCTCCCGATTTGACATTTTCCGCTCTAGAAACGACATATTATACTCGATTTTCTTTAAATTTGGCACAACATCTTATAATCCAACTAGAAACACATATGCAGAAATTAGGTAAGATCGGTTCAGATTTAGATATAGCCCCCATACAAATGTCGCTCCCGATTTGACATTTTCCGCTGTAGAAACAACATATTGTACCCGATTTTCTTTAATTTTTGCAGAACATCTTATAATCCAACTAGAAACACGTATGCAAAAATTGGGTAAGATCGGTTCAGATTTAGATATAGCCCCCATACAAATGTCGCTCCCGATTTGACTTTTTCCGCTCTAAAATCCACATATTGTACCCGTTTTTCTTTAAAATTGGCACAACATCTTATAATCCAACTAAAAAACCTATGGTGAAAGTGGGTAAGATAGGTTTAGATTTAGATATAGCCCTCATAAAAATGTTGCTCCCGAATGTTTAACCGATTTTGGCCAAATTTTACATATTATATTTCACCAATAAACAGACATGGTGAAAGCGGGTCACATCGTTCCAGGTTTCAATATACCCCCATACAAATGTCCTTTCCGATTTAACATTTTTTGTCAAACACATAAATTTACAGGATGCAAAAATCCTTCCAGATTTCACTTTTTTATCGAATTGAATTGCAATGAGAATTGTTTGAGTGATGCCCATATGTCCATACTTTGGTATGACTTTGGTATACTACTGTATAATTTGTATTTGTCTATCGGACAATTGGATCAATTAAGATATTATTTACCATATTCGTTAAATTTGACTAAAGTTGAATTTATAGCATATAAATTATATGAATATAATTTATATGATTTGTATGAACTACATAAAATTGCTCCCATGAAATACCTGAGTTTAGTAATCAAAGCGAGGTACATACGCAGGGAGTGGTGTAGGGTATTATATAGTCGGCCCCGCCCGACTTTAGCCTTTCCTTACTTGTTTTTTTTTAAATTCTCATTTTGTATGCGCTCATGCCCCTCACATATAAAGGGTGATTTTTTAAGAGCTTGATAACTTTTTTTAAAAAAAAAACGCATAAAATTTGCAAAATCTCATCGGTTCTTTATTTGAAACGTTAGATTGGTCCATGACATTTACTTTTTGAAGATAATTTCATTTAAATGTTGACCGCGGCTGCGTCTTAGGTGGTCCATCCGCTTAGTCCAATTTTGGCATTTCCACGTTTTTGAGTAACAGAGACCCAATTGGTGCGAACGGCGACGAATCGAAAATTGGTGGTCATCATTAACACTGGCCGATACAGCTGCGATATTTTCTTCAGTTCGCACTCTACGTAAGCGTGTTGGTGGTTTAATGTCCAACAATGTAAATTTGGTGCGAAATTTAGTCACAATAGCCCGAATAGCCGCTTCAGTGGGTCGATTAAACTGACCATAAAATGGAAGCGCGCAATGAACTTTCTTAACAGAGCACGCATTTTGATAATAAAATTCAATAATTTGCAAGCGTTGTTCGTTTGTAAGACGATTCATGATGAAATGTCAAAGCATACTGAGCATCTTTCTCTTTGACACCATGTCTGAAATCCCACGCGATCTGTCAAATACTAATGCATGAAAATCCTAACCTCAAAAAAATCACTCTTTATAGATAATTTTTAGAACTTCTCTCCTTAATCATATTTTTTTAATGCAATAGTTTTAACGTAAAATTTTTAAACGTAATTTTTTATTTATTTCAATCTGTTAATATTAATACATTTTCCAATAGATGTAACATATTTTTGAAAAATATAGATTGTAAATTAAGTATGATTTTCTTATTCATATTCTTATTCACGAAAGGTGTAGGACATGCCATAGAGTCATGAAATTTGGGCTGATATTTCTACGCATGCTTGGGTGGGAAAACGAAGTGCGGCAGACTATCATCTAATGCCTGCAACCTCAGTTAATATCGTCAACTTATACTTCAACCTTCTTCCTCTTACCGTTCCTTTTCTATTTGAGTTAAGAGCTACCTTATTTTTATACACTCCACGAGAGTATTATGTGTTTGTAACACCCAAAAGGAAGGGAGATAGACCCATTGTTAATTATACCGATCGGCTAAGAATCACTTTTAGATTAACCCCCATATGAATTTCACTCCCGATTTGACCCTTTTCACTCTAGAAACCACATATTTCAACAGATTGTCTTCAAAATTAGCAAAACATCTTTTAGTTCAACTAGATACACCTGTGGTAAAAAATGTGTTAGATCGGTTCAGATTTATATATAGCTCCCATACAAATTTCGTTCCCAATTTGAATTTTTCCGCGTTAGAATCCACATATTTTAACAGATTTTCCTCTAAATTCGCAAAACACATTATATTTCAACTGGAAACACTTGTGGTAAAAATGTGTTAGACCGGTTCAGATTTATATATAGCTCCCATACAAATTTCGCTTCCAATTTGAAGTTTTCCGATCCAGAATCAAACGAATTTTCTTCAAAATTGGCAAAACATCTTATATTTAAACTAGGAACACCTATGGTGAAAATGAGTCACATCGGTTCAGATTTACATATAGCTCTCATACAAAATTCGTTCCCCCAGAAACCGCGTATTTTCAGAGAATTTCTTAAAATTGAGCATATCACGTTATACTTCAACTACTTCAACTAGAAGAACTTATTGTGAAAGTTAGTCACTTGTTTGGGTATAGCCCCGGTACAAATATTTTTCTCGATTTGACAAATTGGACCAGGTCATATTAGCCTGTGATTAGGAAACATACAAAAATTTTTCCCGTTTCACTTTTTTACTGAATTGAATTGTATTCCGATAGAAAGTGGATTGTATCATATAGTCGGCCCCGCCCGACTTTAGCCTTTCCTTACTTGTTTCGTTTGTTTTATTTTGGACTGTAATCAATATCTTTTAACACAAACAGTTTTAATTTAAGTAAAATTGTTTGGTCGTCTCTTCAAGACTCCAATTTAATTTTTGCTAGTAATGTTAATTTGCCACATGAAATTAATTTTATTGATACAATGTGCGGTTTAGATCTTGCTCAAATTAATTCAAATTATAATACTCTTCACAAAATATTAGATTTAATTTTTATTTCTAAAAATGTTAATTATTCAATGCGAGTTTGTGAAAATCCGTTTAGTCCTCAGGATATGCATCATGTGCCACTTATTTTAAATATTGAATTTTATTTATTCGAATCTGTTAAGTGTTCTAATAATATTGCTTATGATTATAATTGTTGCAACCTTGAATTGGTAAATGAGTTAATAATGAGTATCAACTGGATGCATATCTTTCAGGACAGAACGCTGGCTGAATGCTATTCTGATTTCACTAATAAAATAGAAAGTATTTGTTTAAGTAATATTCCGCGATTGAAGCCAAACTCCTATAAACTACCGTGGTACACGCCAGGTTTGAAAAAGCTTAAGAATCTGAAGAATAAGTATTTTAAAGCTTATTCATCTTCTAACTCCCCTGAGAGTAAAAGGCTGTATGAGCACTACTCAAGAGAATTTTCTTTCTTAAATAAGTTTTTATATAAACAATATATAATGAACTTTGAGAACAAAATTAATAGCAATCCGAAGTCTTTTTGGCAATTCATAAAATCTAAAAAATCTAATAGCGATTTTCCCTCAGTAATGTACCATGGGGATAACCGTGCTAAGTCTTCTTGTGAGCAAGTTAATCTATTTGCGGATTTTTTTAAAGCGAATTTTCAGTCTGGTGACCTACCCGTCAATAATATATTTTTAAACAACATTACTTCTGATATTGATGTTGAATTTATTCATGTATCAGAAATGGATATTGTTTCGAGTCTTTTAAATCTCAAAGAATGATATTGATGGCATCTCAGCCCATTTTCTTAAAAAATGTAGTTCATCGATTTCTGTGCCATTGAAGTATATTTTTAATTACTCTTTGGAATCAGGAACATTTTTAGATTGTTGGAAAATATCTTCCATTACCCCGATCTATAAATCGGGTCCTAAGGGAGACGTTTGCAATTACAGGCCAATTTCTAAATTATCAAATATTTCTAAATTGTTTGAATACGTTGTTTACAATCACGTTTATCCAACCGTCTGTCCAATCATAACAGAATCGCAACACGGGTTTATGAAAAATCGTTCGACTGTTTCCAATCTTACTACTTTCGTTAATCATTGCATTTCCAGCTTTGGAGATGGATATCAAGTTGATGTTATTTATGTAGATTTTTGCAAAGCTTTTGATAAAGTTTTACACAAATTGCTTCTTTTAAAATTGGCTAAAATTGGATTCCATGTATCTCTTATTAAATGTTTTGTGTCTGTTGACGGGTTTAAATCTTATATGTACGTAGCTTCCTCTGGGGTCCCTCAGGGTAGCATTTTAGTCCTTTATTTTTTATTTTATTTGTAAATGATGTAGCTAGTTGCTTTCATTTTGCTAAATATTTAATTTATGTGGATGATATTAAAATATTTTTAGATATTTCAGATTCTGCAGATATTGCATTTCTTCTGGAAGATTTGAATAGGGTGTTCCATTGGTGTGAACAGAATAATCTTCCTTTGAATATTTCTAAATGTTATCACCTTCCATTTACTAGACGTACTAGAATGATTGATTCGCAGTACAATATCAATAATCAATGTTTGAAAATGGTAAATCGCGTGTTAGACCTTGGATTCAAAGTTAGATTTCAATGCTCATATTAGTTATGTATTGCCAAAAGCTTATGCGGTCCTTGCTTTCATTAAAAGAAATAGTAAAGAATTTAATGACCCATATACTCGAAAAATGTTGTATACTTCTTTTGTTAGATCAAAACTTGAATATGCTTCCATTGTATGGAACCCATTTTATGATGTAAATTGTGATCGTCTTTTTAAGATTGCAAAGAAAATTTATTAAATTTGCCTTATTTTCTTTAAGTTTTTCCAATCCTTTTCCCACGTATGAGTCTCGATATACGTTTGGAAACCCTGGCCAATAGAAGAGCTAAAAGTTCTGTTCTATTCGTGTACAAGTTGATTTGTGGACTTATTGATTGTCCTTTACTCCTTAGTAGAATTGGCTTCAACGTTCCTGTTAGGTGTCTGCGATTCTTTGAATTTTTTAATATTCCTGTGCATAGATATAATTATTCTTGTAATGAACCTATTTTGAGATCATTGAGAGAATTCAATTTAATTAATAAGAAATTTGCTTTAGATTTATCGCTTCCTATCAATAAATTTATTGAAATTTTAGATTTATATTACTTTTAGTTTTTAAGCAAGTCTGTAAGGATATGTTTCCATAGACTATTGAAATAAATAAATAAATATTTATTTGAGCTGCACTCAGAAAAAAGTGTACTAAATTCCAGTAAAAATGTACTAAAATTAGGGAAATTGGTATCTGTTTGGCACCCAGTATGCCTTTACTCAATTTAAGTTTATTTTTTACTTAAATGCAGTACGTTCATACTTAAATCAAGTAAAATTTATTCAAAATGAGTTTTATTTACTCATTTTAACTACAAATGTACGTATAATGAGTACATTGCTCAGACTCAATTTTAGTATGCTTCAGTATCAAAATTTGTTTTCAGTGTGGGACACTGTCCTAGTTCAAGACCATTTTGCATCTATATTTTATAGAATGCTAATGGCATGGAGACATTTACTACGCGGCTGCAGTCTACCACTATCATGAAGAAGGACGTTATTCTAGTTTAAGCCGTTTGATTGGTACGATTTTTATACCGTCTTCCCGTGTAAATATCGAAAAATTCAGAGAAATGAATACACCGATTACAATAATTTTAGTATCAGCCGTATTTATTTCACTCATTTAAAGGGATGACTTCGAAAAATCCCTGCTTTAGATGCTGAATTTTCATGCGTGACTTTTGCCCCATTTAATCCTTGAGGAATGTACGCCAGGCTTGAAAGATGTGAGGTTTAGTTCTCATTGCTGAGACTTTTTAGCTAGTCAAAAAGACATAAAATAGGATAGGAGATTTTTTAAAATATTTCGGGGATATTCTAAGAATTTTGAAATATATTTATTATTTACAATTTTTCGAAAGAATTCCAGTTATTTTATTACCCCACATTAAATCCAACTTTACCGTAAATCTTTCGCTTTATCAAACGAATAATTGATATCCTCTTCATTGTGCGAATTTTGTTGATTTTTCACATACAATTGTGTGTTTTAAACATTATCCTGGATATTTAAAAATAATTAAATAATATTACTTAATTCTTTGTGTATTTCAATCCACAAAAACGTTTCGCATGTTCTCCACACCAAAAAAAACGAACAACACACAATAAAATGTTGGTTCCTCTTAATGCCGTCTGATAAGTCGCCATTCATATGTGGATTTCCCACAGCAATTAAAATTCAGCAAAAACATACACAATGTCCTGGCAAAAAACGGGAAAGTAAAACATATCCTTTTTTCGAACACACAACACACCAACAACAGAAACCATAAGTTCTTGTTGTGTGTGTTTAACAAAAGGAAGTAAAAGGACAGTTTTGCTTACAACCCAACATACATAAGTATCCTGTAGAATTGTTCTGTGTCTTTTTTGTTTTGGTAGCCATACATTTCTTTTTCATCAAATCAAACAATGGCATTGTGTAAAAAACTGAAAACACAAACATTGCGTATTAAGGATGATTACATCATTGGGCTGAATGAATAGTTGATGGTGTTGTTGTTGATCAGAATAATAAAAGGACATTAGAAAAGGTTATGCTGTATGCTGTAGTGTCCTTTGGCCGGTGGAGGGACATTAGTCACTGTGCTACCTCTCATATAAAAACCCAACATAAGACTCAACCATCCCTTCTTCCCACCAGAATATCCTGCGGTTCTCTGTGTTCGGCCGCAGCATCAATGTCTTGCTTCCCAATCATGGGTGTCCTTTATACGACTAATACTAAGCCTGGATTAATTCTAAAGGGATTAAGTGCTAGGATACTCTTACATTAGTTGTATGTTTATAATTCGAAATGAACATTAATTTTGTTTTATTTCATTTCTATTTTTATAAGGATTCGTTCAATTGTTTTTGGGTTCCTTAATTTTTGGTGCTATTTTCATTTCTTCGGCAGAGCTCTAAGTGGTCTAGGAAATAATTGAATTTTTTACTACGCCTATAAAAGATAAATTGCTCTTTTTTGCTCTGAATCCTGCTCCTGTTGCTTGCCTGTTAATGTCCGTGCAAATCTGTGACTGTTACCGAAATCTTTTGGTTTTATTTCTGCGCCCCTTTGAAATCTCTCGTTTTTTATTTCTCTTCCCTGCGAAAGAATTTCGTAATGTATTTTTATTTTTTATTTCTTTTTGGTTCCTAAGTGTAGGCTTTGATTTTTTATAGTTTTAACCAGCTAACCGAAAACCCATTTACGCCCGCTTCAGGTTCTCCCTTAAATTTAGTAGGGTTTTATGACCTCTTTCACCTACGCATCGCCGGAATGTTGTCTTAATTGCCGCATTAGTTATTCTTTTTTATACCTAACTCTGTCATCCTCCAAAAAGTATGCTTTGGTATTTTACGGCACCCTCAAGTACACTTTAGTTTTTATGATTTTCTCTTGGTACTTTGTCAAAGCACAATACTGGCTCTGTTATTAAGAGGTGTTAACGCCTAATAGTTGGTTTTATTATCTATCTTTTGTAGTTTTTTCATAGCTGTTTTAGTGAATATGGGGGGCTGTATTTGCAACACAGACTTGTTTTTGGCGGTGTTAACAGCTAAGTAGTATGAAATGTCTATTTAGTTTTATAGTTCTTTAAATAACAATTTGCACCAAGATGTCCAAATCCCCCAAAACAAATAAGCCAAGTTAGTTTAGTTGATAATCTGGCTGAAATAACCTATGAGACACAGAATTCTTGGTTTATTGATGCTAAGATTGTAAATGTCTTAAAGTATGTTCTTTTTTGTGTTATCCGCCATGGGATAGCAATGAAGTGGATGTGCGTTTTGTCATTTTTAAATATTCTTCGGGGAGCCTCTGAGGTTAGGTTGGTGGAATTCAGAATATAAGCATCTGGCTCACTTATATCGGAAGAGGTCCATGGTGTTACCAAGAGCTTTCATCGTAATCAACATATGCGACTCACGAAAAACTTTACCTTACCGACTCACCCTGCTCCGTTTCATGGACAAAAATCAGAAATCTGACTTGCTTTGAATTTATTTGTTTGATACCGTTTTAAAAGTACCAATCCAACTAAGAAAAATTAGGAGAGATTTTTTTCAAATAGATAATTTTTTGTGGGCTCCAGAGAGTGAGCGAGTGTAAAATAAATGGATTTTATAATTTCGTTCGTGAGTAGTTGAGGAAACATATAAAAACTAGATTTTTCAACGGAATTGCATTTTCTGAGGAGGGTATGCATTTTCTTGTGGTAGGAGTATTTTGTTTTTGATAAATCTTAAAAATATTACTTTTAATTAATTTTTATATACTTAAATTTAAAGATTTTTGAAAACTTCCCAATTTTTGATGGCCAAGGAGAAAACATGATAAAATAATTTAGTTTGGACTTTAATATTTATACACTGCACGAGATTATTATGTAATTGTTATTATGTTGTTTGTAAAAGGAAGCGAGATAGACCCATTGGTAATTATACTGATCGACTTAGAATAACTTTTTGAATCGATTTAGCAATGTCCGTCTGTTCATCAATTGTTGTAATCAAATTACAGGTCGCAATTATAGTCCGAACTTAACAAAAATTGGTACAAGTAAGTTTTGTGGATCAAGGACGAACGCTATTTAATTTGACTCATATCGGTTCAGATTTAAATATAGCCCCATACAAAAGTCGCTTCCGATTTGACTTTTTCCGCTCTAGAATCCACATATTGAAACCGATATTCTTTAGATTTGGCAAAACATCTTATAATCCAACTATAAACACCTATGCAGAAAGTGGGTAAGATCGGTTCAGATTTAGATATAGCCCCCATACAAAAGACGCTTCCGATTTTATTTTTTCCGCTCTAGAAACCTCATATTGTACCCGATTTTCTTTAAATTTGGCTTAACACCTTATAATCTAACTAGAAACAGCATTGCTGAAATTGGGTAATGTCAGCTCAGATTTAGATATAGCCCCATACAAATGTCAATCCCGATTTGACTTTTGCCGCTCTAGAAACCACATATTGTACCCGATTTTCCCAAATGTTTAACCGATTTTGGCCAAACTATACATATTATATTTCACCTATTTCGTTCCAAGTTCCAATATACCCCCATACAAATGTCCTTTCCGATTTAACATTTTTTGTCAAACACATACATTTACAGGATACAAAAATCCTTTCTGTTTTCACTTTATTACCGAATTGAATTGTATTCGGATAGAAAGTGGAGTGTATCATATAGTCGGCCCCGCCCGACTTTAGAATTTCCTTACTTGTATTATACACTACATGAGAGGATTATGTCTTTGTGCATTTGTTTGCAACACCCAATAGGAAGGGAGATAGACCCATTGTTAATTATACCGATCGACTTAGAACTTTTGAATCGATTTAGATTTACTCCCGATTTGACTCTTTTCACTCTAGATACCACATATTTTAACAGATTTTCTTCACAATTGGCAAAACATCTTATATTTCAACTAGAAATATCAGTGGTAATAAATATGTTTGATCGGTTCAGATTTACATATAGCTCCCATACAAATTTCGCTCCCGATTTGAAATTTTTCCGCTCCATAAACCACATATTGTATCAGATTGTCTTCAGATTTGGCAAAATATCTTATATTTAAACTAGGAACACCTGTGGTGAAAATAGGTCAGATCGGTTGAGATTTATATATAGATCCCATTAAAATTTCGCTCCCGATTTGACTTTTTTTGCTCTAGAAACCACATTTTATCAGATTGCTTTAAAATTTGGCAAAACATCTTATATTTAAACTAGGAACACCTCTGGTGAAAATAGGTCAGATCGATTCAGATTTATATATAGATCCCATTAAAATTTCGCTCCCGATTTGACATTTTCTGCTCTAGAAACAACATATTTTAACATATCTTCTTCAAATTTGGCAAAATATCTTAGGTTTCCACAAGAAACACCCATGGTAAAAATGGGTCAGATCGGTTCAGATTTAAATATAGCTCCCACACAAATATCGCTCCCAGCTAGACCTATTGCGAAAGTGGGTCATTTCATTCCATGTTTGGATATAGGCCCGATACAAATATTCTTCTGGATTTGACAAATTGGGTCAGGTCATATTAGCCCATTATTAGGAAGCATACAAAAAATCCTTCCCGTTTCAATTTTTTACCGAATTGAATTGTATTCGGATAGAAAGTGGAGTGTATCATATAGTCTGTCCCGCCCGACTTTAGCCTTTCCTTACTTATTTTGGGTTGGCTATATTAAAAAAATTAACATTTTGCTGTAATCTTGCCGCATTTATACGAAAATCGACAGCCTCTGTTGCATGCAAGCCATGGTGGCGGGTATATAAAGTTCGTCCCGGCCGAAATTAATGCCGTTTTTACATGTTTTTCTTAGTAATTAGAGCGAGGAGAGCATTGCGATGAAGAAAATCGAGTACTTATACAAAGGGTGAAATGTGTAAGAAAATCATACTGTCGTCTCACTACGAGATTTGGTCAACTTACGAGATTTGGTCAATTTGAACAAAATCATAAATATTTTCTTTGTTTAAAATGGCCATAGAAGCATTATTATATATCAAATATAAATTGATTTCGATTTTCCGTATGGAAGTTACCTAGGCTAACCTAAGGTCTTGGCCATTTACTGTGACGTACCAGAAGGGCTATACCAGTCTGGTCTATGTCCTAATAATAGTAAATTTATCAAATATACAATGACAGAATATTCTGGTAGAAGTTGTAAGAGTAGAGTAATTTCTGCGGGACATCCTTACTATATTTCGTTGCAGAAATTTATTAAATTTTGGACAAAATATTAAAATCTGCAAAGTTTGACTCAAACCTTTTAAAAAGTCGTGAAATGGATTTGCTCCAAACATACTTGGGGTCTTAGGTGACTCCATCGATTAGTTACACTTTTTTCTGTTTCAAATAATATAGAGTGAGGGTATATAAATATTTTGATGACTCATAACGTTTTGTAAACTATACAAGCAAAAAATATATTACTACATTAAAAATTCTATCCGAATATTTTGTTGGCATCAATTAAATATTATTCTCCAATGAAACCTTTACTTTTCGATTTTCATAGACAAAAACATAAATTTCTGTTCGCAAAACATGTATATTAAATTTTATCTTGCATTTACAATATTTATTGTATGGTTATGAGCCCACAAAAATGCTGTGGAGACAAAATTTGTTTTTAATACTTGCAAATATCGTCTTCACAACACCAGCGTCCTAGTTTAGTGGATATAGCAAAATCGAGAAAGAAAAAACGAATTGTCAATAAATAAACAAAAATTAATTTCCTTTATGGAGAAGTTTGTGCTCTTATCGGCAACCTGCAATATGTTTTAATTTACCATCAGACATTAACAACTTTTAATTTCCTCCCACACCATTAGCACGATGTGGACTCAGAGGGGAGCCTGTTTCTGTTTCTGTTTTTTCCACTTTGCACAAATTTCGATGACCTACTACTACTACTACTTGCGACCAACAGTCACCCCCCGGATCTGCCACCAAAACGGCGACACGGCTACATAATCGTAGACGGCAAACTTGGCATTAAAAATCGAACACTACGCTGTGCTGAATGAAGGGACAAAACACAATTTTTTTTTTGGCATCAATAGTATGCATCATCAGGAGGAAACTTGGCCGGCGTACACGCACACACAGACACCACAAATGACAACGACACCATTGATTACTTAGGCCAGCCATGCTGCCAGCCAAACTATTCAGCCAGCCAGTCCAGCCATCAGTGAATAGTCGTTTTGTAGAACAGCGCGGGCCCAAAATAGCTGGCCAGGCAGCCAACCACAAAATTACCGTCGAGTTTACTCAAACAACTACAACATGGCCAACAGCCCAAACGAAGACAACAGCAACAACAACAACAATAGCTGGGAGTATTTATAATGGTCATAGCTTAAACATAGCAAACTTCCGTTACGTTCCAAACTCCTGTCGATACAGTTGATGATGATGATGACGACGATGATGCTGCTGATGCTGACGCTGCTGCTCCTGCTGTTGTTTTGTGGTGGCGGAGTATTGGGAAATGAACGTTTTGCGACATGTTTTTTTTCTGTCCTATGTCCTTTAGAAAAATTCTCTTATCGCGCCAAACTGTAAAATTGCCGTCCGATGGCGCCATTTTCGCTCCTAAAATATATGCCATAATGGTCTCTTCTCTGCGTAAAATGAATGGCCATGGCGACAGTCGCAGGACAACGACACCACACCAGAAAAAAGAAAAAACATTGTTCGGAATGAAAAAAGACACACAGCAGAAAATATGCAGGCAGGTTTTTCATTTATTGTCATAATGTTGGGGAAAATGTCGTTCAATGTAGTCACCCCTACCGCCCAGCCTACCCCTACCCTACTCTGCCGGCCAACAAATTTTCCACTGTCACCAGCAATACCCCCTGTCGCTACAGTATTTGCCATCAAGAAGATTTCCGAACACACATTGAGTACTTATAAAAATCAGCAACAACAAAAAATGTTGTTTAAAGTTTTCGATTTCCGTTTATTTCTTGCTACTGTGCGTACTGTGGGCGGGTGGCCGCTTAGTAATATTCTTTGGGATATATTAACCAAGGCACAGTGGGAATATCGATAGCTTAGAAATAGGCGTCGTTGCAATAGCGCTTGGAAAAGGTAGTGATTGCTCCCCTTTTACCCTATTTTTTGTAACCAGCACCATAGAATTGGGATTACTAACCTTGAAATATCAACCTATAAAATATATGTGAGTCATGTCATGTCAAGCGGTGCGGTTTGTTTAAAACAATGAACAATCCAAGAAAAAATAGGCTATGGAAAAATTTAATTTTTTTGTAGTATGAGATTGCACCACCACAAAAAATTGAAAACAAATATATTTCTACATAACCTATTTTATCTTGGATTTTTCATTGTTTTTATACCTTGTGTTTATGAACTAATGAAAAAATTATAACTTTGATGATTTTTCGCTGTAATTCTGGTTGATTTTGTAAAAAAGTCGGAAAAAATCGTAAAAAATAGTAGCCAACATTTCAACATTTTCAAACTCACACAGTCGCTTAAAAATTGACCTACTTTAAAA
This sequence comes from Polietes domitor, assembly GCA_947397865.1. Taxonomy (NCBI): domain Eukaryota; kingdom Metazoa; phylum Arthropoda; class Insecta; order Diptera; family Muscidae; genus Polietes; species Polietes domitor. The sequence continues at coordinate 123,459,839 of OX377622.1, forward strand.
TTTCAACAAAATGGATTGGTGTAATCATTTCGAAAATCAAAATAAAAGAATTATAATTGCTAAAACTTTAAAAAATCTAACTCTTCTTTGACAAACACTATCAATATTTTAAAAGTAAATGAATTTAGCTTCAAAGCTAGGTATAACACATTCAAATTGGTAAAGCATTTCAGGAGTTGCAGTCGATTGAATGAAAACACCTTTTGAAAAAAGTAGTATTTTTTCACTGTTAAATTGCTCATAACTCGTGAATTTTTTCCAAAAATACGTATAAAATATTTTTGTGAGAAGAATACATACACAAACTTTCAAAGCAATCACAGCTATCGAGGTCAAAAACCGTACCAAAATCCGCACCAAACAGTGAGTCGTTGTTGATGTATTGGCTTCTCAATAGTCACATGTGGATTATCCGAACCCCATATGCGGCAATTTTGCCTATTGACATATCCATCGAGATGAAAATGAGCTTCATCTGAAAACATGAACATTTCTACGTAAATTTCTTACAGTTTCTTTTAAAGACTCACAACTTTGAAAGTAGGTTTTTAATATTTCCCAATTTTGTTCGAGCGTGTAGCGTACGGTATTGCAAATGTCAAACATATACCTGAAAATATAATTAAAAATTAATGTTATTCTAATCGGTAGTTCAAATTTAAAATGTTATATGGTCCATCCTATAGTTATAGTTTGGTTGGGATTGAAAGTGAGCGAAGTCGGTCCAGAGGGAGAATTTATTCTCTAGCTAGCTACTTAAGTTTTCTATTCAACCCATTCACTTCATTCCCGTGCTAATGTGGAACTAGATTTCGAAATACTGTCTTGTTTTGTGATAGATGCTCGGACACCGATTACACACATATAAACGAGCTTGTTCACTTGTAACAACAGTGTTAGACTAGTTTTAAGTGTAGTAGTTTAGTATTATGATTTACAAATAAGTTTTTGACACTTTTGCCTCCAATAATATTTTGTAAATATACATCTTTACTAATATTAAAATTAATTTGTAATATTTAAGTAGAAAAATAATTGTCCTTGAACTCTTTATTTTGCATTATCACTTGTATTACCAAGTATACCAATAAAATTTAATTGAATTGAATGTACATCATTTCTATATGAAGTTGATAGACTCTTATCTCCCGGTAATACTGTGGAATGCACTCCATGGTGAAGGGTATATTAGCTTCGACCCGTCCGAACTTAAAGCCCTATTACTTCTTTTGACTCATAAGTTGACTTCTTACTCAGAAAGTTTTTCCACATCCCTGCGGTAAATAAAGAAATGGCAAACATTTAAAAATAATAACATTTAAAATATCCCATATTTTGGAACATATTTTCCCCACTTTGAGAATTTGCGTATTTTGTTGGTCAATAATGCAAAAATTTGTTAGACACTATTTTCATTCATATTTTTATACCCTACACCACTTCGTGGGCTAGGGTATTATAAGTTAGTTTCGCCCCAAATGTTTGTAACACCAAGAAATAATCGAGCTAGACCCACCTTTAAGTATACCGATCGGCTTAGAATCACCAGCTGAGTCGATTTAACGATGTCTGTCTGTCCGTCCGTCTGTCCGTCTGCTGTCCATCTAAGCTTGTTCGCACTCTACAGGTCGCCATTGTTGTCCTCTTGTCATGAAACTTGGCAGAAGTTATTTCTTCCGGCCAGTGCCATCGGTATTGAATTTGGAGGAAATCGGTTCAGATTTAGATATAGCCCCCATACAAATGTCGCTCCCGATTTGAGTTTTTCCGCCCTATAAAGCACATATAGTACCCGATTTTCTTTAAATTTAGCAAAACATCTTATAATCCAACTAGAAATACCTATGCAAAAATTGGGTAAGATCGGTTCAGATTTAGATATAGCCCCCATACAAATGTCGCTCCCTATTTCACTTTTTCCGCTTTAGAAACCACATATTGTACCCGATTTTCTTTAAAATTGGCACAGCATCTTATAATCCAACTAGAAACACCTGTGCAAAAACTGGGTAAGATCGGTTCAGATTTAGATATAGCCCCCATACAAATGTCGCTCCCGATTTGACATTTTCCACTCTAGAAACGACATATTGTACCCGATTTTCTTTAAATTTGGCAGAACATCTTATAATGCAACTAGAAACACGTATGCAAAAATTGGGTAAGATCGGATCAGATTTAGATATAGCCCCCATACAAATGTCGCTCCCGATTTGACATTTTCCGCTCTAGAAACGACAGATTGTACCCGATTTTCTTTAAATTTGGCAGAACATCTTACAATCCAACTAGAAACACGTATGCAAAAATTGGGTAAGATCGGTTCAGATTTAGATATAGCCCCATACAAATGTCGCTCCCGATTTGACATTTTCCGCTCTAGAAACGACATATTGTACGCGATTTTCTTTAGATTTGGCAGAACATCTTATAATCCAACTAGAAACACGTATGCAAAAATTGGGTAAGATCGGTTCAGATTTAGATATAGCCCCCATACAAATGTCGCTACCGATTTGACATTTTCCGCTCTAGAAACGACATATTGTACCCGATTTTCTTTAAATTTTGCAGAACATCTTATAATCCAACTAGAAATACGTACGCAAAAATTGGGTAAGATCGGTTCAGATTTAGATATAGCCCCCATACAAATGTCGCTCCCGATTTCACTTTTTCCGCTCTAAAATCCACACATTGTACCCGTTTTTCTTTAAAATTGGCACAACATCTTATAATCGAACTAGAAACATCTATGGCGAAAGTGGGTAAGATAGGTTCAGATTTAGATATAGCCCTCATACAAATGTTGCTCCCGAATGTTTAACCGATTTTTGCCAAATTTTACATATTATATTTCACCAATAAACATACATGGTGAAAGCGGGTCACATCGTTCCAGGTTTCAATATACCCCCATACAATTGTCCTTTCCGATTTAACATTTTTTGTCAAACACATACATTTACAGGATGCAAAAATCCTTCCCGATTTCACTTTTTTACCGAATTGAATTGCAATGAGAATTGTTTGTGTGATGTCCATATGTCCATACTTTGAATGATACAGTAGTATACGTATAATTTGTATTTGTCTGTCGGACAATTAGATCAATTACCATATTATTTACCATACTCCTTAAATTTGACTGAAGATGAAATTATAGCATATAAATTATATGAATATAATTTATATAATTTGTATGAACTACATAAAATTGCTCCCATGAAATACCTGGGTTTAGTAATCAAAGCGAGGTACATACGCAGGGAGTGGTGTAGGGTATTATATAGTCGGCCCCGCCCGACTTTAGCCTTTCCTTACTTGTTTTTACATGATCTCGATACGTGTAGGTATATATATAAAGGTATTACGTACACAAACGTCATTAACCACAGACTTTTTACCTGAAAAGAGATGTTTTGATCTTGGATACTGTCGTTATTAAAAACCTTTTTGCATCCATATTTTATAGAATTCCTATATGTATGTAATTACAATGGACATGGTGAAATAAATTTTGCGTTCTATAATTTATAGATGCGAAATTGTCTTGAGTCAGGACAATATCCCATTTTTTAAATTAGGTAACGGTTTATTTTTCTAATTTTATAAAGAAGGACTATTTCAAGAGAGCACACGATTTTTTGAAAATTTCGTACGTCTACAAGAAGGGTCGCAGCTTCTACCTTCGTCACAGCTGCCCTTTGTCTTTGTTATTTTTTTCGCAAAAATATGTTTTATTATTTCTCATAAACAACTTTCTACATGTGAAAGTGAAATTCTCAACATTTGTAGTCGACATAATTACTAGACCTCGTATTTTACATATTTTTAATTTGTTATGAAAGTTAAGAAATTAAGGGTATATATGTTATATTCCTAATTGTTTATGTTGTAGTTCGGCACGACGTCCTTGCTAATTAAAAGACCGTGATATTCTTTTTAAATTTTATTTATTTTTGCCCAATATTTCGACTAACGTTAACATAAACAAGTAAGGAAAGGCTAAAGTCGGGTGGGGCCGACTATATGATACACTCCACTTTCTATCGGAATACAATTCAATTCAGTAAAAAAGTGAAAACGGGAATTTTTTTTTATGTTTCCTAATCACAGGCTAATATGACCTGGCCCAACTTTTCAAATTTTCACAATAAGTTCTTCTAGTTGAAGTATATCGTGTTATGCTCAATTTTAAGACATTCTCTGAAAATACGCGGTTTCTGGGGGAACGAAGTTTGTATGAGAGCTATATGTAAATCTAAACCGATGTGACCCATTTGAACCATAGGTGTTCCTAGTTTAAATATATGATGTTTTGTCAATTTTGAAGAAAATCTGGTAAAATATGTAGATTCTGGAGCGGAAAAATTCAAATTGGGAGCGAAATTTGTATGGGAGCTATATATAAATCTGAACCGATCTAACACATTTTGAAATATAAGGCGTTTTGCGAATTTTGAAGAAAATTTGTTAAAATATGTGGATTATAGAGCGAAAAAATTCAAATTGGGAGCAAAATGTGTATGGGAGCTATATATAAATCTGAACCGATCCAATTGAAATATAAGATGGTTTGCGAATTTTGAAGAAAATCTGTTGAAATATGTGGTACCTAGAGTGAAAAGGGTCAAATCGGGAGTGAAATTCGTATGGGGCTATATCTAAATCTGAACCGATTTTCTTCAAATTAAATAGCGTTCGTCCTTGTCCCGAAAAACTTCGTTGTGCAAAGTTTCGTTTGGTTCTGGCTACAATTGCGACCTGTATCGTGATTACAACAATAGAGGGACAGACAGACGGACACTGCTAAATCGACTCAGAAAGTGATTCTAAACCGATCGGTATAATTAACAATGGGTCTATCTCCCTTCCTTCTGGGTGTTACAAACAAAATCACAAAGACATAATACTCTCGTGGAGTGTATAAAAATAAACAAAAAAGTTAAGAAATTTTATTATTCAAATATAAAATATTTGAGTCCATGTCGAAAAAAGGAAAACAAATGCAAAAATTAGGCGAAAAATCATTGCAAAGATATGCCTAATATACTTTTCATATTTTACGTACAAATATTGATAGTAACTTCGACGAGAAATTTAATAATGATTAAAAAATACTCATATTTTTCGATCAGTATGAATTTTAGAGTTAGTATGCCTCAATGCACACAAAAAATAAATTTTTAGGTCTCGGATGTAAAATTTTTATTGGTATCGACCAGAGTCCCTATAAAGTGTTTCATATCAAGATCCATAACATTTGGCATAATCAGTGATTGATTGATGACTTTTTTGTATTGCAAATCAAAAAAAAATATTCCAATACTTAATAAGCCTCTGAAAAATAGATGTATTGTCAATCTGACCCTCATTGATCAGACCAGTCGTATTTTTACAATCATAAACATTTTTTATCGATTTATCTTCTACTACCCCATCACTCATGGCTTCTCATGACTACTGTTACGGCCCACTGTGCGATACATTTACCAAAATGAAATTAAGTGGGTGGTTTCATTTGAGGAGTCCTCTGTTTCCTTTGTAATAGAATCTATTTCCACTTTTAAGCAAATGTTGCCAAGTATTTTATAATTTTCTTTCAACGTTTTGTTGCTTCTTTTTGGTCACATTTATTTGCTTTTTTCTCTACTGCTGACTCTTCTGTTCAGATTGTAAACTTTTACAAAACCAACGACAACAACAGAGACAAATAATATTATTTGTAGACTGGGCAGCTGTATCCCGCCAACAACAACAACAATAATAATAGTAATAATAATACAGAAGAAGAGGGGAAAAAACTTTTAGGTAAATTTTAGGTTTTCTCATTGTATTCGGCTGTTGTGAAGACGACCTCTCGATAGGACACACAAGTCCTGCTCGTGTGATTGTGTGACATCGTCGTTGTTACCAAACAAATTTACCAATGTCCTTTGATGCGTATCGAATTTCTTAATAGCCTTTAATTTGTGATTGGAGCCTCTATTACGCGAACGTCTCCAATATTATGGGTTTTTGGTTTTTGCTTTATGGCCAAAGTTTTCCACTCAGCCAAAGAAATGCGCAGAAAGAACAGATAAGTTGTAAAATTTTGTAGTCCCGGCGTACATAATTCCATGTTGTAATATGTTTCCCATTTCCCTGGGTCCTTGTCCCCCCTCCCTGCACACAATCGTGCCACGGTCATTTGCAGTGATTTGGAAACTGTGTGTTTTTCTGTGTTTCGCTTTAACACCAAACGTCCCCACCCTTCCATCCGTACTCGTCCTGTCATATTTAACCATTAATGCTTTCATTTTGTAATTCCTCGGTGTTGTGTTGCGTTGTGTGTAGGGGAAAGTTTTCACATTTCAGTAATTTAGGGGGATTCCTCCATGACCTGACTAGCCGCCGCCTTCTGGCCCAGAGCCCCGGCCCAACTCTTTGGTATTCACATAACGTTCGCCTATAGTTTCCATAACGGCGCATTGTTTTTTCGAGCAAAAGCCTCGCTGTAATTAGCACGTCCTGTCTGGTTTGAAGTGTAGTGTTAAGTAAATGTTTTTTGAAAATTTATTGTTTATTACTTTATAAGCTCTTTAAGGGGGAGGCTCTGTTAACGGTAGCCAATTGGGGGCTGGTGGGTTGGTTTTCAATGATTATGCATATATTGGTTTGTAGTGTAATGCTCCAAGTTAATTATATTGATGTTGGCAGCCCGACATTAGTGTAGTTGGAGAATAACGACAACTTATGGTTCAATAAACTAAAATTCGAGAAAACATGCCTAAAAGTATGCTGAGAATATTAAGCATTGTAAAATTTGTTGTTTTTTCTTTTCTGAACAACACATCCCTTAAGTATGCTGTAACTTTTGATTTCACACAAAGCCCAAAAGGCAGCTTGAAAATTGTACCAACATTATGAGAAATTATTATTAGGCCAATCGAAATGAAACCCTAAAGTTTATCTGAACCAAGTAAGCGTGTGACCCTAATATATTTGTAACACTTGGAACGTGCCAAAATATGTAACACATTTACAAATTACACAAATCCCTAAGAGTATGATATAGTTTTGTGATGGGTACCAATATTGTCATTACTGAATAAAGGAGAAATTATCAAAGTCTCGGGAAAAACGAGGCGGGGAAATTATTCGACATTATTACCACTAGAAATAGAAACAAGTAAAAAAGGCGTTAAGTTCGGCCGGAACGAACTTTATATACCCTCCACCATGGATTGCATTTCATAGAGGCTGTCGATTGTCGTAGAAGTGCAGTAATATTACAGAACAAGTAAAAAGGCGTTAAGTTCGGCCGGGCCGAATCTTATATACCCTCCACCACGGAGTGCATTCCACAGTATTACCAGCAGATTAAAGGATGTCGACTTTACATAGAAGCACAGTACCATATTATTTATCCACATTTACTATAATTGTTTACTATTTCAAACTATAATGTATACTTATGCGCACTGTTTAAAATCGACTACTATATAAAAATAAAATGCTGTAATTGTGAAAGTGAACATACCTAAATATTAGGCGATTGTCAGTCGCCATTAGAAAGAAGCATTTTCAGATAGAGACAAAGTGATAAGAAAAATATAAATTTTAAAGATATCCCCATTCCCCATATCCCCAGATTCGCCCCATTCGCCGACCAAATGTACAAATTTCGAAAAAAACTTTTTTTCGAGTCTTCATAGTCAGAATGTATATCCTTATCCCTTTTTGTCCCATTTCACAAGCTAAAATTTTTATTTTCTTTGTGGTGCTTTCAAGCTACAAGAGGAATGTCCGCAACAAATTTTAACTGTATGAAAATCAGAAATTTAATTAATAAGCCAAGGCTACCAATATTTGTATACTATGTTATATATATACATAGAATACAAATATTGGTAGCCTTGGCTTATTAATTAAATTTCTGATTTTCATACAGTTAAATTGAAATAATATTTCAATTCATAAAGTAAATATAAGGGAGCAATCATAAATACCCTAAATATTGGGGGATAGAGAGCGTATTTTCAGCTGCTATAAATTTTGAAAATACCTTATCTCTCACGTACGCAACTTCATGATTCTATAATTTTTTTGTCGTAAAAGCAACAAAATAAAGTACTATGCAGTCAGAGGAATATATACACCGAATTCCATGATTCTATCAGCGGCCATTTTGTTGGTACCATTTTTATCCCCTTTTTCTAATTTTGCCTCCTCAAGAGTACGACTATCTAAACTCTGTTTATTTTACGTATCTACATAATTAGAGGGATGTACACACCGAATTTCATCATGAAGCCGTTGTATCTCTTGAAAGTACGAATTTGGAAAAAACGTTTTATTTTTCGTGTCTACGCAGTCAGTAGAATGTATACTCCGAATTTTATGATTTTAGCTGCAGTCATTTGGTAGGTACTATTTTTATCCCCTTTTTCCATTTGAACCCCAAAAAGTACGAATTGTGGAAAGTTATTTTATTTTACGTGTCTACGCAATCAGAGGAATGTATACACCGAATTTCATTATTCTAGGTGCAGTCGTTAGGTTGGTACTATTTTTATATTTTATTTACTTTTATATTATGTATCTACTCTATTAGAGGAATGTACACGCCAAATTTTCTAAGTTTCTATCTGTTGTCGTTTGATAGGTACCATTTTTATCCCTTTTTGTCCCATTTCGCTCCCTACAAATAAAAACACTCTATTGTGCCCTTTTATGCTAAAAAAGGAAAGCGCATTGCAAATATCAAGTAAATACAAGCTAATATGTTCAAAAAACAGGCTGAAATACTCTAAATATTATGGGTATTTTCAGTCCTTGTGGGGGAAAAATTTTTCCCTCTGGGCCGATTTCGCCCACTTTCAATCCCAACCGATCTACAACCATAAGACACATTTAGGAAAAATATGAACCTCCTAGCTCATTTCGTTCGGCCGCTATCGTGCTTTCAACAGACGGACAGACGGACATGGCTATATCGTCTTAGAATTTTACCACGACCGAGAATATATATACTTTTCTCCGATGAATATTTCAAGGTGTTACAAACGGAATGGCAAAGTGAATATACCCCCATCCTGGAGGTGGAGGGTATAAAAATATATATATTTGAAAATCCACTATCTCAAGTGCAAACCTACCTTCATGATTCAACAATTTTTTGCCGTAAAAGTTTATTTTGCGTGTCTATGCAGTCAGAGGAACGTATACCCCGAATTCCATGTTCTAGCTGCGGTCATTTGGTTGGTACCATTTTTATCACCTTTTCCTATTTTAACCGGCTAAAAGTACGAATTTTAAAAATTTCTCATCATTCTAGCTGTGGCCGTTTAGTTGGTACCATTTTTATCCCTCTGTTCCCATTGTATCCCTTAAAAGTACGAATTAGGAAAAAATAATTTCATATTATGTACCTACTCAATTAGAGGAATGTACATAGCGAATTTCGTGTTTCTAGCTGTTGTCGTTTGATATGTACTATTTTTATCCCTTTTTACCCCATTTCACCCCCTACGAATAAAAATCGTTTTAAGGTGCATGTTTTTCTTATTGGGGGATTGCTCATACCCAATATCAAGTAAGTACAAGCAGACATATTGAAAACAAGTAAGGAAAGGTTAAAGTCGGGCGGGCCGACTCTATGATACACTCCACTTTCTATCCGAATACAATTTAATTCGGTGAAAAAGTGAAAACGGGCAGGATTTTTGCATCCTGTAAATGTGTGTGTTTGACAAAAAATGTTGAATCGGAAAGGACATTTGTATGGGAGTATATTGAAATCTGGAACGAAATAGGTGAAATATAATTCGTATAGTTTGGCCAAAATAGGTTAAACATTTGGGAGCAACATTTGTATTTGCGATATATCGAAATCTGAAAATGTCAAATGTTTATACTTGGATTATAAGATGTTGTGGCAAATTTAAAGAAAATCGGGTAAAATACGTGGTTTCTAGAGCGGAAAATGTCAAATCGGGAGCGACATTTGTATGGGAGCTATATCTAAATCTGAACCGATCTTACCCAATTTTTGCATAGGTGTTTATAGTTGGATTATAAGATGTTATGCCAAATTTAAAGAAAATCGGGTACAATATGTGGTTTCTAGAGCGGAAAATGTCAAATCGGGAGCGACATTTGCATGGGGGCTATATCTAAATCTGAACCGATCTTACCCAATTTTTGCATAGGTGTTTCTAGTTGGATTGTAAGATGTTGTGTCAAATTTAAAGAAAATCGGGTACAATATGTCGTTTCTAGCGCGGAAAATGTCAAATCGGGAGCGACATTTGTATGGGAGCTATATCTAAATCTGAACCGATCTTACCCAATTTTTGCATAGGTGTTTATAGTTGGATTATAAGATGTTGTGCCAAATTTAAAGAAAATCGGGTACAATATGTGGTTTCTAGAGCGGAAAATGTCAAATCGGGAGCGACATTTGCATGGGAGCTATATCTAAATCTGAACCGATCTTACCCAATTTTTGCATAGGTGTTTCTAGTTGGATTGTAAGATGTTGTGTCAAATTTAAAGAAAATCGGGTACAATATGTCGTTTCTAACGCGGAAAATGTCAAATCGGGAGCGACATTTGTATGGGAGCTATATCTAAATCTGAACCGATCTTACCCAATTTTTGCATAGGTGTTTCTAGTTGGATTGTAAGATGTTGTGTAAAATTTAAAGAAAATCGGATACAATATGTCGTTCCTAGAGCGGAAAATGTCAAATCGGGAGCGACATTTGTATGGGGGCTATATCTAAAACTGAACCGATTTGGCTCAAATTAAATAGCGTTCGTCCTTGATCCACAAAACTTACTTGTGCCAATTTTTGTTAAGATCGGACTATAATTGCGACCTGTAGTTTGATTACAACAATAGATGGACAGACAGACGGACAGACAGACAGACAGACAGACGGACAGACAGACAGACAGACGGACAGACGGACATTGCTAAATCGACTCAGAAAGTGATTCTAAGTCGATCGGTATGCTTAACAATGGGTCTATCCCGCTTCCTTTTGGGTGTTACAAACAAATGCACAAAGCCATAATACTCTCGTGGAGTGTATAATAATATGCTTAAATACTCTAAAATATTAGGGATTATTATGGGTATTTTTAGTCCTTGTGAGGGAAAAATTTTTCCCTTTGGGCCGATTTCGTCCAGTTTCAATCCTAACCGATCTACGACTATAAGACGTATTTATGCAAAATTTGGACCTTCTAGCTCCTTTCGTTTAGATGATAGCATGTTTTCAACAGACGGACGGACGGACATGGCTAGATCGTCTTAGAATTTTATGACGATTAAGAATATATATACTTTATAGGGTCTCAGGTCGATATTTCAAGGTGATACAAACGGAATGACAAAGTTAGTATACCCCCATCCTGGTGGTGGAGGATATAAAAAGAAATGGAAATTGCTCCTTCCCTTAGAGTTACATTTAATAAGTCTTGCTCTAGCCTTTATTCTCCGCTAATGACGTCTATAGGCTCTATAGGTCTCTTCACTCGAAATCTAGTAGGCCAATTTTTGTACTTATACAATATTTCCCCTTTCTTTTGTGAAATATGTCCTCATAACATCTGCAACCTCTTGTGTTATTGCTCTTTTTTTCCTTCCCACTGCCATCAAAAGTTATGAATTTGGAAATTTCCTACAAAGCGCCCAAAAGTATACCTCTAAAATAAATTTCCCAATATCACACAAAAGTATACTTTAAAATTGTTAATAGCATTACAAAGTCTGCAATACAGACAATCCATATTAAACATGTCAATACAATTTGCCAGACATTCTTGGAAAATATTATCTATGCTTGTAGCAACAGCAGTCCACGTGCCGGACATAGTTCAAATGTACATACATACAGTCATAATTTCATTTATGCGGTAGAAGAATCCCAAAAGTGTGCTATGATTATGATTATTAGGCAAAAGAAATTACATCGACCGTAATGTTTATGTGAGACAGAAGTCATCTCATTTGGTCAAATGGTAGTTAGGTTTTAAAAAAAGAAACCAGACATTGGTAACCTACAAGCCTACATATCTACCGTGAATGTAGGTTACAGAGAAAATTTCGCTAGTATGGGTCTATGATGTTTGCTTTTATTGGTGCAAAGGAATCCCTTTCAAAATTATATTTAAGTTAGCTTTGGAAATTTCCTCTGAATAAATTAGTTTGTTGATAATTTGTCGTTCAATGAAAATTATTGTTTTCTATATTATTTCTATTTCTATTTCTATATTAGGTACATTGAATATGAATACATTGAATAAGCAATAAATTGCCGTTTTAAGAGCCGTAATATTTTTAAATTCAAAGTAGCAAAAAAATGCACATATTTACACTGACCAGTTCCAACAATCTATTTAAACCCCATACAAATATCCCTCTCTCTTGCACTGTGGGGCAGATGACCAGTTTTAGAGGCAAACAAATTTGGAGGCAGCTACACCTTTGAAATTTCGTACATGTACCAAAGTCGTCTATCAAAATTTTGCCACGCCCACTTACAGTGGGATGGTAGTAGGTATTTTGAGCCAAAATACCTTACGAAACAGGTAAACCTTTTAAATATCGCTTACAAAAGTTGTTTAGGAACAATTTAAGTTTCTCAACCCACTGCCACACCCACTTACAGTGGTAGTTAGTTTCTTTAACGAAAATACAGTAGCAAACGGATAGAAGAAAGTTGTTTAAACATTAAGTTTTTAAATCTAGTACCATGGTAGTTTTTTTTTTTGAGGAAAATACATTAGGAAACAGATAGACCTTTAAATTTCGTACGTGGACTTATGATGCTTACCAAAGTTGTCTAGCAAAATTTTAAGTTGATAAATATACTGCCACACCCACTTACAGATAGATCTTTGAAATGTATTGCAGTTATCTTGATGGTTGTATATTAAACCCCGATTTGACCGAATTCACCAGCTTTGTAAAAATAAAAATCGAAAACTGTTTTTTTTGTAATTGTGAATTTTCGAACAAATCGAAATCACTTTCCTGAAAAGGGTCGGGTTTTTCCATCCATAACTTTAACCTTAACTTTAATGTAATTATATCTATACATTGTTTTAGAGGCAGAATTTCCTTCCCCCCCCCCCAAGGAACAAAAAGTATGACAATAGTTAAAGTATTTAATCAAATTTGTAGAAGATTTAAACCTTGTATTTACTATATATATTGATATGTTAGCGTGAACGCGCACCCGCACTCCCGCTGTGTGAAATGAGCCCAAAAAGCAACACATAAAATATTGGAATTTTTCAAAATTCGTACTTTTAAGGAGCAAAGTGAGAAAAGGTATGAAGAACAAATGTTAAGATAACTTTGTTCTAGTCATTTTTATACACTCCACGAAAGTATTATGTCTTTGTGCATTTGTTTGTAACAACCAAACGGAAGCGAGATAGACCCATTGTTAATTATACCGATCGACTTAGAATCACTTTTTGAATCGATTTAGCAATGTCAGTCTGTCTGTCCATCTATTCTTGTAATCACGATACAGGTCGCAATTGTAGCCAGATCCAAGCGAAACTTTGCACAGCGAAGTTTTTCTGGATAAAGACGAACGCTATTTAATCATTTCAGATTTAGATATAGCCCCCATACGAATTTCACTCCCGATTTAACTCTTTTTCACTCTAGACTTTCAGATTTTCTTCTAAATTGGCAAAACATCTTATATTTCAACTAGAAACATCCATGGCGAAAATAAGTCAGATCGGTTCAGATTTATATAGCTCCCATACAAATTTCTCTCTCAATTTGAGTTTTTCCGCTCTAGCAACCACATATTTCATCAGATTGTCTTCAAATTTTGCAAAACATCTTATATTTAATCTAGGAACACGTATGGTGAAAAAAGTCAGATCTGTTCAGATTTATATATAGCTTCCATTCAAATTTCGCTCCCGATTTGGCTTTTTCTGTTGTAGAAACCACATATTTTAAAAGATCTTCTTCAAAATTGACAAAACATCTTATATTTCATCTAAAAACAACCATGACGAGAATAGGTCACATCGGTTCAGATTTATATATAGCCCCCATCAATTTGACTTTTTCTGCTTAGAAACCACATATTTTAACAGATTTTCTTCAAATTTGGGAAAATATCTTATATTTTCACTAGAAACACCCAGGGTGAAAATAAGTCAGATCTGATCAGATTTAGATAATGCCCCCATACGAATTTCACTACCAATTTGACTCTTTTCACTCTAGATACCACATAATTTAACAGATTTTCACCAAAATTAGCAAAGCATCGTATATTTCAACTAGAAATACCCATGGTGAAAATAGGTCAGATCGGTTCAGATTTATATATATCTTCCAAACAAATTTCGCTCTTTATTTGAGTTTTTACGCTCTAGCAACCACATATTTTATAAGATTGTCTTCAAATTTGGCAAAACATCTTATATTTAATCTAGTAACACTTATGGTGAAAAAAGTCAGATCGGTTCAGATTTATATATAGCTCTCATTTAAATTTCGCTCCCGATTTGACTTTTTCTGCTGTAGAAACCACATATTTCAACAGATCTACTTCAAAATTTGCAAAACATCGTATATTTCAACTAGAAATACCCATGGAGAAAATAGGTCAGATCGGTTCAGATTTATATATATCTTCCAAACAAATTTCGCTCTCAATTTGAGTTTTTCCGCTCTAGAAACCATATATTTTAACAGGTTTTCTTCAAATTTGGCAAAATATCTTATATTTCCACTAGAAGCACCCAGATCACGCGTGATCGTGAGCAAAATTTATTTTACTCACGTGATCGTGCGTGAGGAACGAAAAAATGTTCGTGCGTGAATATGCGTGAGTCTTATTTTTGCGTGAGTCACGTGATTTTTGCGTGATTCGCACATATTTATTCGTATTTTTCTCTCATTTTATTATTTATTTCGCCCGTCTTTACCCTCATATATTTTCATTGTTAGTTGAGTATTTTCAAGTAGATTTACGTGTATACATAGGTTTACATAGGTTTTTTTTAGGAATATTTATATATTTTTTAATGCGCATTTTACCGCTTTTGAGGAGTTCTTTTAAAGAACTTCCAAAAAAGTCGATAATATGTTAATATACCGTAACATTTTACGAATAACATTTTCACAAGTGAATGGGAATGAATTTTTAGTATGGGGACACAGAGGTGAGGTGTCGGCTTTGCACACAGAAGGTATCGGGTATTTTTATTTCTTAAAAAAGTATTTTTTATTTCTTAAAAAACAATGGAAAAATATTCTTTATGGAAATTATTTGCGTGATTTACGTGAATCACGCGTGATCGCGAGCGAAATTATTTTTAGTCACGTGAGCGTGCGTGAACGTGAGTAGAGAAAAATTCTTCGTGCGTGAGCGTGCGTGATTCAATTTTTTTCCTTCGTGAGCGTGCGTGAACTTGAGTCAAAAATCACTCACGCGCCTATCTCTAATTCGGATAGAAACTGGAGTGCATCATATAGTCGGCCCCGCCCGACTTTAGCCTTTCCTTACTTGTTTGAATTATTATTTTGACATCTATGGTTGAGGAAACCTACGAAAAGAAAGAAATTGTCCAACAAAAATAAAAGTATCAAAAAAATGAAAACGGCAAATAAAGTCATTTTAGTAAAAAATGCAAAAATTTTGCAGCATATTTTCCCCACTTTGGGATTTAGGCTAATTTTTGAGAAAATATAAGTCTGCAAATCTAGTCTTCTTTACTTCAAATTGGTAGAATTTTGTGAACTGGAATGACCATAATGACCATTGGCGATTCCCCAATTTTTATATATAGATAGAAAATATACCGTTCGAACGGTCCTAGTTTCTTCTTTTTTAATCCGATGAGAAACTGAAAATCGATTGATAATTTAGGCTTATAAGTGTGTGAAGGTACGCAAAACCGGCTTTTTACCCGGTTTTTGGTAGTATTTGGAAAATTTCAATAACATATTCTTGTTTTACTTGACTATACCTACAAGAAAAATAACATCACTTTCATATAAGTCTTCTGCATACTTTTTCTATGACAGTGCTATGGCTACAACTAAACTCAAAAAAAAATGCTGGAAACACATCCATATTAGTTCGCAATGAAAGATTTTTTTGTTAATTAGTATAATTATTTTTATATAAAATATTTCCCTTAAATTCTTAAAATTAATATAATATAATAAAAATCATTTATATGATTTGAATTCAAAGAAAAAATTAATTTGAATAAAATAAAAAACAATTTGCTTAGTTTAAGGCAAATTTTAATAGAATATAAAATACAGTTTTACTTCATTATTTTCATATTGCTAGCTTTAAACAAACTATCATCATTTTCACAAATATTGTTAATTATTTCTCTTATTCTCGCAGACATCATACATTTTACGCCTTAAAGTATATTTCCATCGTTAAATCCAGAAAACTATGCTTTAATTATTTCGTTCTTTCATTAAATCCTTAAAGTATGCTCCAAACCGTAGTAGCCGTAGTTTCATGAATTTCTACCCCCAAAAATAAGCTTCATCATCCGTAGTGTAGCCTTAATCTTTTGAGTCTGCTGCATGTTACCACCAACCAAAGTTGAATAACCTTCAAACGGGAGATGACGATGACGAAGGCGGTGGTGATGGTGGTGCCCGGCATCGACATGTCTTCAACGCATATTGGTATTGGTTGTGAGTCGCATTCCTTCTATTCCACATGTTAAAAGTAATTACTATATTAACCTTAACATGAAATTTTCCATTAACACACACATGAAAAGAAAATTGTGCTTTAACATTTCTTTGGAATTTCCTTTTCACCAAAGACTTCAAAGCGAACGGAACCTGTTCGCATTCAACAAAATCGATAACAATTAATTCTTCTTCTCGAGAAATGCTGCCAAACGCCGAATGATGTGGGGCGGAAAATCCACCCACCCCCACATTTTTGTGGGCAACATTTTGCGGGGCTATTTGTATGAACTTTTATTTACCTTTTTGCTTTAGGAAAATTCACTTTAAGTGAAAACCACAAACGTAGGAAACTACCCACTTGTTTAAGGACTTTTGAGCCAGACGTGTACACAACACAGACGGGCCACAGAGGCGGGATGTGTGTGTGAAGAGAGAAAATCAAATATAAAACATCACTTTTGGAAATTGAGTTAAGTAAGGAATAAATCCCTTTTAATTGCCACATAGCTGCAACCGGGGAAAACAACAGGAGTAGGAGAAACAGACGGCAGCGCCAGCATCAACAACAAACTTTAGGATTTTCGGGCAATTCCGTACAACTCGGAGACTTAAGTAAACATGCAAGTGCACGTGAATCCAGCATGGACATGCGGAAAAAGCGCCAACGACGATGTTGTAATAAGTGGGGAAGAATCATATAGTCAAAATTAAAGTAAAATAGAAATAAGAATAGAAATTTCCAAATATCCAAGGATAGGAATTGCCTTGCCTAATTATAGTTGCCTTGACTATATTCACCATAAGAAAATAACATTGGTTCAGTTTTTTGGGTAAATTTTATTTGGCTCGGGATTAATTTTTGATAATTTTTATAGGATTATTTTTTTCGATTGAAGACGTCGAAAAACAAATTTTACAAACATTCCCAAACGATATGTGCTCAATAGAGCCGACAACGAACGGCTAAAGGTCTGACTACAACGTTGGCACCATGGAAAATCGTCCAAAAAATTAAAAATGAAAAAAAAAATCAAAATTATCTAACCATGGAAAAGAGGATTAGAAGTTAGTTGCAGGCCAAATTTTTTTAAGAACAAGAAATAGTCGAAATATACACATCTTTCAATATACCGATCGGAGTGGAATCACCAACTGAATGGATTTAATGTTGCATATCTGTCTGCCGGACTGGCAGTCTAAACACAAGTAAAAACGGCGTAAGTTCGGCCGGGCCGAACTGTATATACCATTCACAGCCTTTGTTCGTAGAAGTGCAGTAATATTACAGAAAAATATATTTTTTTAATATAGCCAAACCAAAACAAATACAAATATTGGAAAAATAATTTTATAAATAAATATAATATTTTTATTATTTCAAACCACGCTTTTAAGGCAAGGCTACCAATACGTTTACATATCGAAATAATACTTCAAGTTAATTAAAAAAATAAATATTCTTTTATTTATATTTTCAAAAAGCTTAAATGTCATAAATATTGGTAGATAGTGGGTGTTCCAGTTGGTTGTATTTCCATTCTATTTTAATTCCAAAAGTACAATTTTGAAAATCCATTATCTCACGTACATGTGGAAAATAATCTAACTTCATGATTCTACCAATTTTTGTCGTAAAAGTAAAAAGTACGCATTTGGAAAAATCGTTTAGTTTGCGTAGCTATGCAGTCAGAGGAATATATACATCGATTTCCATGATTCTAGCTGTGGTCATTTGGTTGGTACCATTTTTATCCCCTTTTTCCTATTTTACCCCCTGAAGAGTACGACTTTCTAAAATCTCTTTATTTTACGTGTCTACGCAATTAGAGGGAGGTACACACATCATCATCATTCTATCTGTAATCGTTTAATTGGTACCATTTTTATACCCTTTTTGCATTTTGATCCCAAAAAGTACGAATTTCGAAAAATCCGTTTATTTGGAAAAAACCTTTTATTTTATTTTATTTTATTTTATTTTATTTTATTTTATTTTATTTTATTTTATTTTATGTACTCTAGCTGTGGTCATTTGGTTGGTACTATTTTTATCCCCTTTTTCCATTTTAACTCTAAAAAGTACGAATTTTGAAAAATCAGTGTATTTTATGCAATCAGAGGAATGTATACACCGTATATGTATATGTGGAACTATTTTTGGAAAAAACATTTTGTACCTAATTAGAGGAATGTAGACGCCGAATTTCGTGTTTCTAGCTTTTGTCGTTTGATGTGTACCATTTTTATCCCTTTTTGCCTTATTTCACCCCCTACGAATAAAAATCACTTTATGGTGCACGTTTTTGTTATAGGGAATACGCATACCCAATATCATATAAGGTGGGTCATTTAAAATTTTAAATTAGAATCGGCTATGAAAAAGTACTGATTAATTTTTCAAATTTCTAGTTTTATTGTCATTTAAAAAAGGAACACAATCATTCATACATATTCTGTTGTTCCGGCTCGAATCTTTTCAATAGCAACTTCGACTTCATGTTTCATTTATCCTTATACCCACAGAAAATAATCCAAAGGGGACAACTCACAGCTCCGAGGCAGCCAATTGACATCATAATTTCGGCTGATTATTCGATTTTCGAAAACAGTGTGTAAAATATCGATGATTGCGTGGGTTGTGTACCATGTGGCACCGTCTTGTTGAAACCGAATGTCACTCATGTGATTCTCTTGAATTTTTGGAAACAAAAATTAAAAACATGGCATGGTAACGCTAACCGTTGTGGCTCATTTGCGTAGAAAAATGGCCCACTGATGCCACCAGTTCAAAAATTTCACCAAATAATAACTCGTTGTGGATGCATTGGCTTCTCAATAGTCACGTGTGGGTTCTCTGAACGCCAAATGCGGCAATTTTGTTTATGGACATAGCCACCGAGATGAAAATGAACTTTAGCCTCAAAACACGATTTTTCGGTAAAATTCTTCATCTCCTGCCAAACAATCCTCAGCCCATTGTGCGAAGCGAAAACGAATGGTCAAGAGACTTCAGTTGTTGAACCAATTGAACTTTGTAAGCCTTCATACCAAAGTCTTTATTGAAAACTCTTCTCAAAGAAGCGGAGAAATGTTCCGTTCCTGAGAACGATGACGAGTTGCTCTTGGACATTCTCAGCCACAGCAGCAATGTTTTGGTTCGAACGCACTGCACGTGCGTACAACGTACACGGGTTGGTTTGTCCAATAATGATCCATTTTCATGAACTCGCTTCACAAATTGACACACAAACTTGAAGGCCGATCACATCTCGAAAATTCTCCACGTACATTTCTTACAGCTTGCGTTAAAGACTCATTACTTTGGAAGTAAAATTTGAATATTTCCCAATTTTGTTCGAGCGTATAGCGTCCCATTTTGCAATATTCAAACATAAATATGAAAATAAAAACGTATGTTATTCTACCTTTCAAAATGAAAAATTATCGGTAGTTCAAATTTAAAATTTGTTATATGTAGTCAGTCGCGAAAAAAATTCAATTGTTGAAAAAATACAAAATTCGAAAATTTTCTAAAACCATTCTAAACCATCTTTTGTGTTTTTCACCACCACTATTGTGGTGCAGTTCTTTTCGGCAGCCTGTACCTCTGTCTGTGTTAAATATTCAAAGGCTTTTATTAAAGTCTGGCACATCGTCCTCCCTTTTCTGAAAATTGTTGCATTTTACCAAAAATATCCTAATATGCACCGGTGTGATGTCCTTTGGATTCCGCCGAATACGGCCAAATTTTGAAGGTAAGTAAAAATTCGATACCATCTGATGTGTCCCTTGTAAATTCCCAACTTATAAAACGAGCCTCGCTCTCACACACATGTTAAGCTAAAGGTGTTTACCAAACGCTACATATCCGGCATGCGTTTTTGGTGGTCATTGTTACTGTTACTATTTGGTTGGAGTGTTGAGTTTACAAGGAAATCCCTGGGGTTAACAAATTGCAAAATGTAAATCTCTACGTCCTCGATCTCCATCGGAAAACTAACAGCTCTGCTGGAAAGTATACCCGTGTGTATGTGAAAAGTATATATGTGGACATGGACACACAATCCGGCAGACATAGATATAGGCAAACAAAACGAAAAACTGAAAAGCACTTTAGCGCATTATACATCCGCAAAAAAAAGATGCACAGACTCACTAATATGAGTTGGAAAAACTTGTGAAACAAACACTAACACACACGCACTCACGTACACGTACATAATTACAAACACGGACTCGGCTTAACTCAAACTCTGTCACACACACACACACGGAGACAGACACATGGACAACAGTCAGTCAGTTAGATATACAGCAAAAATTGCTAAGACCCTATAATTCATAGACACATTTCAAATACGGAAATACAGACCAGACCGTATGTCCTAATGATGATTAGAGAGATACTATTCCTGCCACTCTCCGTTATGTGAGAGAGTGAGGAAAGGTGTATGTATGTGTGCGTACGGTTACTAAACTCCATGAAAGTTCGGCGTAAACAGCACACAGCCAGACAGACATTCATTCAACTAATCGCACATACTAACATCTAGTAATGAATCAATGCCACAATTTTCAGTTAGTATTTCTTCTCCAGCTCTACGGGAGAGCGGGACAGAGGCCACTCGAATATGATATGGAGTGTAGGCTGGTTTGGAAGTTTCTGCAGAGGACTTTATAAGAAAGATGATGTTTATTTCGTTTATTCATGTTTTACTTTTTATTGGGGAAAAAACTGAAATGGTTGTTAATGCTAATAGAATTATGAAATTTTAATTATTTTTAACAAATATACTGCCTTTTCATTTGATACCAATATCGTGCCATTATATGGCTCGCAAAAGTACGAAAATAAATTATTAAAACATCTATGCCATTTCGAATTTAAAAAACCCCATAGAAAGGACAAACATTCACGAAATGAGTAAAAGTAAAAAGTGAAAGTGGTATGTCATTGTATATCAAGGATTCCAAAAATTAAAAATATCCTGAATACTTGAATATACTGGAAAACTTTTTTATTTTTTATGGATTTTAGATTCTTTAGATATTTAGATTTATTAGAAAACCCATAAGAATTAAAAACTTCTGAGTAGGGAGACAATTGCTTCAGAAATTACAATTGTTTTTCAAAATTATTTTCTCTTTCAGCAAAGCAGCGTTGTAGTTACTACGGTATTCTCACCTTCAATTTCGAAAAAACGATATCGGAAGAAAAGTAATATTGTGTTTTGATAGCCCCATTTAAATTAACAAATATATATTTTTAATAAAACGGCGACGTGATTTTTTGTAGTGGACAAATATATTACACAGGTCAAGTCAATTTCTAGACAGAATATGATATATAAATTTCTCCAGCAAAAAACGATTTTGAGATATTCTAACCGAAATGTTAAAAATCAAGATTTGTGTTCAAGATTTGTGTTCGCGCATTATAACCACACATATAAAAATACTGTTTTTGAAAATTATTTAAATAACATTCACAAATATTAATAAATAAATAATAAAATAAAATGTAAATAAATAAAATGTTATAAGAAAAATTTCATATTTTCTGAAAAGGTTGATCTCGTATTTTTAATGTTGCGATCTAATTGAAAAAAGTCCCATTTTATTTCGCTTCTTCTTGCAAGTGCAAATTTCTTTTATATTCATTGAAGAATTCATTATTTATATTTAATGCAATTCCTGAGACATTTTCAGTAACGCATCTTTCTGGTATAAAAAAATTATTAAATCACAAAGAACCGGTTAGAAAATGTTGACTTCTTACTTGAAATGTATTATACCGAAGGGATATCTTCGGTAATTTCTTGCGAAAAAAATCCAAAATGTAGTAGCCTTAATTTTTGGAGAATTTTGGAATTTCGTTATATCACAATTTTTATAGATATTACGCGATATGAATTAGTGTCTCCACAAGTTATTTTTTATCACAAAAAACAAGTAAGGAAAGGTTAAAGTCGGGCGGGGCCGAATATGTGATACACTCCATTTTCCATCCGAATACAATTCAATTCGTAAAAAAATTGAAAACGGGAAGGATTTTTGTATGCTTTCTAATCATAGGCTAATATAACCTGACCCAATTTGTCAAATCGAGAAGAATATTTGTATCGGGGCTATATCCTAACATTGAATGATGCGACCCACTTACATAATAGGTTCTTTCAGTTCAAGTATAACGTGTTATGCTCAATATGAAGAAATTCTCTGAAAATACGTGGTTTCTGGAGGGGAAAAGTCAAGCTGAGAGCGAATATAAATACAAAGCTATATATAAATCTGGACGGTTTTCTCCATGAGTGTTTATAGTGGAAACATTACATATTTTGCCAAATTTGAAGATGATCTCTTAAAATATGTGGTATGTAGAGCACTAAAAGTCAAATCGAGAGCGAAATTTGAATGGGAGCTATATATAAATCTGAACCGATCTGGCCTATTTTGACCATAGGTGTTCCTAGTTTAAATATAAAATGTTTTGCCAAATATGTAAATGTCTGATAAAAATGTGATTTCTAGAGCTGAAAAAGACAAATTGGGAGCGAAATTTGTATGGGAGCTATATATAAATCTGAACCGATCTGACTCATATTCACTTGGGTGTTTCTAGTGGAAACATAAGATATTTTGCCAAATTTGAAGAAGATCTGTTACAATATGTGGTATCTAGAGCAGAAAAAGTCAAATCGGGAGCAAAATATGAATGGGAGATATATATAAATATGAACCGACCTAACAAATTTTCACCACAGGTATTTCTAGATGAAATATTTGAATTTGTCAATTTTTAAATCAATCTGATAAAATATGAGGTTTCTAGAGCGGAAAAAGTGATATTGGGAGCCAAATTTGTATGGGAGCTATATATAAATCTGAACCGATCTGACCCATTTTCACCACAGGTGTTTCTAGTGGAAACATAAGATATTTTGCCAATTTGGAAGAAGATCTTTTAAAATATGTGGTATCTAGAGCAGAAAAAGTCAAATCGGGAGCGAAATTTGGATGGGAGCTATATATAAATCTGGACCGATCTGACCTATTGTCCCCACAGGTGTTCCTAGTGAAATATAAGATGTTTTGCCAAATTTGAACACAATCCGATAAAATATGTGGTTTCTAGAGCGGAAAAGTCAAATTGGGAGCGAAATTTGTATGGGAGCTATCTGATCCGATCTGACCCATTTTCATCTGTTCATATATATGCTATCTAGCGGGAAAAGAGTCAAATCGGGAGTGACAGACATATTCAAAAACTCATGCTGAAATACTCCAAATATTAGCGGTATTTTCAGTCCTTGTGAGGAAAAAATGTTTCACTGTGGACCGATTTCGCCCATTTGAAATTGGGAAAATTTGGACGATCTACCTCTTTTCGTTTGGATGCTGGCGTGCTGTCAGCAGACAGACGGACGTATAGACCGAAATATCTAGATCGTCCTAGAATTTTATGTCGATCAAGAATATATATACTTTATAGGGTCTCAGGTCGATATTTCAAGGTGTTAAAAAAGGAATAAGGTGGATGGTATAAAAATAGTATCTTCCCAGAGATTTAGGACTATCGCACAGTGAAATCATTCGTATAGAAATACCTCAAGAAAATATCAATCATACGCACTAGTGGTTTACAAGTAAATATTACTTATACGACACCGTGGCCCATTCAACAATTGCAAATAGGCTGGGAAACTGAGACGACAAAAGCACTACTCTCGGTCAGGTGCGTTAAATTAATTCTCTATGAATATTTTTCAAATTGGGCTCATTCAAAGAGCGGCTAACCAGTCCAGCCGCTAATTGCCTCAGATCTTTCAAAGCAATTTCATTTTCAATACTCCATGAACGACTTGATCTGCTACCATTACCACCTACGCTTCAGTCCCATAAATAACTATATCTGAAGGTAGATTATGTATAGAATACAATTATAAACTCCAGAATATATATATCTATTTGATATGATTGTGTTTATTTTCAGTTTTTTCGACAGCAACCTCTGTAGCTACTATATCTACCAAAGAATTATTACAACAATGAGTAACCCATTCAGCTCTACTCGGCTGTTGAAAACTACATTCTCTTGTGCATTTTCAGGTATTACTGAAAGCAGTAGGTACATTCATCTGCTAAGGTACTAGACGTACATGCGTACATTCACTTCATATGTACATGAATCTGTTTACGTTTGCATGAGTGATAGGTAAATAAGCATTAATTACATTGAAGATAAACACAGAGTACTTACGGACATCTCAACGTACAACGCAGCGTGGGGAACAAGGCCTTACTGCGATATGAAGGCCCACATTCGCAAGGCAAAAATACGAAGTTTTATAATTAATTCTCGGAGACGAAATAGGGGAATTCTTTGCCCTTAAGATCCAGGCCATGGTCTGAGAAATCCAGGACTTTAGTCCGCCTCTGGCCTAGCTTACATCCAGGCAAAGTAACGGCAAACTTCCATTTAAATCTGTACGTCGTACGTTTGTGCGAATGACTGTGGAAGGGTAAATTATGCATGAACGTCAGAGCCCTCATATCGACTTAACTGCAATAAGTTATATTTAGTTTACGCATAATATATACATTATCCAGCAACGAGTACGAATGATTACGATAATGAAATATTGATGATGTTCAAATGGAAGGGATTAATATGATTGTATACCTGTATACTTTCGTACTGACTTTATATCGAGTAGTTGTTGTGGTAAAGTAAATACAGGCATAGTTTGCACTATAATCCCTAAAAGTAGGCTTTATGTTGCTCACCCAATGGCAGGCCTAAATTTATGCTACAGAATTATGTATTTTGTAAATATTTAAGAAATGTTGCGAAATATGTTTAGCTTGCAGAAAATATTGCCAGCACTTGTCTTAGATAATTATTTGTTTAATATAAATTAATAAATACTATACATATTGACAAAAATATCAAAATTCTAATTAATTTTACCTCTCGTTTCATGCTTTAAAAAATATTGTATTCAAATTTCAAAATAAACACATAATTTGTCTTTATTTGTTCACTCAGTTCATCAAAAGTTTAACCTTTTAATTATAGCATACTTTTAGGCTGTTTTAAAGACATTGCCCTCACAAGCTATTTTTAGGCACTGAAACACACATTTTATAAATGTATATTCATCGTTTCACTTAAGTTTTCTCGGCTGCTGAACAAATCAATGTCAAAACTTGCATTTGTATACTCTCAGCTTGTGTTTTTTCTTGTTGTTGTTGTTGTGCGCCATATGAGCATCATGGTCTACATGAAAACAAAACTTTTTGAATTGTTTTTATGGGAATTTCAGTTTACGAATAGAGTTTACCATTCATGACACACACAATACAGAGACGTACGTAAAGACTGTACGAAATGCCGGCAACCTTCTGGCTTTATTACCATCATCATTCTGTCTAAATTGTTTAGGTTTAAGCAGACACTAAAGGGTTATAAAGTTGGTGGGTATACGTTTTTGAAATATATCATTTCAATCAGATAGCCACTTATAGAGCGAGCCTACCGAAGTGTTAATATAAAATGAGAGTTTTTGACTTGGTATTATATTAAATTTAAAAATTATATTCCCACAAAAATCACCAAAAATCTGTTAATGTCATTGTAAGAAGGGTGTTCTGTTTTTTTTAATAACAACAAAACCAAAAACATATGATTTTCAGTATTAACTTAGATTAGCCTTTTAAACATTTATTGATTTAAACGCAGTTTTGGAACATTTTCGAACAATTTTTGTTGAAATTGGACAAGATGGTGCCACGGAAAAAACAAAAATTGTTTTTAAAAAAAATAATTTTTTTATTTATTTATTTATTATGAATTACAATACAAAGTAAATTTATATTATAACGTTGTGTCCACGGATTGAGCCGGGTTGACTAAGACCATTGTAGCTAGTTATTGTAGCGACAGACCAGAGCCTCTGGTGAGAAACGAACCCACAACCCCCACGCTGATAGTCGAGCACGCTACCAACTCGACTCGACCGGGGCGCTCAACAAAAATTAGTCGTAGTGCAAAAGTGGTGAACAATTATTTATAAATTACAACGGAGTAGAGAACGTTGCACAAAGGAGGACCCCGGAATACTATTAGAT
Source organism: Polietes domitor (assembly GCA_947397865.1). Lineage (NCBI taxonomy): Eukaryota > Metazoa > Arthropoda > Insecta > Diptera > Muscidae > Polietes > Polietes domitor. Next base: position 123,486,678 of record OX377622.1, read on the forward strand.
CCGTGCACCACAATTCACAATATAACAAAAATATCCTAAAACATCAAAAATTGCAGAAAAAGGCGCCACTTAATCCCGTCCGCAAGAAACAGAGACTCAAGTCCGCGAACAACACTATGGTTCAAATATGTCATTTTTTTGGCAAAAAGTAAATTTTTTCTCATTCTTTAATTTTTGTATGTAATTCGATAATTTGTGACTTAAACACCGAAAATGTTTTAAAAACTGAAATTATACGCAAAAAATAATTTTATTTTACTTTTCAATACTTTTGGCCAAAGAAAGTGGTGCTGCGGACCATAGTGCCATATGATAACTTTTCAGGCGAAAAGCTGTTCAATATTGCTGGCCCGGATGTCTTATGAGACCAAAAATTAACAACAATTTCTAAGTCTCCATCCCACCAGAGGCTGGAGTAATTTTAAATAAATTTTTAAATTAGGCGATCCTATGTTAATGGATATGTTAATGATTAGAATAGCACAAATTTTCTGGCGAAAAGCTTTTCAATATTGATGGCCATTATGTCTTATGAGACCATAAATTAACAGCAATTTCTAAGTCGCCATCCTAGCAGAGGTTGGAGTAATTTTTAATAAATTTTTAAATTAGCGATATATTACTTTTGTATTAATGAAGAGAATATAAGGTTGTAATCTTCAAATCTCAATTTGATCCTAAAGGCAAATCTATTAATAATCCCTAAAAAACTGGCTTGTATTTTTCCCTTCGCCAAAAAGTTTCACAGCAAATTGGTTTGTAGTTTTGAAATTTTCCGAAATTTTAAGATGTATAAATTTGTATCGATTTTTCTTCTCGAAATATACGGTGGACCATTTAAAATTTTAAATTTGAACTACCGATTACTTTGACATTGAAAGGTGGAATAAAATTAATTTTTATTTTCAGGTTTTTGTTTGATATTTTCAAAATGGGACGCTATACGCTTGATCAAAATAGGGAAATATAAAAAACTTACTTCAACAGTAGTGAGTCCTTAACTTAACGCAAACTGTAAGAAATTTACGTGGAAAATTTTCGTGAAGAGATCGGCCTTCCTTTCAGCCTTTATGAAGCCCATTTTCATCTTGGTGGCTATATCAATAAGCAAAATTGCCGGATATGGGGTTCAGAAAACCCACACGTGACTATTGAGAGGGCAATGCATCCTCAACGAGTCTCTGTTTGGTGTAGATTTTGGGCTGTACTGAAAATTGGGTTGATCGGATGAGGTATTGCCGAACCAGTCGTGGTAGTCATATGAATGGTATTGTGTTCCATTGATAAATGACAAAGTTCAGCCTTTCCAATAAAACCAGAAATTTGAAAAAATAATCAGTACTTTTTTATAACAGATTCTAATTTAAAGTTGTAAATGGCTCAGTTGTATTTATACCCTTCGCTAGGGTATTATGTCTTTGTGCATTTGTTTGTAACACTCAAAAGGATTATACAGATCGGCTTAGAATCCCTTTTTGAGTCGATTTAGCAATGTTCGTCTGTCTGTCTGTACGTCCATCTATTCTTATAACCGAAGTACAGGACGCAGTTATCGTCCGGTCCTAACGAAAATTGGCTAAATTAATTTTTACGAACCAAGGACGGACTCTATTTAATTTGAAGTATATTTAGTATGACGTTTTGCGCTCTCGAAATTTTCTTCAAATTTAACACAACACCTTATATTTGTGGTGAAAATTAGTCAAATCGGTTCAGATTTATATATAGCTCGCTTACAAATGTCGCTCCCGATTTTACTTTTTCCGCTCTAGAAGCATCATCTTATAACCGTTTTTCTTGAAATTTTGCGCAACAACTAGAAACAACTGCTGTGAAAGTTGGCCATATCGGTCCAGATTTACATATAGTTGCCATACAAATATTGCCTCCAATTTTAACCGATTTTTTCTTCAAATTTGGCACAACAACTTATATTACAACTAAAAATATTTGTGGTGAATATAAGTTAGATCGGTTCAGATTTATATAGCTTCCATACAAATTTCGCTCCCGATTTGACTTTTTCTGCTCTAGAAACCACATAATTTAACCGATTTTGATCAAATTTGACACAATACATTATATTGCTACTAGAAAGTGGGTTAGATCGGTTCAGATTTAAATATAGCTCCTACATATATTTCGCTCTCGAAACCATATATTTTGACAGATGTTCATCAAAGTTGCCACAAGGCCATAAATTTGAACTAGAATCATCTCTAGTGAAAACGAGTCAAATCGGTTCAGATCTATCTATAACTCCCATACAAATATCGCTCTCCGTTTGACTTTTTGCTCTAAAAACTACATAAATTAACCGATTTTGATCAAATTTGGCACATTACATCCTCATCGAATTGAATTGCAATGGCGTAGAAAATGAAGGGTATCATATAGTCGGCTCCGCCCGACTTTGGCATTTTCCTACTTGCTGTTGCTGGAATATGGCTGGGTGAAGAGGCGGGTATGAATAGGATAGTCTTAGTCGATCAAGAATATATACCTCTTAGTATATAGAGTATTTAAACATATTTTTTGAGAAAAATTATCTAAATTCAGTACATACATCCATTTACATAGATTTGTTGAGAGAAATCTGTAAATTCATTTACATATACAAAAAAAAAAAAACGTTATTTTCTCAAAATTCATACGAAAAGATTTTCCAAATTCGAATTTTTATTGACAAATTGAGAAAAAAGTGACTGTGTCGACAGCCTTCCATTTGTGAGCAATACTGCGATATAGGTTTAAGGTATATAATATTCGGGCAGGTCTAACTTTACGCCCTCGTAAGACTAATGTTTATTTGTAAGGAAAGCGACAATTTTGTTTTAAACTATTGTTTTATTAAATACACGAAAATCATGCATTGATTGTTACATTTTTTTATAAATTAAAAATAGATGGCTCTTTTTTGATAACCCTCTTACAGATTGTATATCAACCATACACTACCATTCGAGGCGATATTTTAAAGCTTAACTTTTAGTGGCTTTCTGTTTTCATTTGCGAAACTCTTCAATGTATTTTGTGGCGTTCGTCTTCTTCGGCTCTATCAGAGCCATATGGAGGAAACAGGCCTAAATATGAATATGCGGCAGTGTGTATATATTTTTATACCCTCCACCTCCAGGATGGGGGTATATTCACTTTGTCATTCCGTTTGTAACACCTTGAAATATTCATCGGAGACCCCATAAAGTATATATATTCTGGGTCGTGGTAAAATTCTAAGACGATATAGCCATGTCCGTCTGTCTGTTGAAAGCACGATAGCGGCCGAACGAAATGAGCTAGGAGGTTCAAATTTTTCCTAAATGTGTCTTATGGTTGTAGATCGGTTGGGATTGAAAGTGGACGAAATCGGCCCAGAGGGAAAAATTTTTCCCTCACAAGGACTGAAAATACCCCTAATATTTAGAGTATTTCAGCATGTTTTTTGAACATATTAGCTTGTATTTACTTGATATTTGCAATGCGCATTCCCTTTATAGCATACAAGGGCACCATAGAGTGATTTTTATTTGTAGGGGGCGAAATGGGACAAAAAGGGATAAAAATGGTACCTATCAAACGACAACAGATAGAAACACGAAATACGGCGTGTACATTCCTCTAATAGAGTAGATACATAATATAAAAGCATTATTTCTAAATTCGTACATTTAAGGGGTTAAATGGGGATAGAGGGATAAAAGTAGTACCAACCTAATGGCTGCACCTAGAATAATGAAATTCGATATATGCATTCCTCTGATTGCGTAGACACGTAAAATAAAAGAACTTTCCAAAATTCGTACTTTTTGGGGTTCAAATGGAAAAAAGGGGATAAAAATAGTACCTACCAAATGACAGCAGCTAGAATCATGAAATTCGGAGTATACATTCCTCTGACTGCGTAGACACGAAAAATAAAACGTTTTTTCGAAATTCTTTTTGGGGTTAAAATGAAAAAAGGGGATATAAATAGTACCAACTAAACGAATACAGCTAGAATGATGAAATTCGATGTGTACATCCCTCTAATTGTGTAGATACGTAAAATAAAGAGATTTTAGATAGTCGTACTCTTGAGGGGGCAAAATTGGAAAACGGGGATAAAAATGGTACCAACAAAATTGCCGCTGGTAGAATCATAGAATTCGGTGTAAACATTCCTCTGACTGCATAGCCACGTAAAATATTTTGTTTTCCAAATTTGTACTTTATTTTGTTGCTTTTACGACAAAAAATGGTATAATCATGAAGTTGTCTTATACTGCGCACGTGAGAGATAAGGTATTTTCAAAATTTATACTTTTGAAATTAAAATAGGATGGAAATACAACCAACCAAACGACTGTAGCTGAAAATACACTCTCTATCCCCCAATATTTAGGGTATTTATAATTGTTGCCTTATATTTACTATTATTATTTACTAGTATTATTTCCATTATATATACATAGTATACAAATATTGGTAGCCTTGGCTTATTAATTAAATTTCTGATTTTCATATATGTATTTGAAATTTGTTGCGGACATTCCTCTTGTACCTTGGAAGCACCACAAAGAAAATAAAAGTTTTAGCGGGCGAAATGGGACAAAAAGGGATAAAATATGGTACCAATGAGACGACAACAGCTAGAATCATGAAATTCGGTGTGTACATCCCTCTAATTGCATAGACACGTAAAATAGAGGGATTTTTCGAAATTCGTACTTTTAAGGGATATAATTAAAAAGAGGGATAAAAATGGGACCTACCAAACCGCTGAAGTTGAAATCATGAAATTCGGTGTATACATTCTAACTATGAAGACTCGAAAAAGGGTTTTTTCGAAATTTGTACATTTATCACTTTGTCTGTATCTGAAAATGCTTCTTTCTAATGGCGACTGACAATCGCCTAATATTTAGGCATGTTCACTTTCACAATTACAACATTGTATTTATTTATAGTAGTAGATTTTACACAGTGCGCATAAGTATACATTATAGTTTGAAAGAGTAAACAAGTATAGTAATGTGCATAAAAATATCACAATTTTCGTAATATGGTGCTGTGCTTCTAGGTAAAGTCGACATCCTTTAATCTGCCGGTAATACTGTGGAATGCCCTCCGTGGTGGAGGGTATATAAGATTCGGCCCGGCCGAACTTAACGCCTTCTTACTTGTTTGTATTTTGTTTTGCGTGTTTTTTTGCTGGCAAAATAAAAGCATTTTGCATACAATTCCCTACATGTGTTGACGTCTGTTCAAATTTATTACTTCCTTATGGTAAATGCTTATGAAAATAAATGCTCAACTGGCGAAATACACAACGCATGCAAAAAATCCGAAAAAAGCGAAGCTGAACTGAAAATAAAAATAAAATTTATTAAAACAGACAAACACATGTGTTGATCTTGAAAAATAAATGGAGATGACATTGACAAAAAAAGTAAAAAAAAAAAAAATCAAGAAAAAGGTTCAACACACTTCCTTAAAGGGAAGTGGCTAACTGAGTAACACCTTGGTTGTGGAGTACGATTTGCGAGAGGGCGAAAATTAATTATGCCTCTAGGTTACCCCAGTGATTCCAGTTTAATTAACAAGAACACACCTTTAAGAAGCAACAGTAACGAGTGTCATAAATTTTTTGGGGAATATTTAAAAATTTACATATTCTGTGGCCCCAAATAACTTTGCTGCTAGGTGTGAAGGTCACTGGGTAATATAAGATATTTTATAACGACACCAAAAACCACCAGCACCAGCAGCAGCAGCTCTGGCAGCTGCGGGCCAACTTTGCCAGCCACAACCAACAGCACAGCCACAACGTGCCTCGCCCTACTGGGAGAGTTTTGTTTATATGACACCTCCTTGAGTACTACGACGCACGGTAACTCGTACATATTAATCTTGGAAATTTATGTTGTGGTTGGTATCTTTTAATGCAGTAGCACCAGCTAACAGCCAGCCACCTAGTCAACCAACCAACCAGCCCATCCTGGAGATGTGTGGAGTAATTTAAGCGTTTCTACTGTTGCTCTTGCTGCTAGCTAATGGGTGGTATGGTAAGTTAAGTTTAGGATTGATGCAGACATTTTGTCAGATAGTGAAAGATAATTCGATGACCATAGTTTGTAAATAGTAGTGAATCAAAAAAGGGCCGTAGTTTAGCCAAGACGATGTGGATAAGTACCATCAAATTTAAAGCAAAATTCGTTGGAGAAAGAAAATTTGAAAAGAAATTAAATTCTGTCGAATCTACTCTAAAAATGGCATTCATTCTCCTCTCAAATCCCACATGACACTGGGAATTAATTGATATTATATACCTATATACTGTTTGGGCTCTTTACTCACAGTCACTCTGTTCTGTGATTTCATATAAGAATCCATCTAAATGAAAAGTACTTATCGTCGTTTAATTACATTTAGTAATTAATTAAATTTAGTAATATCAGTATTAAATTTAATAATATCAATGAAAATACAAATTATTTATGTAAACAGTAATTGAAAAAATTCAAAACGTTTTCAAATTACAATTTCCACCCTAAGATAAAAAGACTCAACTTATGAAAATAAATGTGTAGAGGAGTATGAAAAAACGTGATAACACTGGAAATAGTAGGGGAATCCAATTTATTTGAACCGTGTGGAAATTGTTTGCATATTTTTGCAACAAGAATTAAAAAATTATGAGATGAGGATTTCAAAAAATTATGAGATGGCTCTTTTTATACCCTCCACCTCCAGGATGGAGGTATACTAACTTTGTCATTTCGTTTGTAACACCTTGAAATATCGACCTGAGACCCTATAAAGTATATATATTCTTGAACGTCATAAAATTCTAAGACGATCTAGCCATGTCCGTCAGTCCGTCTGTTGAAAGCACGATAGCATCTAAACGAAAGGAGCTAGAACGTTCAAATTTTTCATAATAGCGTCTTTTAGTCGTAGAGCGGTTGGGATTGAAACGGGGCGAGATCGGCCCAAAGGGAAGGAATCTTTCCCTCACAAGGACTAAAAATACCCATAATAATCCCTAAAATTTTAGCGTATTTAAGCATGTTTTTTTCAATATTTCTGTTTATATTTGCTTGATATTTGTTATGCGCATTCCCTTATATTCCAAAAACGTGCACCATAAAGTGATTCTTATTTGTAGGTGGTGAAATGGGGCAAAAAAGGGATAAAAATGGTACATATTAAACGACAACAGCTAGAAACACGAAATTCGTCGTGTACATTCTTCTAGCTGAGTAGATACATAATATAAAAGTATATTTTAAAATTCGTACTTTTATGGGGTAAAATGGTAATAGAGGGATAAAAATGGTACCAACCAAACGGCTGTACCTAGAACAATGAAATTCGTTGTATACATTACTCTGATTGCGTAGACACGTAAAATAGAAGGATTTTTCGAAATTCGTTATTTTTTGGGTTCAAATGGAAAAAGGGGATAAAGATAGTACCAACCAAGTGACCACAGCTAGAGTCATGAAATTCGGAGTATACATTCTTCTGACTGTGTAGACACGGAAAATAAGAGATTTTTAAAAATTCGAACTTTTTGGGGTCAAAATAGAAAAAGGGGATAAAAGTAGTACAAACCAAATGACCGCATCTAGTGGCATGAAATTCGGAGTATACATTCCTTTGACTACGTAGACATGAAAAATAAAAGGTTTTTTCCCAAATTCGTACTTTCAAGGGATACAGTGGGTACGGAGGGATAAAAATGGTACCGACCAAACGGCTCCACCTAGAATAATGAAATTCGGTGTATACATTCCTCTGATTGCGTAGACACATTTTTCGTACTTTTTGGGGTTAAAATGAAAAAAGGGGATAAAAATAGTACCAATCAATTGACCGCAGCTAGAGTCATGAAATTCGGAGTATACATTCCACGAATTTTTCGAAATTCGATACAATGGTACAGAGGGATAAAAATAGTACCAACTAAACGACTACAGCTAGAATGATGAAATTCGAATTGCGTAGAAACGTCAAGGGATAAAAATGGTACCAACCAAATGGGAGTAGCTGGAATCCGGTGTATACATTCTTCTGACTGCATATACACGCAAAATAAAAAGTTTTTTCCAAATTCATACTTTTTCTTTTACGGCAAAAATTGGTTGAATCATGAAGTTAGGTTATTTTGCATTATGTACGGCTGATAATGGATTTTCAAAATTTGTACTTTTGGAATTAAAATAGAATTGAAATACAATGAACTGTATCACCTACTATCTATCGAACTTTATATACCCTCCACCATGGAATGCATTCCACAGAGGCTGTCGATTTGCGTACAACTGCAGTAAAATTACAGCAAAATGTAATTTTTTTAATATAGTTAAACCAAAACAAATTCAAATATTGAAAAAATAATTTTATAAATAAATATAATATTTTTATTATTTCAAACCACGCATAAGGCAAGGCAACCAATACGTCTACATATCGGAATAATACTTCAAGTTAATTCAAAAAATAAATATTCTTTTATTTATATTTTCAAAAAGCTTAAATACCATAAATATTGGTAGATAGTGGGTGTTACAGATGGTTGTATTTCCATTCTATTTTGATTTCAAAGAACAAATTTTTAAAAATCCATTATCTCACGTATATAGTGCAAAATAACCTAACTTAATGATTCAATCATTTGGTTGGTGACATTTGTATCCCCTTTTTCCTACTTTACCCCTTAAGAGTACGACTTAGAGGGATGTACACACCGAATTGCATCACTCTAGCTGTAGTCGTTTAGTTGGTACTATTTCTATTCCTCTGTACCCATTTTATCCCTTGAAAGTACGAATTTTGCACAAAAAAAAAACTTTTATTTTTTGTGTCTACGCAGTCAGAGTCCGAATTTCATGACTGTAGCTACAGTCATTTGGATGGTACAATTTTTATCCCCTTTTTCCATTTTACCGCCCAAAAAGTACGAATTTCGAAAAATCCCTTTGTTTTACGTGTCTAGGCAATTAGAATTTCATTATTCTAGATGCAGCCGTTTGGTTAGTACCATTCTCTATTCCCATTTTACCCCTTAAAAGTACGAATTTGAAGAAAAATAATTTTATATTCTATATCTATTCAATTAGAGGAATGTGCACACCGAATTTCGTGTTTCCAGCTGTTGTCGTTTGTCGTTTCACCCCCACGAATACGAATCACTTTATAATGCATGTTTTTCTCATAGGGAGATACCCAATATGAAGTAAGGACAAGCAGACATAATGAAAAAACAATAAGGAAAGGCTAAAGTCGGCTGAGCTGACTATATCAGTTCGGTAAAAAATGGAAAACGGGAAGAATTTTTGTATGTTTCATAATCATAGGTTAATATGACCTGGTTCATTTTGTCAAATCGAGAAGAATATTTGTATGTTAACAATAAGTTCTTCCAGTTCAAGTATAACGTGTTATGCTCACTTGGAAGAAATTCGGTGAAAATACGAGGTTTCTGGGGCGGAAGAAGTCAATCCGGGAGTGAAATTTGTATGGGAGACATATGTAAATTTGAACCGATCTGTCCCATTTTCACCATGGGTGTTCCTAGTTGAAATATAAGAAATTTTGCAAGATTTGAAGATGATCTGTTAAATATGTAGTTTATAGAGTGGAAGAAGTAAAATCGGGAGTGAAATTTGTGTGTGAGCTATATATAAATCTGATCAATATGATCCATTTGCACCATGGCTGTTTATTGCTAAATCGATTCAAAAAGTGATTCTAAGTCGATCGGTATAATTAATAATTGGTCTATCTCCATTCCTTCTGGGTGTTACAAACAAATGCACAAATACATTATACGCTCATGGAGTGTATAAGAATGCATCTAAAATATTAGGGGTTATTATGGGTATTTTCAGGCCTTGTTAGTGAAAAATTTTCCCTTTGTACCGATTTTACCCAGTTGCAATCCCAATCGATCTACGACTATAAGCCGCGTTTGTGAAAATTTTGGACGTCCTAGTTATTTTCGTTTAGATGCTAGCGTGCTTTCAACAGACGGATGGATGGACATGGCTAGATAGTCTTAGAATATTATGACGATCAAGAATATATAAACTTTATAGAGTGTCAGGTCAATATTTCAAGGTGTTGCAAACGGAATGACATAGTTAGTATAACCACATCCTGGTGGTGGAGTTTATACAAAATAAGCAACAAAGTAATTCATATTAAACAAATGAGAAAACAATTTTATTTCAGACACTTTTTAAAATATATAAAAGAATCGGAAAATTGGAGAAGATTTTGATCTTTTCTAATACATTAAACCAAACTAAATTATTAGGAAAAATCTATGTCGTTTTTTCTTGACCATCAAAGATTGAGAATTTATCAAATATTTATCTTTACATTTTAAATATATAAAAATCAGGAGATACACACTAAACAAAAATATATATAGGGTCCGCCATCTAACGTTTTTTTTTCTCAACTATTCAACCGTTGGACTATTATTTGTGGGGTGCCCTCAGCAGCCATTTGAATGAAATTATTTTCCATTATTAACCGGAAGGATTGTACTTTCAAATAGAAAAAGAAATTTGAGAAAATATTCAGTAGTTTTTTTATAGCATTTTCAAAAAAAAGTTATTTTGCGGACCCTATACAATTTATAACAAAAATTCACTATCAATATCACGAAAAATAAATAATAACAAATCTCTGTGTCTGTTTTGTAATTCATCCTCTTATCCGTGGGATCGTCAATACTGTTCAATACTTCAAGAGTAAATCTTCGCTTATAATTTCTCTCCTCAGCTAATATTTGTACGTCTTTGAAGTTTAGCGTATGGCCTGTCAGAGTACAGTGGCATATAATACAAAAATACAACCAACAAAGAGAGACTTTTAGTTGACAATAATTTGTGCAGACAACCGGACGACGCCTATTATTTTTAATGTAATTATTATTGCATTTTTCGTGATATTGATAGTGAATATTTTTTATAAATTGTACATATTTTTGTTTAGTGTTTATCCCCTGATTATGGTTGACGAAGGCAACCGAAATATTGGGAAAATAAAATAAATAATAAAACAACACAACCAGTTTTTCATGGCCTCAAGCTGAATTAATCGATAAGAAAATTAAATAATCAAAAAGGTCAACGATACATAACGAAATCATATATAAAAATTAATTATAAATATTTTTTTTAGATTTAGATAAAAGAAAAAAATCGTCCACTCCTAATCTATTCAGAAAATATGAGAATATTAAAATATTTTTCAACAATATTTCGCATCTCGAACGAAACAACAAATCAATTTATTTTACATACAAATCGTCCAATCTCAGGATCCCAAAAAAACTATTTTTATGAAAAGATCTTTGCGAATTTTTCTCAGTTGGACTATTACTTTTAAAACGGTATCAAAAAAAATCGAAGCATGTCAGTTTTCTGTCCATAAAACGGAGCGATGCATATTAATCAAAAATCATTTCAGATGTTTGCTGTATTTGCGACTGTTGTCGGATAAAGTTATACTAAAATGTGAGGATCGTCCTTTTAAAAATCTAAATTTATACTCATGAAACCAACTTTAGATTCTCTTTCAATAATTCCCGGGATCATGTCTTACTTTTCCCCACCCGATTATACCTCCCACTGATGCTGTTGTCATTTTTACGGCTTTCGTAACTAAATTCTGCACAATTTTTCATAGAATAAAAATGATGGCTGCAAAAAGAAGAGTTGTTAAGTATTCATTAAAAATGTTTTGCTAGTTTTAGTTTTTCAACCAGCCCCCCCCCCTCTTTCCCGCCATCAACATAATGCAAACTTTGAAGTCATTGAATGGGTAGATGATATGTATGGAGCAGAGAGATTGAAGGATTAAAGGATGCTACCAGAGACCTAGTGCCACAGCGACATCACAAGACGTCGCACTAACACCTTAAATGATATTTGATAGTTTTGAGCGCAACGCATTTACACACACACGGACACGAAAAGAGGTCGTTAAAATAAATTTATGATATCAATGTTAAGTAATTAAAAATTTTTATTTCACTTCATACAACGAGATAATTAAAAATTTAAATGCGATTTTTTTCCCTCTTTTCAGCTCAAGGATAAGTATTTATGGTGTGTGGTGCATGGTGATCTAGTTACAATGAAATCTGATCAATTGTTAATGATGTAATTGCTACAACCACCACGACAAGCAAGCTGATAAAGTCATAAAGTATGCTTTCGTAAACGTAAATTATTCAAATGGAGATATATGAAGCATCTTCAGAGGAAGACAATTATTTTGCAATTTCTACTTTTACAGGATTTATGGCCAATTATGCAGACACACACACATACAAATACATACATATCATTTATAACTTATATGTGGCAAGATATAATTTTAGGCTAGAGCTTATAATTATATCTGCATTAAATTAATTATAAATTCATATTTTTAATTTCAGAGTTAGTGCCACAAAAATAAACCAAATTTTCCGTATAGCAGTTTTTCTATACAATTACTTTCAAACCAACATAGTGCCACCGAAGGACCAAACGCTTGTGGCTACAACAACAGCATTCCAGAAAGTGAAAGTCCTTGCTTGCATCGCACATGATGGCAAACCGCAATTATGTTTTATGTGCAAACTATGGGTGTGTAAAACCATCCTTGCACCATATTTCAAACCTTGTACTTGTATATCCTTCCAACTACAAAAACAATAGAAACGCCATTATGCCAACAACTAATAATATAATATGGCTCAAGAAGCACAACAATAATGGATAAAAGGCAGTCGAACAAACCACAAGCATTGCAACAATTATACAATTACAAGATTTTGTATAAGTGTGCAATAAATTCCTTCACACAATCGCATATTCGGTTTTATATCACGTTTGATTCAAGGCCAACTAAAATATTTCAATATTTATGTATTTAATTTATATCATCTGCGGATTTTGTGATTCCCCGACATTTTTCATTACCCGGGAAATCCGGAAAGGAATTTTCCCAGAAATTCATTGAATTTAAAAAAATGGAATATTTATTTGAGACGATAAAAATGACTTAAAACATTGAAATTTAAAAAAAGGATGGAGTTCATTCAACCTATTCTAAAATTGCTTGAATAAAAGAATCAATGAAATAATTGTAAGGAAAATTGGAATATCAGCATACCTTACGCCACTATAAGTAAATGCCCATTCCCCAGAAACAACAACTGATTCGATTTGACTAATCGTCCATTGATTGAAAGTTTAAATTGTTAATGTGTTCCAAATTCCAAAATTATATAAAAAATGTTTTTTGAAAAATATGAAATTTTAAAAATTATAACATCTATGTAAATATAGGTTGGCCCACTTAAAATTTTACATTAGAATATGCTATTAAAAGTGCCGATTATGTTTTCAAATTTCTGGTGTTATAAAAACATCAAGTAAGGAAAGGCTAAAGTAGGGTGGAGCCGACTATATGATACACTCCACTTTCTATCAGAATACAATTCAAATCGGTAATAAAGTGAAAACGGGAAGGATTTTTGTATCCTGTAAATGTATGTGTTTGGCAAAAAAAATTTAAATCTGAAAGGACATTTGTATGGGGGTATATTGAAACCTGGAACGAAATATGTGAAATATAATATGTATAGTTTGGCCAAAATCGGTTAAACATTTGAGAGCAACATTTGTATTGGGGCTATATCTAAATCTGAACCGATCTTACCCACTTTCACCATAGGTGTTTTTAGTTGGATTATAAAATTTTGTGCCAATTTTAAAGAAAATCGGTTACAATATGAGGTTTGTAGAGCGGAAAATGTCAAATCGAGAGGAACATTTGTATGGGGGTTATATCATCTGAATCGATCTTATCCACTTTCAGCATAGGTGTTTATAGTTGGATTATAAAATGTTGTGTCCAATTTAAAGAAAATCGGGTACATGTGGTTTTTAGAGCGGCAAAAGTCAAATCGGGAGCGACATTTTGTATGTGGGCTATATCTAAATCTGAACCGATCTAGCCCACTTTAGCCATAGATGTTTCTAGTTAGATTATAAGATGTTGGCCCAAATTTAAAGAAAATCGGGTACATTATGTGTTTTGTAGAGCGGCAGAAGGCAAATCGGGAGCAACATTTGTATGTGGGCTACATCTAAATCTGAACCGATCTTACCTACTTTCTGCATAGGTGTTTATAGTTGCATTATAGGATGTTTTTGCCGAATTTAAAGAATATCGGGTTCAATATGTGGTTTCTAGAGCGGCAAATGTCAAATCGGGAGCGACATTTGTATGGGGGCTATATCTAAATCTGAACCGATCTTACCCAATTTCTGCAGAGGTGTTTCTAGTTCAATTATAAGATGTTGTGCCACATGTTAAGACAATCGAGTACAATATGTGGTTTCTAAAGCGGAAAAAGTCAAATCGGGAGCGACATTTGCATGGGGGCTATTCGATATTTGAACCGATCTGCTTCAAATTAACTAGGATTCGTACTTGGGCAGCAAAACTCACTTGTGACAATTTCTGGACAATAATTTCGACCTGTACTTTGATTACAAGAGTTGATGGTCAGGCGGACGGACGGACATGGCTAAATCGAAAAATGGATTCTAAGTCGATCAGTATACTTAACAATGGGTCTATCTCGCTTCCTTTTGAATGTTACAAACAATACCCTTTATATATAGCCGAAATGTATTAACTTAATTTCTTATTTTTTTTATACCCTCCACCTCCAGGGGGTATACTAACTTTGTCATTCCGTTTGTAACACCTTGAAATATCGACCTGAGACCCTATAAAGTATATATATTCTTGATCGTCATAAAATTCTAAGACGATCTAGCCATGTCCGTCCGTCTTTTGAAAGCACTCTAGCACCTAAACGAAAGGAGCTAGAACGTTCAAATTTTCCATAAATGCGTCTTATAGTCGTAGATCGGTTGGGATTGAAATGGGATAGAAACACGAAATTTGGTGTGTACATTCCTCTAATTGGGTAGATATGTAATGTAAAAGTGTTTTTTTCAAATTCGTACTTTTAGGGGTCAAAATGGGAATAGAGGGATAAAAATGGTGTCAACCAAACGACTGTACCTAGAATAATGAAATTTTGTGTATACATTCCTCTGATTGCATAGACAAGTAAAATACACGGATTTTTCAAAATTCGTACTTTTTGGGGTTAAAATAAAAAAAGGGGATAAAAATAGTACCAATCAAATGACTGAAGCTAGAGTCATGAAATTCGGAGTATACATTCCTCTGAATGTGTGACACGGAAAATAAACTGATATTTCGAAATTCGTACTTTTTGAGGTCAAAATATAAAAAGGGGATAAAAATAGTACCAACCAAATGACCGCAGCTAAAGTCATGAAATTCGGAATATACATTTCTCTGACTACGTATACATGAAAAATAAAAGTTTTTTTTTTAAATTCGAACTTTCAAGGGATACAATGGGTACGGAGGCATAAAAATGGTACCAACCAAACGGCTACACCTAGAATAATGAAATTCTGTGCTTAAAATTAACAGATTTTTCGAAATTCGTACTTTTTGGGGTTAAAATGAATAAGGGGATAAAAATAGTACCAATCAAACGACCGCAGCTAGAGAAATGAAATTCGGAATATACATTCCTATGACTGCGTAGACACGGAAAATAGACGAATTTTTCGAAGTTAGTACTTTCAAGGAATACAATGGGATGAAAATAGTACCAACTAAACGACTACTGCTAGAATGATGAAATTCTAATTGCGTACAAACGTCAAGGGGGTAAAAGTGCTACCAACCAAATGGACGCAGCTGGAATCATGGAATTGGGTGTACACATTCCTCTGACTGCATAGACACGCAAAATAAAAAGTATTTTCCAAATTCGTACTTTTTCCTTTACGGCAAAAATTGGTTGAATCATAAGGTTAGGTTATTTTGCACTATGTACGTCTGAAAATGGATTTTAAAAATTTGTACTTTTGGATTTAAAATAGAATGGAAATACAACCAACTGTAGCACCCCCTATCTACCAATATTTATGGCTTTGAAAATGTAAATATAAGAATATTTATTATTTGAATTGACGTATTGAAATAATTAAAATATTATATTTATTTATAAAATTAATTTTTCAATATTTGTATTTGTTTTGGTTTGGCTATATTAAAAAAAAATATATTTTCCTGTAATATTACTGCACTTCTACGAAAACCGACAACCTCTGTGGAATGCAATCGAAGGTGGAGGGTATATAAAGTTCGGCCCGGCCGAACTTAACGCCGTTTTTACTTGTTTTACCTTTTCTTGTTAATGGCTGGCTGACGTAGGGACAACGATAAAGCCGGAATGTATTAACTTAATTTCTTATTTTTTTACTTCAATGTAATCCTTTGAGGAATTAAAAAGGATTTTTAAAAAATTATTTTAAATACTTATTCACACCCTCTAACCCTGGTACAAGTATCAAATTAAACTAGATGCAATTTTATTGAAATTCGTTAAAAATTATATATTTATCTTCTATCACAAAAAAGTTACAACATTTTTAAAGCTACCTTCCGATAAAAATAAAAAATTTGCAGACTTTCATTTAAATCGGGGAAAATAAGCAAAATTTGTGTTCCATTTCACATATAATTATCAATAAATTTATGAAATTTTATAAATGTGTTGTATTGTGCCGTACACAGCTCTGTGATGTGCTCTACACTTTCAGAATGACATCGACATTAATTTCAGAGATATTAGAAATAAAATTCTATATATTTGTTTTCTATTATTTAAATAAATATTAAAATATTTGGATTCTTGAGCGGAAAAATTCAAATTGGGAGCGAAAATTGTATGGGAGCTATATATAAATCTGAACCGATCTAACTTATTTTTACCCCAAGTTTTTCCAGTAGAAATATAAGGTGTTTTGCGAATTGTGAAGAAAATCTATTAAAATATGTGGATTCTAGAGCGGAAAAATTCAAATTGGGAACGAAATTTGTATGGGAGCTATATACATATAAATCTGAACCGATCTAACACATTTTTACCACAGGAGTTTCCGGTTGCAATATAAGGTGTTTTGCGAATTTTGAAGAAAATCTCTTAAAATATGTGGTTTCTAGAGCGGAAAAATACAAATTGGGAACGAAATTTGTATGGGAGCTATATATAAATCTGAACAGATCTAACACATTTTTACCACAGGTTTTGCCAATTTTGAAGAAAATCTGTTGAAATATGTGGTATCTAGAGTGAAAAGGGTCAAATCGGGAGTGAAATTTGTATGGGTGCTATATCTAAATCTGAACCGATTTTCTTCAAATTAAATAGCGTTCGTTCTTGTCCCGAAAAACTTCGTTGTACAAAGTTTCGTTTGGTTCTGGCAACAATTGTGACCTGTATCGTGATTACAACAATAGCTGGACAGACGGACAGACGGACAGACAGACGGACATTGCTAAATCGACTCAGAAAGTGATTCTAAGCCGATCGGTATAATTAACAATGGGTTTATCTCCCTTCCTTTTTGGTGGTTGAAACAAATGCTCAAAGACATTATACTCTCGTGGAGTGTATACAAATCAGAAAAATCCGATTCATATAGAAGTAAAGAAGGCTTCAATTATACATCAGTTGGGCTGATTATTATATCTCCAAAATATATGATTATATAAATGAAGACGAATATCTCTGTTCAAGTTTGATTTATTTTACATAACCTAAGATTTAAAAATTAAAAATTTATTAAAGTTTAATTTATTAAAAAAATAATGTTATGTCATTAGTCCTTGTAGTTTCCGCTTTGTTCGTATAAATCAAAACTTTACACAACCCCAGTGAAAATAATCTATATTGCGCGATCTATATGGCCAATTTACGGCACAGTTCGAGAAAGATTTCCATTACTACATGTACATCCAGTTTCTGTGGATTTAGGCATAGTATCGCTACAAAAGTAGCGCCATCTACATTTAATTTAATACGGTAATTACTACATTTCGTAGCTGAAAGTTAGGAGGTCCATAGCCCTATAAATAAATTAAATTATAAATTCAAAATACAATTCCCCCTCAGCTGATACATCGGCACAATATCCACAACCACTACACTGCCTATGCAATGCAGTCCAATCGATATTAAAACATTTTTCTTTTCTATATTGAGTGGCAGCAGAAGTTTGCAAAAAATGTTGATCTTCAAACTGTCGCCCATATAAAACATCTATGTATAATAAATACGATATATTGCAGAACTAAGACATCACACTGCAATTCACCTGTCAAGTGCTGCCCTTTCTGAAGTTCACTAATATTTATAGCCTCCAATAATTTTCAATTTGTATATTTCGCACAACTCCTGTAAATCTGCCAGCCACTTCTACTTTTACTAGTTTCAAATGTCCTTGTTCGGGTTGTCATAAGTGTGAGAAAGTCGGTGTGCGTGTCTCCGACACACACACACACACAATGTCTGTGTCTGTATAATGTGGGCCATCCATACATCTTAGTATCCCAGTAATATATTGTTTTATATTTACACACATTGTTGTAAATTGTTCGCACTTATGCTTGTAAAATGTTATAAATCACATTAAAAACATTCAAAGTCACCTGCACACACAGACACAGTGCGGCTCAGAGAGCACACAACACGCACACATACAGCACAGAGATACGTTTGGTAGAATATCCATATGGTAAATACATACGTACAAGTTGAGACACTCGTCCTGTGATAAATTGCCGTATATACTGTGTGTATGCGATGCGATACTACATAAATACGGCTGTGCTTAGGTGATGTACTTGACTTTTCTACATGTCCCACGAAGAGCGTATACGAAGAGTGTATGAAGGTGCAGGACATGTTTGATGGGATTCGCCCGGAAGCAAGGCTGTGTGGACATGGCTAAAGATGAGCGTGGATATGACTATTCGTAGATTTCCATAAACGGGTTTTTAGTGTAAAGTCCCAAAGAAATACCATGGCAAAAATAGAAAAAAATAATTCTTTAAATTAAATATTTTCGAAATCATATGGAAGAACGTAAAGAAACATAGTTGAAGTGTTGGCGAGTGCTGCGTTACGCTGTACGTGTAGTAAGGACTGCTTGGTGGAGGTCTAAATAGGTATGTCTAGTATAAAATATTTCACCGTCTTGTCAAAATTGAATTTTATTACAATCAAATGTAATTGCACTAATTTGTCTTCGTAAATTATTTAAAAATAAATTAAACCACTACCAATTCTTGAACTGTTTTTAAAATAATTTTTAAGATGTCTCAATTAAAAATGCCATAATTTCTAAAACGGGGCAAATAAATCACAAAAAAGTGAATTTTTAGAAAAATTGCCACAGCGCCTTTAATTCGATTTTTATACCCTACACCACTTCGTGGTCTAGGGTATTATAAGTTAGTTTTCCGCCAAATGTTTGTAACACCAAGAAATAATTGAGCTAGACCCACCTTTAAGTATACGGATCGGCTTAGAATCGCCAGCTGAGTCGATTTAACGATGTCTGTCTGTCCGTCCGTCCGTCCGTCCGTCCGTCCGTCTGTCCGTCTGCTGTCCATCTAAGCTTGTTCGCACTCTACAGGTCGCAATTGATGTCCGATTGTCATGAAACTTGGCAGAAGTTATTTTTTCTGGCCAGGGACCATTGGTATTGAATTTGGAGGAAATCGGTTCAGATTTAGATATAGCCCCCATACAAATGTCGGTCCCGATTTGACATTTTTCGCTCTAGAAACCACATATTGTACCCGATTTTGTTTAAAATTGGCACAACATCTTATAATCCAACTAGAAACACCTACGCAAAAATAGGGTAAGATCGGTTCAGATTTAGATATAGCCCCCATACAAATGTCGCTCCTGATTTGACGTTTTCCGCTCTAGAAACGACATATTGTACCCGATTTTCTTTAAATTTTGCAGAACATCTTATAATCGAACTAGAAACACGTATGCAAAAATTGGGTAAGATCGGTTCAGATTTAGATATAGCCCCCATACAAATGTCGCTCCCGATTTGACATTTTCCGCTCTAGAAACGACATATTGTACCCGATTTTCTTTAAATTTTACAGAACATCTTATAATCGAACTAGAAACACGTATGCAAAAATTGGGTAAGATCGGTTCAGATTTAGATATAGCCCCCATACAAATGTCGCTCCCGATTTGACATTTTCCGCTCTAGAAACGACATATTGTACCCGATTTTCTTTAAAATTGGTACAACATTTTATAATCGAACTAGAAACACCTATGCTGAAGGTGGGTATGATCGGTTTAGATTTAGATATAGCCCCCATACAAATGTCGGTCCCGATTTGACATTTTCCGCTCTAGAAACGACATATTGTACCCGATTTTCTTTAAATTTTGCAGAACATCTTATAATCGAACTAGAAACACGTATGCAAAAATTGGGTAAGATCGGTACAGACTTAGATATAGCCCCCATACAAATGTCGCTCCCGATTTGACATTTTCCGCTCTAGAAACGGCATATTGTACCCGATTTTCTTCAAATTTTGCAGAACATCTTATAATCGAACTAGAAATGTTTGCTCCCGAATGTTTAACCGATTTTGGCCAAACTTTACATATTATATTTCACCAAAAAACATACATGGTGAAAGCGGGTCACATCGTTCCAGGTTTCAATATACCCCTATACAAATGTCCTTTCCGATTTAACATTTTTTGTCAAACACATACATTTACAGGATGCAAAAATCCTTCCCGATTTCACTTTTTTACCAAATTGAATTGTAATGAGATAGAAAGTCCGTCCGTCTTTAGCATTTCCTTACTTGTTTGGGAGATGCCCATATGTGCGTACTTTGGTATAACACAAATGGGGTCCCATACTGATCTATTACAGCTCTAGTTTGATTAATATCAATGTAATATTTACCTATGAAATCAGCGCTTTAGGTTTAGAGTACTACCTTTTTTCAAAAATCAGGATAAGGTAGAACAAATATATATTTAAGCTTGTAATTGCTATAATTTTCACTCTTTCTCCCCAAGTCGAATACTATCTTAATCAAAATTCTCCTAGAAATTGAAAAATACATGCAATAAAGTGACTAGTGGCCAATTCAAATAAAACCAATAATTTCCATTCTCCTCATGGAAATAAAGCCTGGATTGTTTAGGATGATTTGCAAAATATCCCCCTCCTAGTCATGTCGTCTGTGAGCTAAACGCCCTTAAAACCGCCTCTAAAATCATGATTTCCTGAGCAAATTTTTTTATGTTGCGCTTTTGTTCAATTTTTCTTCTCAACTATTAGACCCTTAAGAGCACTTTTAATATAAATTTGCATTCTTGTCTTAGAATAAAATATTGATAGATTTTTCGTATTTTGCACGATCAAATCAAAACCAAAACAAGTAAGGAATGGCTAAAGTCGGGCGGGGCCGTATGATACACTCGACTTTTTATTAGAATACAATTCAATTCGGTAAAAAAGTGAAAACAGGAAGGATTTTTGTATCCTGTAAATGTATGCGTTTGACAACAAATGTTAAATCGGAAAGGACATTTGTATCGGGGTATATTGAAACCTGGAACGAAATAGGTGAAATATAATATGTATAGTTTGTATTTAGACTATATCTAAATCTGAACCGATCTAGCCCTCTTTGGCCACAGGTGTTTCTAGTTAGTTTATAAGATGTTGTGCCAAATTTAAAGAAGATCGGGTACAATATGTGTTTTCTAGAGCGGTAAAAGACAAATCGGGAGCGACATTTGTATCTAAATCTTAACCGATATTACCCACTTTCAGCATAGCTGAGTTAGATTAGCTAGATTATAAGGTGTTAAGCCAAATTTGAAGAAAATCCGGTACAATATGTGGTTTCTAGAACGGAAAATGTCAAATTGGGAGCGACATTTGTATGGGGGCTATATCTAAATCTGAACCGATATCTAAATCTGAACCGAATAAAACAGTGTTCGTCCTTGGCCCCCAAAGCTTACTCGTTTCAATTTTTGATTACAGAATAGATTAACGGACGAACGGACTGACAGACATATAGAAGGACGTTGCTAAATCGACTCAGAAAGTGATTCTAAGCCGATCTGTATAATAAACGTGATAGACCCGTTTATGTTGTACAAACTAGTGCACATAGACATAATGTCCCAATGGTTCATTTTTTACACTTTTTTATTTGTCGAAGTGTTAATATAGAATGTTAGCATAAATCTGACTTTCTATTTGATTATAAATTTATTTTTGTTTTCATTTTTGACCCCTTTCCCATAATGAAACGAAAAGTTTCCCTAATTTTAGTTAATTGTTATTCATTAATTGATTTTAGATAAAAAGAAAACTGAACTGTTTTAAAATTTATATAGGACAATGGAGCGAATGAGTAATATTACACTTAATACACATAACTCATACGACACCCAGAGTGGGAAAGTTGTGTACTATCACACAATTTGAAATTGCATCAAATTAAACCAGAAGTGACAGGAAATTCGACTTCTACCACTATTTTAATAAGTATATATGACATTTGTCAAATATCCAGGCAATACTGGTAATAAGCTTTACTCATTTAAAGCAGAGGAAACGTATCTACAGCGAATTGAGAGCTGACGGGCCATTGGTCAATTAAAACCATGCACATAGATTGAACCTCCAATTCAACGATCACTGCTGAAAGTGCTACAACGAAGATGAAAATTAAATTGTCGTGCAACACTTGTGAAACTGTCTAACAAAGCCACGGCACACGGTCCTCGGAAAACAATTACTACCCGACATTGACGAGACATTGGAAATTGACATGAGAAAATTATCTCAATCTTTCAGGTTGCATAAATCAGATTTTTCCGAGATGTGATGCCCATTCAAACCGATTATTCTCCTAAACAAGACTCGTGCTTAAAAAGTTTTCTTGACGATCCAGTTTATTTAGAGGCCCAGCCAGTCCACGTAAACTCTGGGTTTACTCTGGATTTGTATCAGACATTAGATACAAGGGTAATATTGTAATACATCGAAATGCCTATGTATATATACAAAAATAAATTGCAGCGGTTACCACCCAGAAATGAAGATTGGATTGTTTAATGATGATCTACAAAAAATTTCGTCAGTGGGTCAACCCATCTGTGAGCTAAACACTCCTGTAAACACCTCTAAAAATCACCTTTTTTCGTGTAATTTTTTGTATTACAGTTTGTCCAATTTTTTCTAAATTAATAGACCCTTGGAAGCACTTTAAATAAAAAATGTTATTATTGTCTTAGAATAACTCATTGGTAGAATTATTAGCCGTCTATATTGATTTTTTGCGGGTTTTCAAGGTGGCAACTAAAAACTCATATTTCCCACAAATACTTTGTAAGAGGTGTAGTGAAAAATAAATAGGAATACCTTTCGAATGATGCCTAAATGATGCATATCGGACGATAATTTAATGCAGGCGATGGTTTTCAAAGCCAAAATGTTCAAATGTTCTTTTTACAAAAATTAGCGCTGCGACTCCAATTTCATTCCGATGTTCATCATTTAGGCATCATTCGAAAGGTATTGACTGCAGCTTTAATTTCTGTACATCCACGAATTACGAAAAAGTTTTCAGTAGTCACTGTGAAAATAATTGAAATTCGACCAATAAGTTACTCTAAGACAAGAATCAAAATTTATATTAAAAGTGATTTCAAGGGTCTATTATTTCCGAAAAAAAATTTGATCTAGGAACGAAATATTTTGCAAATCATCATTAAACAATCAAAACTTTATTTTCGTGAGGTGACTGGAAATTGTTTGTCCATTTGTATGAAATTCGGCAAAGCTTAATGTATATAAATTCAATTTCTAAGTAAAGGGTGATTTTTTAAGAGCTTGATAACTTTTTTTTTTAAAAAAACGCATAAAATTTGCAAAATCTCATCGGTTCTTTATTTGAAACGTTAGATTGGTCCATGACATTTACTTTTTGAAGATAATTTCATTTAAATGTTGACCGCGGCTGCGTCTTAGGTGGTCCATCCGCTTAGTCCAATTTTGGCATTTCCACGTTTTTGAGTAACAGAGACCCAATTGGTGCGAACGGCGACGAATCGAAAATTGGTGGTCATCATTAACACTGGCCGATACAGCTGCGATATTTTCTTCAGTTCGCACTCTACGTAAGCGTGTTGGTGGTTTAATGTCCAACAATGTAAATTTGGTGCGAAATTTAGTCACAATAGCCCGAATAGCCGCTTCAGTGGGTCGATTAAACTGACCATAAAATGGAAGCGCGCAATGAACTTTCTTAACAGAGCACGCATTTTGATAATAAAATTCAATAATTTGCAAGCGTTGTTCGTTTGTAAGACGATTCATGATGAAATGTCAAAGCATACTGAGCATCTTTCTCTTTGACACCATGTCTGAAATCCCACGTGATCTGTCAAATACTAATGCATGAAAATCCTAACCTCAAAAAAATCACTCTTTATATAAATTCAATGCACAATGCTATCTATATTCGATATAGCCAAGTCTGACTGCCATTTGCAATTTGCGATCATTGAAAATTATATAGTTACTGATTAGCTTATTCTGTAGCTTCAGCAAAAAGACTCCTGTTTGATTCTGTTTCTTCTCACCTCATCATACCACACGCTTAGCTATAGAGTAGATAAATGTATTGCTAACCTTTGAAGTAAGGTTTTCTAGCACCTAAGGACACCCAGAGTTTAGGTCATATCTTGTGCCTTGTACACGAATAAATACACAAACATACACACACACATACACATTCTCTCCAAATACTTGTGTACGCATGCATAAGTCAATGTAAACCCTTTGAGTTAAGTTTGTTTTTCTCATATTGTCTTAACCTGTATGAGTGCGCAGTGAGTGATGTTTGTAAGTGTGTGTGTGTTTTGTGTATAATTTTTTATTTGCTAACTTTTGCTTTATTTTAGCTTTAAGTTGGCTTTCAAAAGGATGCTGATTTGTTCTCGTTCTCTCTCTCTCGTTTTCTGGGTGTACATTATTTCTTTTTCTTCTAATTGTAAATATATAAATTCAGGTGATGGTATGTATGTGTGTGTGTGCAAAATTTTATTTGCATTTGTGTGTGTGATGTTTTGTTTAAACGATTGTGTTAGTATTTACATTGTTGTGTTGCTGTTATGCCACTACCACAACACTGAAAGAAAAGGCAGTGTAAGCAGACACTACGCACTTGTAGATGTGTGGATACAACAAACATTTTGTGCCCAAGCGGAAAAATGGTAGTCCAATCTGTAAAGGGATTTTTCGGGAAATGTTATGCATGACCCTTCGACAAAATTTCTGTAGCATAGTGATATCCATTTATAATTGATTTTTCTCAGTACATGTCACATTTATTATCCGATTTTGTAGAAATTTCCCAAAAAAATATTTTTTGGGCAAAAGAAAAACATGTGGACCCATGTTTTAAGAAAATCCATTCATGTTTAGATGTAGTACCCGTACATATTACCCTCCCTCATGGATTGCATTCCACAGACGCATTCGATTTCCGTAGATTTTCAGTAACATTACAAAAATTTTAGTTTTTTAAATAAAATTAAAAATATTTAAAAATAATTTTGGAAATAAATATAAAATTTGTATTATTTTAAACCACGCTTATAAGGCAAGGCTACAAATTTGTTTATACTGTATATCCCTTAAATAAATGAATTTGGAAATACCTTTTTATTTTCCTTGCATACGCAGTCAGAGCAATTTTTCACCGAATTTCATGATTCTATCTGCGGTCAATTGGTTGTTACGATTTTTTTCTCCTTTTTCAATTTTATCCCCCTAAAGGTACGAATTTCGAAAAATCCATTTATTTTAGGCACAGCCGTTTGTAATTATGATACACGTTTATTGTATAAGGTGAATGTGCGTACCAAATATCAACAAGTAAGGAAAGGCTAAAGTCGGGCGGGGCCGACTATGTGATACACTCCATTTTCTATACGAATACAATTCAATTCGTTAAAAAATTGAAAACGGGAAGGATTTTTGTATGCTTCCTAATCATAGTCTAAATGACCCGACCCAATTTGTCAAATCGAGAAGAATATTTGTATCGGGGCTATATCAAACCTGGAATGATGTGACCCACTTAAACAATAGGATCTTCCAGTTCAAGTATAACGTGTTATGCTCAATATGAAGAAATTCTCCGAAAATACGTGGTTTCTGGGGGGAAAGTCAAGCTGGGAGCGAAATTTGTATAGGAGCTATATATACATCTGAACCGATCTGACCCATTTTCACCATGGATGTTTCTAGTGGAAACATTGGATATTTTGCCAAATTTAAAGAAGATCAGTTAAAATATATGGTATCTAGAGCACTAAAAGTCAAATCGGGAGCGAAATTTGAATGGGAGCTATATACAAATTTGAACCGATCTGACCTATTTTCACCAGAGACCTAGTTTAAATATAAGATGTTTTGCCAAATTTTAAAACAATCTGATAAAATATATGGTTTCTAGAGCAGAAAAAGTCAAATCGGGAGCGAAATTTGAATGGCAGATATATATAAATCTAAACCGATCTGACCCATTTTTATCACGGGTGTTTATATTGAAAAAATAAGATGTTCTACCAAATTTGAACCAAATCTGTTAAAATATGTGCGCGAAAAGAGTGAAATCGGGAGTGAAATTCGTATGGGGGCTATATCTAAATCTGAACCGATTTTCTTCAAATTTAATGGCGTTCATCCTTACCCTGAAAAACTTCGTTGTGCAAAGTTACGTTTGGTTCTAGCAACAATTGCGTCCTGTATCATGATTACAAGAATTTATGGACAGACAGACGGACGGGCGGACGGACAGACAGACAGACGGACATTGCTAAATTGATTCAAAAACATCTAAGTCGATCGGTATACTTAACAATGGGTTTATCTCGCTTCCTTTTGGGAGTTACAAACAAATGCTCAAAGACATAATACTCTCGTGGAGTGCTTAAAAAACATAAGGAGACATACTGAATAAATCATCCTTAATTACTCTAAATATTAGGGGTATTTTCAGTCCTTGTGAGGGAAAAAAAATTCCATGTGGACCCATTTCGCCCATTTAAAAAAATTCCAATTTTTTTATTTTAGTTTTTTCGTTTGCATTTTTTTTTGGTCTGTAATCAATATTTGATTTGAACTGGGATATTGTCCTGGCTCAATACCATTTTGCTTCTATATTTAATAGAATGCAAATTTATTAACAAATGGCATGGTGACATTTATTACTTGGCTGCAGACTACCACGATCATGATTTCGACCATGTCAAAAGTCTTTTCAAGTGGCTTCGCAGCGACTTTTCAACATCAAACCCGGCCTCTATAAGGAGATGATTCGAATTTGCGTTTAAAAAATCGCACCAATTAATAAAGCACACATGCCATCTTACAAGCGTCTCATTGAGTTGCATATGTAAGTATGTGTATATGCAGGTATAGTTACCCACCATGCCATTGTAAATAAATTTGCATTCTATTAAATATAGAAGCAAAATGGTCTTGAGCCAGGACAATATCAATATCATAATATAATATCAATTCAAATCAAAAATTCCAATTTTTTGAATCAATCATGCGCGGGCTACAAATCTTCTGGACATCACCTTTATGCAATATACGATACGAATCACATTTTTATTTTATTTTTTTTTTTCAAAATATTTTTTTGTCTCATCAGTATTCTGTTCAGTAAATCAGTTTTATGCGCTATTTAAATAAATATTTAAAAAATCACGATTTAAAAAAGATCTGTTGTGTCTGCAAAGAGGACCGTGACTTCTATATTTATCCACAAATCTTGTACACATATACCATTGTTTTCTTCCATAGAATGTTATGTATTAAAAAAAACATATTCAATATTTTTCTATTTTTTATGCGTGGCAGCAAACAAGATTTTATAAAAATAAATAATTTCTTATATTTCCAAAATGAGGATACAAATATTAAAAGTGCCTCGAATATTGGAATTTTAGTAAAACAAATTAAAATAGGCGTAAGGGCTGCAAATCTTCTGCAGAGGCTTGTTATCTAAAACGCAATATTAATCACTCTTGTCGAAAATTGTTGAAAATCCATCCGTGCAAGGTAGGCGTTTCTTTCAGTGTACCACAACTGTATTTGTGCAAGTGTTGCTTATTTTGTATGTGTATTAGTGTGGTGTTACATGTGTTTTTTCGGTCGGTGGGTTGATATACACTTTTTGTTACTACTCAACCCAGAGCAGATAACTCCAAAAATCATAGAACATGAAGACATGACATGCCTCTCTTAGTACGAAAATAAAATAGCTACTCCTTTTCTAGGTTATAAATAGAAAATCTAAATTCACAATGAGAAATTATGAATGGATATTGAGTAAATTTGAAAATAATTACTAAAAATTATTTTTTTAAATATGAAAGTATATCTTCATAATGAAAACATATGATGAATTTGAAGCAATTGTAATGGAGTCTACAATCTTTTCTTAAAATTCGTAACTTCTTAATACGAATTTAGATTTTCTCAAATAAATTGGTATTGAAAAAATTTTCGAAAAATTCAAATTTTAGAATGAAATTGTTGATTTATAGTAAAAACAAATACGTAAATTCCTAAAAAGAAAATTAAAATTTATATTGAATTTATCATATTTGCTTAAAATTTATAACTTCTCAATATGAATTTTAATTTTTCTGTATGAATTTAGCTTTGGACAGAAATTGGTGTATTTCTGATAACTGTTCCCCGATTTCTAAATTCATATTGAGAAGTTATAAAGTTATCATTTTTTTCTTAAAGTTCATAACTTCTCAATATGAATTTAGGTATTGCTCTTTATAAATTTACTTTTGGGTAGGAATTGATGTATTTATGAAAACTACTGCTTGATTTCTCTTTATTGATTAATAGCTTCTCTTTGTAGATTCAGTATTTCTGAATATGAAATAACATTTTCCCGTGAGAAGTGAAATTGTCACCAAGCACCAAAGAGAGGCCATGACGTATGTTATTACTCCAACGTGTTTTGAGCCAATCATATATTTGTATGTATTTGTTTTGTTTACCTACACACACACATGTTTACCAACACGTACACGCCAGCCAGCCATACATGCGATTTGCTTGGCATATGTTGAGGCTATAAGACAGCCTTTGACATTCTATGTTATTTTTAATGTAAACAATTTAAATACACAGCATAACTTAAGGCAACTCACACATATGTATACTATACATACATACACATTCGCCATGGCTTATGGCACATACTCACACACACTTCCATACGTACGTTTGTTTGTGTGTATACGTTTCCAACAAAGTAGTGGCCGGAGGATAAACAACATATGGTTTTTGGTTAGTTAAAATAATAGAATATTTTCTGAAGCAAGCCAAGAGGCAAGCAAGCAAGCTCTTTCCCTTTTGCCCGTATGCGAAAAAAGAACTTTTAATTAATAACAAATTCGCAAATTTTAAAGCATACTTTAAGGACGTAGAACAAGTAAATGCTGAGAGCAAATTTAAGGACCTTTTACGGCACACTCACCCAAGCAGAGTTTGCTCAGTTCGACCTCAATTTTACACTGACGTGCCAACCAAAAACTATGGTTGATATAGTTTATTTGACTGAAACTATATATATACATACCTCAGCTAATGTGACAGAGTAAACATAGCCCACCATAATAAGTAAAGCCGGAGAAAAGCACAATATAGGTTTTGGTTAATTTAACTAAGACAATTTTCTGAAAGGTTGAGGATCTTTAAAGTAAGTATAGCAAACATGTTTACTGGAATTGTTGTTGAGCACACTATTAGGATGCACAAATATTTAAAAGCAGAAGCATATTTTCTATAGTTTTAAAGATTTTATATGATTATAAATATAATTTGATTTTAAATTTAAATAAGAACAGAATAATAACTTTTCGAGCTGATCTGCATGTCTCCAAGATGAAATCCAATTCATCACACTATGAATATGTATATCTTATGGTGGTGAATTTTGTCATTTCTCGGCGAAGGCGTAGTACATGAGATAATTATGTTTTGATTTTAAGGGCTTTAAGGGAAGCATTAGCTTACAACCGTTTTGGCGAACGTATCTTCAAAACTTGTACTATAATTAACATAATTAGTATTTAGTAGCATTCTACAGAAGAATACAATTCCTATTTGAAAAATATATATGAATAAAATATATATAATGACAAATATATAAAAATATATGAATAAATATGGCCCTTGTTGCAGAAGAAAGAACTATTTTTGCTTTGAATAGGTTATTGCCCTGGCATAAGATCATTTTGTTTTTCTAAAAGTGTTTCTTACAATTTTTTGCCTTACAGCCAACATTTATCCTAATTTACTATTATTTTGGCCGTGTTTAAAAAGTTTTATATATTTATGGCATATCGTGTTATCAAATCGTCTTTTATAACGTTTTGCTTCCTAAGATATCACGCTTTTAGCGAGTGAAATAGGATAAATGTTGGCAGTAAAATCAAAAATTGTGAAAAGTAACTTTAGAAAAGCGCACGTAACTTGCAATCATATAGGGAATACCAAAATACTTTTTTGTCATTTGATTGCTGTCTAAATATCTACAAGGGGATAAAAATGGTGCCAACCAAATGACAGCAGCTAGAATCATGGAAATCTGTGTATATAATCCATTGACTGCATAGACAGGCAAAATAAAAAATCCAATTTTGTACTTTTTACTTTTACGGCAATAATTGGTTGATTCATGAAGTTCGGTTATCTTGCACTGTGTACGTGAGAGATAATGGATTTTCAAAATTTGTACTTTTGGACTTAAAATAGGATGGAAATACAATCAACAGTAACACCCGCTGTCCATCAATACTTATTAAGCTTTTTTGAAGATTGCTGCTTTATATTTACGTTTTGAATAGTTTTGAAGTATTATTTCGATATATACAGTACAGAAATGTTGGTAGCCTTGCCTTATAAGCATGGCTTAAAATGATTAAAATTTCATATTTATGTATAAAATTATTTTTTCAATATTTTTATTTGGTTTGGCTATATGAAAAAATTACATTTTCTTGTAATATTACTGCACTTCTACGAAAATCTATAGCCTCTGTGGAATGCAATCCATGGTGGAGGGTATATAAAGTTCGGCCCGGACGAACTTAAGGAAAATATCTATGAACAAAGGAGGACGTTAAATAATAAGTTTCTGGTTTTAATATCTAATGGCTTAATAGTTTTATCTGTTTCTACTATATAATTTGCTTCTACTCTGAATGTATAAAATGCCAAAATATAAAAATACACGGATATGTCTATTAGTATATTCGTATTTGGTGGTAGTATTTTGCAAAAAAATAATTTTTTAATAAGTAAAACATCTTAAACTATTTTCACAAAGATGGAATTAGTGAAGTAATTTTTCGTCGGATATTCATAATTTAGACATCATCCGAAAGGCATTGACTCCTTCTATTCAATTTCTTAACAACTTTTACAATATATTTCCAAGAAGTGTGAGTTTTTAGTTGTCACTTAGTTGTCAACCACAAAACAAGAATATAAACGACCAATAATTCGACCAATATATTACACCAAGAGGTGTTTTCTGGAGCGTTTAGGTCACATATGGCTGAACATAGGGACGACAAATAATCATTATAAAATAAAATTTAATTTTTGGGTGGTGGCCGCATCAATTTATATAATGTATAAGTAATGGAAAATGTAAAGATAAACTAGTTGTTTAAAATAAAGAATACAAATCTAAATGAATTAGATAATTCGTTGATAATTGAATATAATTAAATATTGTAATCTGATGTCAACATTTTTGGTCAGTCTTTCAAGTTTCTTTAAAAAATCACGAAAATGCCACGTTGATAAGAGAAAAGGAAGGCTAAAAATTAGTTTAAGTACAAATTTCTTCAAATTTCTTTTGCCAACATCTAATATTTAAACTAGGAATACCTATGTTGAAAACTTGTCAGATCGGTTCAGATTTGTATATAGCTCCCATTCAAATTTCGCTCTCGATTTCAATTTTTCCGCTCCAGAATCCACATATTTTAACATATCTTCATCAAATTTGGCAAAAATAGCTTATGTTTCCATTAGAAATACCCATGGCGAAAATGGGTCAGATCGGTTCAGATTTATAATTAAATTATAATTAATTAATTTTTCCGCTCCAGCATCCACATATTTTAACAGATTTTCTACAAATTCGGCAAAATATCTTATACTTCCACAAGAAACACCCATGGTGAATATAGGTCAGATCGGTTCAGATTTATATATAGCTCCCTCACAAATTTCACTCCTGATTTCACTATTTCGACTCAATAAAGCACATATTTTAACAGATCTTTTTCAAATCTTGCAAAATATCTTATATTTCAACTAGAAACACCCATGGTGAAAATGGGCCAGATCGGTTCAAATTTACATATATCTCCCATTCCAATTTCGCTCTCGATTTGAATTTTTCCGCTCCAGAATCCACTTATTTTAACAGATCTTCATCAAATTTGGCTAAGATATTCTGCCATTAGAAACACCCATGGCGAAAATGGGTCAGATCGGTTCAGATTTATATATAGATCCCATACAAATTTCGCTCCCAAATTTTTCCGCTCCAAAACAACATATTTTAACAGATTTTCTTCAAAATTGGCAAAACGCCTTAACTAGAAACAACTAGAAAATGTGTTAGATCGGTTCAGATTTACATATAGCTCAGATAGAAATTTCGCTCCCGGATTGACTTTTTCCACCCCAGAAACCACGTATTTTCACCGAATTTCTTCAAATTAAGCATAACACGTTTACTTGAACTGAAAAAACTTGTTGTGAAAGTTAGTCACTTCATTCCATGTTTAGATATAGCCCGATACAAATATTCCTCTCGATTTGACAAATTGGGTCAGGTCATATTAGCCTATGATTCTGTTTTCACTTTTTTACCGAAGTGAATTGTGTTCGGATAGAAAGTGGAGTGTATCATATAGTCGGCCCCGCCCGACTTAAGCCTTTCCTTACTTGTTTTTTATACCCTCCACCTCCAGGATGGGGGTATATTCACTTTGTCATTCCGTTTGTAACACCTTGAAATATTCATCGGAGACCCCATAAAGTATATATATTCTGGGTCGTGGTAAAATTCTAAGACGATATAGCCATGTCCGTCTGTCCGTCTGTCTGTTGAAAGCACGATAGCGGCCGAACGAAATGAGCTAGGAGGTTCAAATTTTGCCTAAATATGTCTTATGGTTGTAGATCGGTTGGGATTGAAAGTGGGCGAAATCGGCCCAGAGGGAAAAATTTTTCCCTCACAAGGACTGAAAATACCCCTAATATTTACAGTATTTCAGCATGTTTTTTGAACATATTAACTTGTATTTACTTGATATTTGCAATGCGCACTTCCTTTATAGCACAAAAGGGCACCATAGAGTGTTTTTTTATTTGTAGGGGGCGAAATGGGACAAAAAGGGATAAAAATGGTACCTATCAAACGACAACAGATAGAAACACGAAATTTGGCGTGTACATTCCTCTAGTAGAGTAGATACATAATATAAAAGTATTTTTTTTCTAAATTCGTACTTTTAAGGGATAAATGGGGATAGAGGGATAAAAATAGTACCAACTTAAGGGCTGCACCTAGAATAATGAAATTCGATGTGTACATTCCTCTGTTTGCGTAGACACGTAAAATAAAAGAACTTTCCAAAATTCGTACTTTTTGGGGTTCAAATGGAAAAAGGGGATAAAAATAGTACCTACCAAATGACCGCAACTAGAATCATGAAATTCGGAGTATACATTCCTCTGACTGCGTAGGCACGAAAAATAAAACGTTTTTTCCAAATTCGTACTTTCAAGGGATACAATGTCTACAGGGGATAAAAATAGTACCAACTAAACGAATACAGCTAGAATGATGAAATTCGGTGTGTACATCCCTCTAATTGTGTAGATACGTAAAATAAAGAGATTTTAGATAGTCGTACTCCTGAGGAGGCAAAATTGGAAAAAGGGGATAAAAATGGTACCAACAAAATGGCCGCTGATAGAATCATGGAATTCGGTGTATACATTCCTCTGAACGTAAAATATTTTTTCTTCCAAATTCGTACTTTATTTTGTTGCTTTTACGACAAAAATGGTATAATCATGAAGTTGTCATATACTGCGTACGTGAGAGATAAGGTATTTTCAAAATTTATATTTTTAAAATTAAAATAGGATATAAATACAACCAACCAAACGACTGTATCTGAAAATGCACCCCAATATCTCTCTATCCCCCAATATTTAGGGTATTTATGATTGCTCCCTTATATTTACATTATGAATTGAAGTATTATATCCATTATATATATAGTGTACAAATATTGGTAGCCTTGGCTTATTAATCACATTTCTTATTTTCATACAGTTAAAATTTGTTGCGGACATTCCTCTTGTAGCTTGGAAGCACCACTAAGAAAATAAAAGTTTTAGCGGGCGAAATGGGACAAAAAGGGATAAAATATTGTACCAATGATACGACAACAGCTAGAATCATGAAATTCGGTGTGTACATCCCTCTAATTGCATAAACACGTAAAGTAGAGGGATTTTTCGAAATTCGTACTTTTAAGGGATATAATTAAAAAAGAGGGATAAAAATGGGACCTTCCAAACCGCTGAAGTTGATATCATGAAATTCGGTGTATATATTCTGTGGAATGCACTCCATGGTGGAGGGTATATAAGATTCGGCCCGGCCGAACTTAACGCCTTCTTACTTGTTTTATGTCAATTAGCACCAGCAAAATATAATATATGTGAATGATGAAACATATAATATATATGAAATATGATATGAGGATGAAACATATAATATATATAGCCATGAATGTTAACATTATCCATGATCATTATCCGTATAATTGATATATAAAACCAAATAATTCATTGTGATGTTTTTTTATTTTTTTTTATATTTTAATCGGGCGTAATTGGGCGCCCGAAAATTTGAAAATATAACAAAAAAGTATCAGTACCTCGAAATGCACTAAAAATGAATTTATCTGATTACATTACAATATTTTAGATTGTATAAGCTCTCGATTTTATTACGATTTCGTACGATTTAATCTCTTTTTGTATCAATTCTTACTTGTGGCCCAACGAAATGTGGAGTTTCTCGAAATCATCATATTGGAGTATTTACGCTGCAATTCCATCATAATCATATAGTATTGAAAGCGATTCATTTTCGGTGCAGTTATGTAAACAAAAACTCTTTCAACAGCAGCAGACATTCAGCCACCCTGTATGTGTAGCTGCCCAATTTTAACAACATTTAATCGGATGCGGATATTGCATCTTAATTTTATCACATATCTCAGCTAAGACATTATTCTTTACGACCCAGATATAGCCTTTATGTGTTCGCCACATAATTACCCCCATATATGCTGACTTCCCTTCCACTTAGTTGAAATCCTCCTTCTCCGCCTCCACCACCTCCTCCCCCCCCATTCATTCACTCAATTTGTCTGTTTACATCAAAATGATTTCCTCAATGATTATTATTTTGCTTTCGTTTTTATTAAGTTATTCATCTTGCCACAGAGTGCTAAATTTAAATGTGATTTCTTCGACTGTGGCAAAAAAAAAACAGCAACAACAACACATCACCCAGCCACGCAACAACGGCAACGCCAACAAAAAGGAAATCTCCCTAAAAAGATCTTTGCGTTCAGTTTAACGCTAACGATGCAATATTTCCTTCAGCACATTGTGAGCGAAGATGGTCGATTTGAGTGGGGACGCGGTCGGTAGGGAACTGGATGTGGAGAAACAGGCTGAGGAAATCAGATCTTTCGTTTGATGGCTGCGCGCGTTAACAAAGCCAAAAACAACTTCAAGTTGTTGCAGGTTTTTGCTGCTGTTGTTTTTGTTGTTTGCGCTTTCCTCTTGTATTTATGGCTGCAGATCACAAATGAATTCCATCATTATAAGATGAATGGATGGGATGGGTGGATAGATGTACGTACGCCACCACATTTTTGATATAGTCCCGGGATTTCTTTGTAATAATAAGACCAAGAACAACAACATCAGTGGCATCACAATCCTCATGCTGGTGCATGCCACGGCTGCTGTTGATGTCTTTATTCGAATGCACAGACCACAGATATCTGGCCATTTCAAGGGAAATAATAAGGAAATGAAGTTTATGGTTAAAATAGAAACGATTTGCGTACGGGAATTCTTTAAGTAGGAAGACATACATACATATGTATATTTATATGTTTTACACAGTACATGGTGCATTGTGTTCGGATGTACAAGCAGTGGGTGGTTTTCCTATTCGGTGATTACGAAAATATATCAATTTTATGGTTTAGCCAGCCAGAGATTTATTGCATTATTTGTGGCTAATTATGTTTGTCCGAACTGGATTTATTACATTATTTGTGGATAATTATGAACTGATGAAATCGAGAGGGTTGTACGTGGGACTGACACATTATAAATATTACAACCGTCAAACATAATCCCCAAAATACCACAAGTGTAGAACAACATTTCTTAGCTGCACTAATGATTCTGCAGTATCTCGATATATAATAATAATATACCCCAAATGCAGAAATATTTTCAGCAACACTTTTCCAGCTGAACTGATGACACTGATATGGAGCCTAGTATTTGCAATGGAAAGCATTCCATAGTATTACCGGCAGATTAGAAGTTCTCATCTTCACGTAGAAATGTAGTAACATTGGGAAAATTATCATATTTTCATGCGAAATTTAAAAAAAATTGATGTTTCATTATTATTTTTTAGAATTAAAGTAAATAAATTCATTTTAAATACTACATCAATTTAAAGGGCGAGGCTACATACAGGTTTATCATAGCGTGATAATCCTTGTTTATATACAGGTTGGCTAATTTAGGTTGCTACATTAAGAAATTCGAATAACTTTTTTAAAATTCACATAAATTATTTTATCTTTATAAATTTGAAAACAAATAATTTTTTATTAAATCTTTTTAATGATTTTTCAAAATAATAAAATTTAAATGATCTCCACGCTCGGTGGCGCATGTGCTACATCTTATCAAATAGTTATTCAGCCTGGAGAATTGTAGCGGGAATTGAATGCATTGTTTTCAATCATCCTGTAAACTTCCACACAAGAAACAAGTAAGAAGGCGTTAAGTTCGGCTGGGCCGAATCTTATATACCCTCCACCACGGAGTGCATTCCACAGTATTACCAGCAGATTAAAGGATGTCAACTTTACATAGAAGTACAGTACCATATTACGGAAATTGTGATATTTGTATGCACATTACTATATTTGTTTACTATTTCAAACTATAATGTATACTTATGTGTACTGTTTAAAATCGACTACTATATATAAATAAAATGCTGTAATTCTGAAAGTGAACATGCCTAATATTAGGCGATTGTCAGTCGCCATTAGAAAGAAGCATTTTCAGATACAGACAAAGTGAAAAGAAAAGTATAATTTTAAAGATATCCCCATTCGCCCCATTATCCGCCCAAATGTACAAATTTCGAAAAAAAAAACATTTTTCGAGTCTTCATAGTCAGAATGTATACACCGAATTTCATGATTTCAACTTCAGCGGTTTGGTAGGTCCCATTTTTATCCCTCTTTTTTAATTATATCCCTTAAAAGTGCGAATTTCGAAAAATCCCTCTATTTGACGTGTATTTTCAGCTACAGCCGTCTGGTTTGTTGTATTTCCATCCTATTTTAATTTCAAAAGTATAAATTTTGAAAATACCTTATCTCTCACGTACGTAGTATAGGAAAACTTCATGATTCTACCATTTTCTGTCGTAAAAGCAACAAAATAAAGTGCGAATTTGAAAAAAAAATATTTTATGCGGCTATGCAGTCAGAGGAATATATACACCGAATTCCATGATTCTATCAGCGGCCATTTTGTTGGTACCATTTGTATCCCCTTTTTCCAATTTTTCCCCCTCTAGAGTACGACTATCTAAAATCTCTTTATTTTTCGTATCTACACAATTAGAGGGATGTACACTAGAGCGTACCAGGTTACAAGTAAAAAAAAAAAAGTTCGCCGTACACCTTCGAATATGAAGTATTATTGAAAGGTAGTTTCAAAAAAATTTTTTTTATTTTTTTATGCCGAACGTAGGGGTCGCGCTTTTACATTTTTCTATATAACTTCTGCATTTATAAACGGATTTTAAAGTGTGATACATCGATGTTTTTGTCCGATTTTTTTGTCTTTGAAGTCATTGAGCTCAAACATGATTCATGATTTTATGCGAGCTTTAATTTTCGATTATTAGAGTGGTACATTAGGGTAGTAGCAACTGAGAAATGATGGGTAAGTACCAGAAGGGGGTGCTTGAGCTCAATGACTTCAAAGATAAAAAAATCGGCCTCGTCGAGACAAAAACATCGATGTATCACACTTTAAAATCCGTTTATAAATACAAGTTATATAGAAAAATGTAAAAGCGCGACCCCTACGTTCGGCATAAAAAAATAAAATTTTTTTTTTGAAACTACCTTTCAATAATACTTCATATTCGAAGGTGTACGGCGAACTTTTTTTTTGAGGTACGCCCTAATGTACACATAGAATTTCATCATTCTAGCTGTATTCGTTTAATTGGTACTATTTTTATCCCCTGTAGCCATTGTATCCCTTGAAAGTACGAATTTGGAAAAAAACGTTTTATTTTTCGTGTCTACGCAGTCAGAGGAATGTATACTCCGAATTTCATGATTCTAGCTGCGGTCATTTGGTAGGTACTATTTTTATCCCCTTTTTCCATTTAAACCCCAAAAAGTACGAATTTTGGGAAGTTCTTTTGTTTTACGTTTCTACGCAATCAGAGGAATGTATACACTGAATTTCATTATTCTAGGTGCAGCCGTTAAGTTGGTACTATTTGTATCCCTCTATCCCCATTTAACCCCTTAAAAGTACGAATTTATAAAAAATACTCTTATATTATGTATCTACTCTATTAGATGTAGGTACACGTCAAATTTCGTGTTTCTATCTGTTGTCGTTTGATAGGTACTATTTTTATCCCTTTTTGTCCCATTTCGACCCCTACAAATAAAAATCACTCTATGGTGCCCTTTTATGCTATAAAGGGAATGCGAATTGCAAATATCCAGTAAATACAAGCTATTATGTGCAAAAACATGCTGAAATACTCTAAATATTAGGGGTATTTTCAGTCCTTGTGAGGGAAAAATTTTACCCTCTGGGCCGATTTCGCCCATTTTCAATCCCAACCGATCTACAACCATAAGACACATTTAGGCAAAATTTGAACCTTCTAGCTAATTTCGTTCGGCCGCTATCGTGCTTTCAACAGACAGACGGACATGGCTATATCGTCTTAGAATTTTACCACGACCCAGAATATATATACTTTATGGGGTCTCCGATGAATATTTCAGGGTGTTACAAACGGAATGACAAAGTGAATATACCCCCATCCTGGAGGTGGAGGGTATAAAAAATCAGATGATATATGGGGCCAATGAAATGTGAAGTTACTTGATATCAATTTATTTGGGAGTTTTCCATGAAAATCTGCATAAGAGGAACATCTTGTGAAAACCACACAGTGTTGAAAGATATTCACCTTCGGTGCAGTTCTGTAAAGAAAAACTCTGCAATAGTACGACCATTCTAGTTTAAGGCACACCGCAGTGTTACTTGAGCTGGATTAGAATCATTTCATACTCGACAATTTTGTTTGCTAATATAGCCATTTAGATGAAAATGAGCCTAGTCAAACGAAAAGTGCAGCCATTTTGAATGATCTTCTTTCTAAAATTCCAAGCGAATCGGCCAGTCTGCAATGTGCTTTTTATTTGGTTTTTAGAAAAAATTGTCTGTAGTCACTATCTGCTGATACCAATTTGAGTAGATATGCTCCCTGTCAGACTTGTATGACAGCTGCAATAGTTTCCTGCGTCCGAACTGAGACCTCTATTATAAGGCTTTCTATTGACTGTCCCACAATCAGAAATTTTTTTTTAAGAAATTCATTATAGTCCATCTACTTTCGTCTAAACTCTCTTTGGACGGAAATGACAGACTCCAATGTCTAATAACGGAGCAGTGTTATTTTGTTATTTTTTGACAATAAATTCTCAAAAATCGAATAATGCAGTTTCAGAATTCATAAAAAATAATATTTTTTCTTAGAAAAAATCTAGTGAATACGCTTAAATATTTTGGTACGAAAACTGATAAACTA
Organism: Polietes domitor; assembly: GCA_947397865.1. NCBI lineage: Eukaryota > Metazoa > Arthropoda > Insecta > Diptera > Muscidae > Polietes > Polietes domitor. The sequence goes on from OX377622.1 coordinate 123,527,010, forward strand.
CCAATTTGTTTATGCGTGTAAGATATTTTCACTACTAATATTATAATTCGGTTTTATTGAACCCAACATCTTCTTTTTAGTTAAAGCAGAAGTTATTTGTATTGCTTATGTAGTTTGGTAGGTATGAGCGAATTAAAATGCCTTTATAATTTAACGTTTGCAGTTTCCTTTGAAAAAAGAAATGCTAGCTCCATCTTCTCACCAACAAAGAAAGAGCTCGAGTCTATTCTTTAAATTCATCCATAAAATCCACCAACTTCATCCAATCGCTGAACAAACTCTGGGCACAATTTCATACGGACCAAAATCTTGTATAAAAATTATTTTGAATTATATGGGCCGTATATGTTGTAATTTTCGGACCTTTTTCATTTTATTAATTTTAAACTCTCTGACAATTTTCAAGACCTTTGGATCAAATACAATTTTTTGAATGAAAACTCGTTTTGAGTCACTTATATGGGTGGTGTGTGATGGACGTGACCGATTTTAATGAAATTTTCAAAAAAAAAAATATTTTGTTCATTTTAAACTCTGGGAAACATTTCAAGACATTCGGTTCACAACAAATTTTTTTTATGAAAATTTAATTTTGAGTTTTATGGGTATAGCCGGTTTTAATGAAACTTCACATTTTTCATAATTACGTTCAGAAAATACTTGGTACCGAGTTACCATGCTTAAACATTAATTCAAAAGGGCACTACTTGACACTTCCAACTCTAAATATTAAAGAACCGGTATTTTCAGTCCAATTTTGGCCGTTCGCAATTCCAAACATCCACACTGCCAGAGAAGCATGCACGTCGAATATCGTGGTTCCAGCCACCTACAGCCGATTGAATGGCTACGAATTTCGAAAATCCATTTTCTTTCGCATTCACAATGGAATTTTACGATTCCTTTTACACAATTTGTACCTGAAAGTGCAAATTTTTGAAACTTATTAGTTTTTGTGTTGTTTTGATTAGTGATCGATTGATTGATTTTCTGTGTTTTTTTCGAATTCCAGCTATTCGATCAAGTAATTTCTTCTTACGAAGGAAGTTTGTGTTTTTGGTGCACACATTTGACCATATACGTATTTCATTGTCATGTGTAGAGACAAATCATCAGTGATCCTTCGGTATGGAGTGCTTGCGATAACATGATGTTATCCGTTGAAAATATTTTTATTTTGCACGTCTACACAGTCAGGCAAATGTATAAATCGAATTTCGTTATTCGGGCATTAGCCGTTTGATTGGTACCGTTTTCACTAAAATTGCAAATATCCAAAAATTAATTTTTATTGTGCGTCTACTGAATTATAGGATTCTAGCTGCAGGCATTTGGCGGGTACAATTTTATCATTTTTTAATCATAAAAGAACGAATATCGAAAAATTGAGTCTACGCAGTCTGAGCGAAGTATACACCAATTTGCATTAATTCAACTGCTGCCGTTTGATTGGTATAATTTTTATCACACTAAAGTACAAATTTTATTTATACTTTAAGCGAAATGTACACAAAAAATTTTATGATTTCTGCTGCAATCATTTAGTCAGTTCCAATTTTATCCCTTTGTCCGCATTTGCACCATAAAAAATGAATTTGGTATCAAAATTGAATGGAAAGCGGAAATATTCTCAGTCCTTGTTATGGAAAATTATTTTCTTTTGGTCCTATTTTTCTCATTTTCGAACCCAACATATGTGGGAAACATAGCTGGGAAAAAATGTTTTCCTACGGCCATTTTTAATCCCAAATGATCTACAACCATCCTCTTACATCCTTGCGTTTAGATGCTAGCAGGCGGATTTAAACGTGTGCCAAGCATTTACTGTACCTTTCAAAACAAATTAGATTTCCATATCATTATGCTTTCTTAATATGTCAAGCTTTATTTGTTTTAAATAACTAATATTAATTAATTTTATTTAAAATAAATAAATTTTAAAAAATATAAAATATGAGTTGTCAAATTGAAAAATAAATTGTCGATTGACTGCATTTCATAAACGACTAAATCCTTTTGAATGGTATTTTGGTTCTATAATCCGAAAGTAAGGGGAACAGACCCATTTTTCGTGCGACTCGCTTTTGTATTAATTTAATCAAAGTAAAGGTCGTAATTGTAGTCTGATGTGTGTGAAATTTGGCACAAGGACTTCTCACCGTGGAACATATAGACTTGTTATTCATTCCACTGACTGATTTAGAACCACTTTTTCCAGAGCCGATTTAGCAATATCTGTCTGAGAGTCAGCTAGTATACTGACTATGAAGCAATGCCATATACATATAACTGCAAATTCTTATACTCAGGTTTTCATTCTCTGATCCAGTTTCCTTTTAAAAGAACATCGAAGTAACAATGGACGTGTCCCCTTCCATTAAATTTCGTGCAAATTAAAGAAGAGAATATCTGTTAAATATAATTCAAATTTCAAAATAAGAGATTAGCCTGCTTTATTAATATATTAATCAATTCAATTGACATATCAATACATTCAATACTTTGAATATTCGGCCCCGTCTGATCTCAACCCTGTTTATTTTTTAGCATTTTTTATTATTTAAGTTATACAAGATTCGACCTGACCCTATCTAACACCCCTGTAAACAAAATCAAATCGTCAAGTGTTCGCCATTGTTGGTTAACGACGATATCGAAAGCAGAATTCTTTAATTAAAATTCCCTCCCAGCACATTTCGTGAATGTTTTCATGTTCTTTCTTCGAAAATATGCATCTTTAATTGTGAATCTTTTCACACCTTGGTGTGGTGCGGTGCTAGATGTCTGGCTAACTGACTGGTGTGATTTTTCGATTGAAACAAAGCGTTTCGATCCGTTTCTTTTGTTTAAATCACTTGTAGACGTCTGCCATCCTGGATTCCCCTCTTGGCCGGGCAAATTTGTGGCAACTTTGATTTGTTGTTATTGATTGTTTGTTTTACCTTTTTGTGTGTTGTTCGAGTTGCTGGTGCTGTTGCTGTTGCAAGTTTTTGATTGTTTTTTATGCAAAATGTATACGAAAAATTCTGGGAATTCTGAAAAGGGCAACAAAACGTAGGAAGAAACACCATAGCCAACGATACCGCCGCCACCGCCAACAACAACGTCAACAATGTTAAGAAAACAGAAAACGCATTGGTATGCAGTTTGTGATTATACTCATAGTGCCACAAAATGTATGAAATCATGTTGCAACAACATGTTTTCGTTGCCATATTCCATTGCTCATGCTGTGGGGCGATGTTAACTTTTACAAGCGATTGTGATTTCTCGCTGTTTAACTTACACGGATGTGGTGTGAAAAGTGGATGGGCTGGGAAGAGAAGAAGCAAAGTGGGTGATGCGTTCGGGCGGATCGTATTTTGTATGACCTCCTTGGCCATGGAGTACATTTTGATAATACCTTCAAGTATAGATTGCTAAAAGGAGAATAAATTTGATGATTTATTGAAATAGTGATGTTTGTATAATATTCCTAAATATGAGAGAAATAATCTATTCATTTGGAAAAAATATTTGCAATGCTTCAATATAGTCCTTAAAGGACAGAAGTAAGGAAAGTCTTAAGACTGGAGGGGCTGACTATATAGGACTTCTAATGAGAGGAGGAGAAATATTTTTCGTCAATCTGAAAAGTCTGGAGTGCATTTTGATAATTCCTTAAAGTACAGATTCCAAAAAGGAGAATAAATTTGATGATTTATTGAAATAGTGATGTTTGTATAATATTCCTAAATAAGAGAGAAATAATCTACTCATTTCGAAACAAATATTTACAAGTGCTTCAATATAGTCCTTAAAGGACAGAAGTAAGGAAGTGTACAGGCTGGAGTGGCCGACTATATAGGATTTCTAATGAGAGGATGAGAAGTATTTTTCGTCAATCTGAAAAGTCTGGAGTGCATTTTGATAATTACTTAAAGTAAGATTCCAAAAAGGAGAATAAATTTGATGATTTATTGAAATAGTGATGTTTGTATAATATTCCTAAATATGAGAGAAATAATCTATTCATTTGGAAAAAAATCTTTGCAAGTGCTTCAATATAGCCCTTAAAGGAATGAAGTAAGTAAAGTCTTAAGACTGGAGAGGCCGACAATATAGGACTTCTAATGAGAGGAGGAGAAATATTTTTCGTCAATCTGAGTAGTCTGGAGTACATTTTGATAATTGCTTCAAGTACAGATTACAAAAAGGAGAATAAATTTGATGATTTATTGAAATAGTGATGTTTGTATAATATTCCTAAATAAGAGAGAAATAATCTACTCATTTCGAAACAAATATTTACAAGTGCTTCAATATAGTCCTTAAAGGACAGAAGTAAGGAAGTGTACAGGCTGGAGTGGCCGACTATATAGGACTTCTAATGAGAGGAGGAGAAATATTTTTCGTCAATCTGAAAAGTCTGTCTGTCTCTGATTTATGCTGATGAGCTATCATTGCTATAAATAACTCCGTTTCCGAAACATTATCCCTACATTCCCCTCATTACTTTCCCATCATTAAATTTCCACCACTCCCTCTCCCCTCTAAGAAAAACCCCTTCAATTTAAAATAAAAACAACACCTCCCTAATCAAAATCAAGACTCTCTCTCCATCCAACATCACTTCAAATAATTTTAATGTAAATTTAAATGAAATTAGATCAACTGCTGCCACCAAATGTCATCCAATATACTTTAATTATTTTGACTTTCTACAAATGTTTGGTGTCAATTTTTCCAAGACATTAACATACTCTTTCCGCATACAAATACGACTGACACAAATAAACAGAGCTGAACGACAACATTAATGCAGACAGCATGGCACTCACACACATAACACAGACGACAGATTTTGACACACAAAAAAAGAAGCACTTGTTCCCAATATAACCGAATTCCCTAAATAGCCCCCTGTAAACCTCGACAACATAGTTCCATAGTGCCACCATTGCACCACACTAAATCCACCTCATACCGCATTTTCGGACATATCAACCCTCCTCCGCGTTTGGCGAGACGATGAACATCTTCGAATAATGTTGCCAGATTGATATTTTGTGTACATCTCCAGTATTTTATAAGTGTTGAATGTTTTCACTAATTTTGGAATAATTGGTACAGCACAAAATTTATATAAAAATCGTCCAAATTAAAATCGACCCAAGAAAAAAATTAAAAATTGCCGAAGTCAAAGACTCTCTCGTATTTTCGCATTCCGTGAGCGGATAACTCACCAGTGAATCTTCTGTATAGAGTACTTGCCGTACCTTGCCAACAGAAGTATAATTATATCTGTCTTCTATATATATAAAACTGAATCTGTGTGTTTGTTTGTTTGATCTTTATAGCAGCCTAAACTACTGGACCGATCTTCTTGAAATTTTCCCAATATGTTCATACTGAACCGGTGGTGAAAATAGGCTATATACATTTCTTATATTTTCAGTGGGTGTGGCACCTCCCTCACAAATTGGAGTTTTATTCGTTTTACGTACATTGATGCATCTAGCATCAAGTGGGCGTGGCACCTCCCATACGAAGTTAAAACCTATTTTTAATATTGTCAGTTCTAAGGCACCTAGAGTGTTGAAATTTGTGTAAGTGCATTTAGCATCAATATGCGTAGTTGTGCCAAAAATGGGCGATACTGGAAAAGTGGGAGTGGCACCTTCCATACGAAGTTTAAACCTATTATTGAATATTGTCAGTTCTATGACATCTACAGTGCTCAAATTTTGTGTAAGTGCATGTAGCATAAACCTGCCTAGTTGTGCCAAAAATGGCGGCATTGGAAAAGTGGGCGTGGTACGAAGTTAAAACCTATTATTGAATACTGTCAGTTCTATAACACTTAGAATGATTAGAGTGAACATTTGTGTTAGTAGATCCAGTGTAAATAGTTGTGCAAAGATGGGCGGAAAGTGGCCGTGACCCTTCCCATTCGAAATTAAAACCTGTTTTAGAGTATATTGGACACCGATACTCCTATATTGTTGTGTGAGTTAATTTATTTGTAACCTGCTTAGACAACATACAAATGGGCGAAATTTGAAAGATGGGGATTTTTTTATTTGAATTTTTGTAAAATTACACGTTTTCTTTGTTTTTTTGGCGCTTTTTGACACAAAAAAACTATTAAAGTTCGGGAATTTTGAAACATTTTTAGAAACCATATTTAAATGAGAAATGAGACTTCCATCTTCATAGTATATACTTCTCTACAAATGTCTATTCAAGTTTTGTTGGTATTATTGTTATGACATTTTTAAACTATAATTTAGAAATGGAAAAAATATTTTTGAAACTGAAACAGTATAATGCGTTACAAGCTATTTTAAATTAATATTCTCATGCAAGTTATGCTATCTTACTTTCGCCATAATTATTTTATGAGCCTGTAAGTATGCGGCACATTTTGTTAACGAAATGCACCTTTAAATATGTAATTATTTTAATTTTGATTAATAACTTCAGAAAATAGGAAGAATATGTGGATACATTCGATTCAAGGACAAAGTCTAATAGAAAGGATCCCTGAATTTTGCTGAATTATTTCATAATTAGTGGCACGTGACAATTTCCAAGAAAAACTTTATATTGGGTACCCATAACACAATTTTCTCCCAGAAAACAATACACTTGGTTTTTGATTCGTGCGTCAGTCATCACGTCTGCTATTTGAGATGATGTTATAAAAAAGATGAAATTTAAAAAAAATTGAATTTGAATTTTATAAAAACAATCGCCCAATAGTTATGAAATAAAATCAATTTTTTCGGCATTTTTTATAACCTCACTCTACAGAGTAGGGACAGAAAAAAGTGTAACGCATTGAAGGAGTGACTTAAGACCCCAAGTATGTTTGGACCAAATCCGTTTCACAACTTTTAAACTTTCCGTCCGTCCGTCTGTCTGGCTGGCTGGTGTGCACGATAGCTCTCGAAAGTAGTTAAGGTATCGATTCAAACTTTGCACATGGTAATATTTTCCCCAAACTTAGTTTAAGTTCAAAGATGGCCGAAATTGCCATGCCCCTTCTGGTAACTCCCAAACAAATAGTCCATATTCCAGTGTTAAATTAAAACCCATATAAGTTCCACACGGATAATCGGAATCAGCTATATTTTGGTACTTGATAAAGGTTTTATAATCACTTTAAGTGTGGAAAATATGGCGTGTTTTGCACGCCCCTTCCAATACCTCTCACATAAATCACAAAAAACCACTTAAAATTAAAGATGTTCTAACTTCTATACTGATGATCGGAATTTGATATTTAGTAATGCTTTTATAGTGGTTACATTCATGTGGAATATAGGTGATATTGCCACACCCCTTCTGTACCTCCTAAACAAAGTGGCATAGATTTTGGTTACAATAAAACCGACATAACATCCATACGGATAGTCAAAATCATTTGCAATTTGATACTTAAAAATGTTTTTATAATCACTTTAAATCTAAAAAATATTTAAGCCTCTTTTTGTACCTCCCACACAATTGTCTCTATCCTAGGTAATAATATATCCTTCATAACTTCTTCACTGGTACATGGGATCGACTATGACTTGATATGATGTGGAAGCAGGATGGGATATAAACCTCCTCGTACCTTCGTTAAATTTAATTCCTTATAACTTCCGTTTATACGACAGAAGCTTAATTACTTTTTTTAAAGAAATATCAGTCATTTTCCATATTTTTGGGATCATCTTTCATTCGAAGATTTTTCGTAGCCCTGCTGGTTATTAGTAGTAGGCCGTATGAATAAAAGAGTACAAAAACGCAAAAATTTTGGGAGATTCGTCATAAAGAAAAAATACCCTAAAAAGGTCCTACTGCACAATAACCTAGAATTTTAGGCGATTATTTACCATATCAAAACGCCCAAAATTTAAATGAAAAATAATATAAAACATCATCGAATAATGATTTTTATATATTTGGAAAAGTCTTCTTGGCGATATATGTATGAACTATTTTAGTTTCTATTCAAGGCAATAAAAAAAATGGGAATATCTTACGTCAGAATTTTCAAAAGTTTTTTTTTGTGACAACATACAAATTGACCAAAAAATAAAAAAATTCTATTAAAAAAAAAAAGTAAGGAAAGGCTCGGACGGGGTCGACTATATAATACCCTACACCACTCCCTGTATATATACATCGCTTTGATTACTAAACCCCGGTATTCCATGGGAGCAATTTTATGTAGTTCATATAAATTATACAGTTACTATCAATTCATCTTTAGTCAAATTTAATGAATATTGTAAATAATAAAGTAATTGATCCAGCAGATATTCCGAGTAAAGTAAACATAACATGATATGGAAAAATTGATCAAGATCCATAAGGTTTTTTAGTTGGATTTTTAGATGTTGTGCTAGTTTTAAAGAAATTCGGGTACAATATGTGATTTCTAAAGCGGAAAAAGTGAAATCGGAAGCGACATTTGTATGTGGGCTATATCTAAATCAGAACCGATCATACCCACTTTCAGCATAGGTGTTTCTAATTCGATTATAATATGTTGTGTCAATTTTAAAGAAAATCGGGTACAATATGTGGTTTCTAAAGCGGAAAAAGTGAAATCGGGAGCGACATTTGTATGGGGGATATATTTAAATCTGAACCGATCTAACCCGCTTTCGCCACAGATATTTCTAGTTTGATTGTAAGGTGTTAAGCCAAATTTGAAGAAAATCGGCCCAACGCCCACGAAGTGGTGTAGGTCATAACAAGTAGGGAAAGGCTAAAGTCGGGCGGGGCCGACTATATGATACACTCCACTTGCAATCCGAATACAATTCAATTCGGTAGAAAATTGAAAACGGGAAGAATTTTTGTATATTTCCTAATCATAGGCTGATATGACCTGACCCAATTTGTCAAATCGAGAAGAATATTTGTATCGGGACTATATCCAAACATGGTATCAAGTGACTAACTTTCACAATAAGTTCTTCTTGTTGAAGTATAACGTGTTATGCTCAATTTTAAGAAATTCTCTGAAAATACGCGGTTTCTAGGGGAACAAAATTTGTATGGGAGCTATATATAAATCTGAACCGATCTAACACATTTTTACCACAGGTGTTCCCAGTTGAACTACAAGGTGTTTTGCCAATTTTGAAGAAAATCTGTTAAAATTGTGGTATCTAGAGTGAAACGGGTCAAATCGGGAGTGAAATTCGTATGGGGGCTATATCTAAATCTGAACCGATCTGACCTATTTTCACCACAGGTGTTCCTGGTTTAAATATAAGTTGTTTTGCCAAATCTGAAGACAATCTGATAAAATATGTGGCTTCTAGAGCGGAAAAAGTTAAATCGCTAGCGAAATTTGTATGGGAGCTATATATAAATCTGAACCGATCTAACACATTTTTACCACAGGTGTTTCTAGTTACAATATAAGATGTTTTGCCAATTTTAAAGAAAATCTGTTGTAATATGTGGTATCTAGAGTGAAAAGAGTCAAATCGGGAGTGAAATTCGTATGGGGGCTATATCTAAATCTGAAGCGATTTTCTTCAAATTAAATAGCGTTCGTCCTTATCCCGAAAAACATCGTTGTGCAAAGTTTCATTTGGTTCTGTCTACAATTGCGACCTGTATCGTGATTACAAGAATATATGGACGGACGGACGGACGGACGGACAGACAGATAGACAGACAGACAGACGGACATTGCTAAATCGACTCAGAAAGTGATTCTAAGACGATCGGTATAATTAACAATGGGTCTATCTCGTTTCCTTTTGGGTGTTACAAACAAATGCACAAAGACATAATACTCTCGTGGAGTGTATAAAAATCGACCAAAAATTGGGTAATTGTTCATATGAAAATAAGCCAAAATTTGAAATTTCACCCGTTGTGTGATATTTCATAAATTAAAATATAAAAAAATTGACTATATTTGGCGATTTTTCATAAATGGTTTCATAAATTAATGCTTTAATAGAACAACGCGGAAAACTTTTATGCACGAAAATATGACCCAATAAACTCCATACAAATATGGGCGATATATTTCATATGAAAAATCAACAATCAATGGATCTTGGGCGATTTTTCATATTGGGTGATATTTTATAAATTTAAATATGAAAAATTGCTCATTTGGGCGATTTTTTGAGTATTTTCTGTTATGGGACATTTTTCATTTTTTTGGCCGAATTTTTGTTTTTTTTTTGCAATTTTTCATGTCGCCAATATTAACTCTGCGTAATCGGTTTTAGATAAACCCCAGAGAGATAATGACATATATGAAATATTGCCCAATAATTATAAAAAAAGACACCTAAAAATATTCCCTTTTTGTATAATGGTCCAGAGAGAAAGAAGATTTCTTCAAAAGGACTAAAAATACTGACTAATAATTTTAATATTTCAGATTGTCTTTGCCTTTTATTTTCTTCCTCTGAGTAAACGAGCAACAAAAATGCATTCTGTAGGCTGAAATTGGTGTAAAAAGAGATAAAAATTGTGCCAATCAATTAACAACGACTTAAGCTATGAAATTCAGTGTGTACGCGTGGGTATGACTGAAATTAAAATTATGAAATGCACACCTTCTTCTTTACGAATCCTCATAGAATTGTAAAATAAAGATTATTTAGAAATTAGTTCCTTTACGGAGGAATGAGCGAAAGGGGATAAAGATGGTACCATACAAACAGCAACAGCTTCAAATATGAAATTTGGTATGGTCCAACCCTCCAATTTTGTAAACGCGTAAAATAATGGTTATAATTCTTACTTCTAAGGGCTAAAATGGGATAGAAGGATAAATATAGTACATACCATATGGCTGAGGTTAAAATCATGAAATTCGATGTTTAAACTCCTCGAACTGGTTAGATTCGTAAAATAGAGGAATTTTTAGAAATTCCTACTTTTACGAAGGGACATGGGGCGAAAGGGGATAAAAATGGTTTTAAGTAAGAGGATAGTGCCAAACGTCTATAGCTAGACTGACGGTACTTTCTACTGTGAAAGCGAAACCGCTTTTAATTGCTTCCTCGGCGCCTGGCAACACTGGTTGCCAAAACTTTATAGCTCCCCCGAGTATATTTAGTTTATATTTGAATGAACGGAAGAGCAGCGGGAAAAAAGCAAAAAAAAAGACGAAAAACATTTTAAACTAAATAAACAATTAGTTGATTTGTGTATGAATGACAGAAGCTAATGAGTGAGGTCACCCATTTTGTACCCAAAACAACACGCACACCACACGATTCCACGATTGCGTTGCCGATGCCGATTCCAGGCGGCACACAGAGCACAGACACATACTCAAACTCTGCCATTTAGCTGACACTGCGGAACAACACTGGCTGGATGTCTTTCTTCTTCCAAATCGATGCCTTATTTCCATTCCATCAAAAAGTGACACGTTGCCAGAGTATCGGCCTACTGATTGTTCCTCACTCTCTGTGGCAGGCGGCTGCAAAATGTGAAATGTGTTGCACAGTCCGTTCCGTACGGCGCAGAGCTGAGCTGTACTATGCCGTGCCATGGCGCATTGTTTGTTTTAAAAACAGAGAGTGTCGTTCAAATACAGAACCCACCGAAAACAAAACGGTTTGTTTACACAAAACGAGGAGATTTCCCTCTATTTTCGTTTTTATATCCACATTTCGTTTGTTTGTTTGTTTATTTAACGAAATGTCATGTTTCTCCTCCTAGTTCCGCTTTAAGTTTTTTCTTTTCGATTTTCCATTCCGGGTGAAATGGCGCAATGAACAGGCATTCGTTTGTAATGAGATTTATGCCATGTGTTGGGGAATCCGTTTGTTGGCTGATGGTTTTGCTTTTGCTTTTCGACAATTTTTGAATTTTCACTTTTTCGCCATAAGTTGTTTTCCATCAGTTTGAACTTGATGAAATTTGATTTAAAATTATTAAATCATATTCAAAGGGTATTTAAAACATTGCAGGGTTTTGTTATACTAGTCAGTTAGTATGGAGTGGAAATACTCTTTCATTCATTACACAGTGTCAGCCAAAAATATGAAGTAATGTAAAGCATATGGCGTTCTTTATGAAAATTGTTTGCGTACAAAGTGACTGACTCCATCCACTTATTGGTTGGATTCGAAGAGCTACTACCACCGATCCTAGCTGAAGTGGGACATTAAGCAATGCCTCGAACTTCTTATAGATAACACTATGCTACAAAAAAGAATGAAGTCGAAAACTCTGGTAATTTGCCTCTTTCCAATTATCCGGTCTAGATGAAGTGATATGTAAAAGGTAAATGTCTAATTTCTTAGGCAAACATTATGATCAAATCCTATATGAATATGGTACCCAGCAACAACAAATCATCCGAAGAAAAAATTGGGAAAGAGTAAAAATTGGTTGGTACCATGTTTACCCCCTTGACGTTTCTACGGAATTAGAATTTCATCATTCTAGCTGTAGTCGGTTAGTTGGTACTATTTTTATCCCTCTGTACCATTGTATCCCTTGAAAGTACAAATTTCGAAAAATCCGTTTATTTTCCGTGTCTACGCAGTCAGAGGAATGAATACTCCGAATTGCATGACTCTAGCTGCTGTCATTTTATTGGTACTATTTTTATCCCCTTTTTTATTTTAACCCCAAAAAATACGAATTTCGAAAAATCTGTTTAGTTTACGTGTCTACGCAATCAGAAGAATGTATACACCGAATATCATTATTCCAGATGTAGCCGTTTGGTTGGTACCATTTTTATCCCTCCGTACCCATTGTATCCCTTGAAAGTACGAATTTGGAAAAAAACCTTTTATTTTACATGTCTACGTAGTCAGATGAATGTATACTCCGAATTTCATGACTCTAGCTGTGGTCATTTGATTGGTACTATTTTTATCCCTTTTTTCATTTTAACCCCAAAAAGACGAATTTTGAAAAATTCGTGTATTTTACTTGTCTATGCAATCAGAGGAATGTATACACCGAATTTCATTATTCTAGGCACAGCCGTTTGGTTGGTACCATTTTTATCCCTCTATTCCCATTTTACCCCTTAAAAGTACGAATTTGAAAAAAATACTTTTATATTATGTATCTACTCAATTAGAGGAATGTACACACCGAATTTCGTGTTTCTAGCAGTTGTAGTTTAATATGTACCATTTTTATCCCTTTTTTGCCCCATTTCACTCCCTACGAATAAAAATCGTTTTATGGTGCACGTTTTTGTTATTGGGGAAATGCGCATACCCAATATCAAGTAAGTACAAGCCGACATATTGAAGACACTTGCTTAAATACTCTAAAATATTGGGCGGTTTTATGGATGTTTTTAGTCCTTGTAAGGGAAAAATTATTCCCTTTGGGCTGATTTCGCCCAGTTTCAATCCCAACCGATCTACGATTATAAGACGTATTTATGTAAAATTTGGACCTCCTAGCTCAATTCGTTTAGATGCTAGCGTGCTTTCAACAGACGGACGGACGGACATGGCTAGATCGTCTTATAATTTTATGACGATCAAGATTAAATATACTTTATAGGGTCTCAGGTCGATATTTCAAGGTGTTACAAACGGAATGACAAAGTTAGTATACCCCCATCCTGGAGGTGAAGGGTATAACAAGTAAAAAACGTCAGTCGACTAAACCGACTTATATATATATGGAAATTACTTAGGGTCGGATGTATTTTGTGGAAGGTACTAGAAGGTTCGTGGCATATGGTCCTAGCTCACCATTTATACAATTGTGTGGGAGGTACAAGAAGGGACGTGGCTAAAGCGTAAATATTTTTTTGATTTAAAGTGATTATAAAAACATTTTCAAATGAATTTGGCTACCCGTGTGAATGTTTAAACAAAGCTTAGTCAGCCAGACAGACATATTTATGTAAAATTTGGACCTCCTAGCTCAATTCGTTTAGATGCTAGCGTGCTTTCAACAGACGGACATGGCTAGATCGTCTTATAATTTTATGACGATCAAGATTATATATACTTTATAGGGTCTCAGGTCGATATTTCAAGGTGTTACAAACGGAATTTCAAAGTTAGTATACCCCCATCCTGGAGGTGAAGGGTATAACAAGTAAAAAACGTCAGTCGACTAAACCGACTTATATATATATGGAAATTACGTAGGGTCGGATGTATTGTGTGGAAGGTACTAGAAGGTTCGTGGCATATGGTCCTAGCTTCACCATTTATACAATTGTGTGGGAGGTACAAGAAGGGACGTAGCTAAAGCGTAAATATTTTTTTGATTTAAAGTGATTATAAAAACATTTTCAAATGAATTTGGCTACCCGTGTGAATGTTTAAACAAAGTGAATAGGATCTGGTCCAAAGATACTTAGATATAAAGGTCTTAAGTCACTCCTTCAATGCGTTACACCTTTTGTGTGTTCCAAATGATATATACCCTCCTACTCTGTAGAGTGAGGGTATAATTAAAGTATCGCAGACACCTAGCAGGAACGATGAAGCCAATTCTACAAAAGATCGAAGACAGTACTTAATTCCGCAAATTAACTAGTAACAAGTAGAAACGAACTTTTAGTCAGATTTTCCAAATCTATAAGCTTATATCAAAACTCTTATGTTGGAAATGTATTGGAAGAACTTAAAGAAAGTAAGGCAAATTTAATGAATTTTCTTTGCATTTATATAGAAAAGAATTCGCCCAAGATAACCCAGTTTTTCCACACGTTTCCTAGCCATAGTCGGACATTTATAGAGAGCGATATTCGAATTTGCAAGCTCACTTCATAAAAAGTTCGTGTGATATGTTAGTTCTATATAATAAATAAATTGGTTTGATATGTAAGTTAAAATCACATATGGATTGTCCGACAGTCCATATTACACTTGAATCCAATGATATACATTTTCAGGTTTCATTTACTCATCCTGTGTACCCTTGACAGGACAAATAATTTAAAAAGGGTATACTTTTCCACAATTATTGTAAATACTTATTCGCACCCTATGATACCGGCATATGTACCAGATTAAAGAAGAGAATATGTGCTAAAAATACTTTAAATTACAAGCTTCTATGTATGTTAGTTTAGCTTTAAAACCCAATTTTAATTTTCTTTCTTAAAAAGTAAAATATGAATAAACTAAATAAATTAAGGCTTAAATTTGAAATGGGTGTTAATGCTGAACTAATACAGATAGAAGTATGATATTTGTAGTATTTTTAACAGATACTATAATCTTTAATTTTACACTTATACCACTAACATACGGTGGGAATAGGTACTTAAAATAATTTTCCAAAACTTTTTTCATTTGGAAATTTGTAGTCCTGTGAAGGGACAACTGGATGAGGAAACGAAAAACGCCAATTAACTCCATTTTGCCCTAGTTTCATGCGTATATCATTCGGTTGAATTGTAACGAAAAATTACTGCAAAATTTCAGTTTTTTATCTGCCATAGAACGGCATATATTCGAAAATAGGTTTTAACTTCGTATGGGAGGTGCCACGCCCACATTTCCATTACCGCCCATTTTTGTCACAACTACGCACATTAATGCTAGATGCACTTACACAAAATTACAGTAGGTGTAATTTTGGTTTTAACTTCATATGGGAGGTGCCACGCCCACTTTTGCATTACCGCCCATTTTAGGCGCAACTACGCACATTGATGCTAGATGCACTTACACAAAATTTGAGCACTATACGTGTCATAGAACTGACACTATTCGATAATATGTTTTAACTTCGTATGGGAGGTGGTACGCCCACTATTCCAATACCGCCCATTTTTGGCAGAACTACGCACATTGATGGTAGATGCACTTACACAAAATTTCAGCACTCTAGGTGTCATAGAACTGACAATATTCAATAATAGGTTTTAACTTCGTATGGGAGGTGCCACGCCCACTTTTCCAATACCGCCCCTTTTTGGCACAACTATGCGAATTGATGCTAGATGCACTTACACAAAATTTCAGCACTCTAGGTGTCATAGAACTGACAATATTCAATAATAGGTTTTAACTTCGTATGGGAGATGCCACGCCCACTTTTCCAATACCGCCCATTTTTGGCACAACTATGCGAATTGATGCTAGATGCACTTACACAAAATTTCAGCACTCTAGGTGTCATAGAACTGACAATATTCAATAATAGGTTTTAACTTCGTATGGGAGGTTCCACGCCCACTTTTCCACGCCCACTTTTCCAATACCGCCCCTTTTTGGCACAACTATGCGAATTGATGCTAGATGCACTTACACAAAATTTCAGCACTCTAGGTGTCATAGAACTGACAATATTCAATAATAGGTTTTAACTTCGTATGGGAGGTGCCACGCCCACTTTTCCAATACCGCCCCTTTTTGGCACAACTATGCGAATTGATGCTAGATGCACTTACACAAAATTTCAGCACTCTAGGTGTCATAGAACTGACAATATTCAATAATAGGTTTTAACTTCGTATGGGAGATGCCACGCCCACTTTTCCAATACCGCCCATTTTTGGCACAACTATGCGAATTGATGCTAGATGCACTTACACAAAATTTCAGCACTCTAGGTGTCATAGAACTGACAATATTCAATAATAGGTTTTAACTTCGTATGGGAGGTGCCACGCCCACTTTTCCAATACCGCCCCTTTTTGGCACAACTATGCACATTGATGGTAGATGCACTTACACAAAATTTCAGCACTCTAGGTGTCATAGAACTGACAATATTCAATAATAGGTTTTAACTTCGTATGGGAGGTGCCACGCCCACTTTTCCAATACCGCCCATTTTTGGCACAACTATGCGAATTGATGCTAGATGCACTTACACAAAATTTCAGCACTCTAGGTGTCATAGAACTGACAATATTCAATAATAGGTTTTAACTTCGTATGGGAGGTGCCACGCCCACTTTTCCAATACCGCCCCTTTTTGGCACAACTATGCGAATTGATGCTAGATGCACTTACACAAAATTTCAGCACTCTAGGTGTCATAGAACTGACAATATTCAATAATAGGTTTTAACTTCGTATGGGAGGTGCCACGCCCCTTTGTCCAATTGGTCAAATTTTTCCATTTCCTTGTATTGTCATCGAAAATGATTAAGTGTGCAAAATTTGAGCAAAATTGGTTGAGAAAAAAGCTTTCAAAAATTGATTTCAAATTTTGTGGCACACAAACATATATAGAAAGTAACCTTATAAAGAGTGATTTTTTTGAGGTTAGGATTTTCATGCATTAGTATTTGACAGATCACGTGGGATTTCAGACATGGTGTCAAAGAGAAAGATGCTCAGTATGCTTTGACATTTCATCATGAATAGACTTACTAACGAGCAACGCTTGCAAATCATTGAATTTTATTATCAAAATGCGTGCTCTGTTAAGAAAGTTCAGAAAGAAAGAAATTGTGTTCAGCGACGAAGCTCATTTTTGGCTCAATGGGTACGTAAATAGGCAGAATTGTCGATTTTGGAGTGAATATCAGCCAGAAGCATTGCAAGAGCTACCAATGCATCCAGAAAAAGTCACAGTTTGGTGCGGTTTATGGGCTGGTGGCATCATTGGACCGTACTTCTTCAAAGATGATGCGAATCGTAACGTAACTGTGAATGGTGAGCGCTACCGTGAGATGATATCCAACTTTTTTTTGCCCAAAATGGAAGAACTGAACTTGGTTGACATGTGGTTTCAACAAGATGGCGCTACATGCCACACAGCTCGCGATTCTATGGCCGTTTTGAGGGAAAACTTCGGAGAACAATTCATCTCAAGAAATGGACCGGTAAGTTGGCCACCAAGATCATGCGATTTGACGCCTTTAGACTATTTTTTGTGGGGCTACGTCAAGTCTAAAGTCTACAGAAATAAGCCAGCAACTATTCCAGCTTTGGAAGACAACATTTCCGAAGAAATTCGGGCTATTCCGGCCGCAGCCGCGGTCAACATTTAAATGAAATTATCTTCAAAAAGTAAATGTCATGGACCAATCTAACGTTTCAAATAAAGAACCGATGAGATTTTGCAAATTTTATGCGTTTTTTTAAAAAAAAAGTTATCAAGCTCTTAAAAAATCACCCTATATAAAGCATGGAAAAAATCAAAAGTAATCTAAAATAGTCAAAAGTAATCTTTTAAAGTAGTCGAACTCATTTTTGATTACTTTTGATTATTTTTGATTATTTTTCAGTAATCGCAAGTAATCCTGATTATTTTTTGATTACTTGTAATCGTAATGAATTACTAATCGTATAAAACTGAATGTAATCGTATTGTAATCATTACTTCTACTTTAAAAAAAGTAATCTAATTACTAATGATTACGATTACTAATCATTACTTAACAGCTCTGGGTTTAAGATATTTCATACTGTGTAAGGCTGAAAAAAAAAAACAATAAATGCCAAATACATTACAAATTATATTCAAATAATTCCAAAATAATTGATTTTGTACAATTATACGGAGTTTTTTTAGTTTCTTGACCTATTTCCACATGGAGCTGCGTCCTGCATGCTGTATGTTTAATGTCTTTCTAAATAATATTAGAATAAGACATCTGCTTTTATTGAAAAGAAAAGTGGTCTGTTTAGTGTTTTTTTTGAAACAAATGAATCGCCATAAATTACTGATGATTTTATTGCCCCTCTAGAAATTTCCAAAAGAAAACAAGTGTTCTCATCTTCTCAATGACAATTTCGAATGACCTTCACAGTGACCCTTTTAATAAATCCATCATCATATCTTTCCTTGGACTTCCGTAGATTACTATATGTATGTACGAGTGTGTGACATGGTGTTTTATAAAAATTACACAAAAAGCTTTTTTTGTAACATAATTTTAATGGTCAGTTAATAAAACTGTCACCACTTGTGTGTTGCTCGGCAGCACTTTTTCGTTACGCTCGCTGCAAACAAACAATATTATGTTCGTTGAAAACCAAAGAAAAAAAATTGAAAATTTTGTAAAGCGAACGGGCGGACGGGACGGCTGGACGTGGAGTGCATGGACGACAGAAAAATTGTCATATAAAAAATGAATAATGACTTTGTAACAGGCAAAGTTTATAAATCTTTTACAACACCAAAAACCACCAAACATTCCATATAATACGATACTCAGCATCGTCGGCGGCAGCGGCAGCGATACTTTACGTTGAGTATAAACATCATAATTATTTACTTGGAAAGATTGTTTTTCCATAACGTTGAAAAACACACTCGACTGCCAGCCAGCTACTGTATAAAAATGACCTTTGGAGGCAGCTACTCTGGTGTGATGCTACATCCGCAGACACTCTTGTAAAGTTGTATATGTATTGCTGTGTATGTGTGTGTTGTTTATTTATATTTAAGAGAAAAAACAACATTATTGTTATTATTATGAACCGAAAATAAGAAAGAATGATTTTTTTTATTTGTATGTATGTATGTGTATTTGTTCTTGACTTGGCTTCCTTTTGATAATGGTCATAACCACATGGTTGGGGCTTCTTTCTTCTTGTTTTTGAGAACAAGGAACAAGTGTTCCCAAAACAAAGTGTGAAAGATGTATGCTCATACACACATATACATACGTATATAATTTTTCTTTCTTAACTTTAATGTAAACATTAAAAATTAATATTTATCAAAACGGAAGCCGCAATGGAAATAAATGTGATGCTGTGAAGTAACAAGTGTTCTGGTTTCTTATTACTCGCCCAGCCAGCCAGCCAGCCTACCGCAATATAAACGCTTAAGTAGCTTTTGTCGAACGACGGATATGCCTGTCGCAATGTGTAACATCAAAGTGGAATAATTCTAATGGAAGACAACGACATATGGCAAATTTGACCAAAACGGGGTTGTCATGGGGAGCTTCTAGAACAGCGGGAAACCAAATTAGAATGGAAATTTACATGGGGGCCATATATGAAAACGGAAGTACCCAAAGGTAATTACAAACAAACGAAAAATGGAAAATTCCTCCAAGAAACTCAACAAAATGGCATAAATAATGATCGAAAATTTAAGGGAACAAGTAATTCACAGTGAAATTTGAAATTTATTGTTAACGTGGTGTAACATGACAAATCAAGTCCTCTCTTATATCGTAAGATAAACAAATTTTCTTCATACTTGTGCATTTGTCCTGCTCGCCGTTCTAAATCTGCCTCTCGTTATCATAGCTCGTATGAAAGTAGTTTTACTCGGAATCCACCTTCTGCATTTTGCCATTCAATGGGAGCGTATGTTCCTAGTCTGGTAAGTTAAAAAAATGGGTGTGAGACCTATAAGGTCCTTTTAAGGCATGCTAGGGGTGGGATAGGGGTGTAGTAAAAACATATTTTGTGATGTTCGGAGAAAAAATGCATGAGCAAAAAATGGGGAAGATGGGGTGAGTGTAAGTGAGTGCTCATCGGGGTCAAAGGTGTGAGAAAATGAGTAAAAATACACAAGAAGACCCAAAACTACCTCGGAGTCGTCCCCAGAGGGGTTAAATGTAAGACCGACCACCATTACTTTCCCTACCCAACAAAATACATTGGGAAAGACCTAGGCCTTTACATTTCGTACTTATGGTGCTTACCGAAGTTGTCTAGCGAAATTTTAAGGTGATCAATCTACTGTCGCACCTAGAGTGATCAAAACCCGTTTTTTTACAATGTCGGGTTTCGGGTTTTTCGAAAACCGGTTTTTTATAAAAACAAGTAAAAACGGCGTTAAGTTCGGCCGGGCCGAACTTTACATACCCTCCACCATGGGTGCTACAGTTGGTTGTATTTCCATTCTATTTGAATTCCAAAAGTACAAATTTTTAAAATCCATTATCAGACGTACATAGTTCAAAATAACCTAACTTCATGATTCAACCAATTTTTCCGTAAAAGAAAAAGTACGAATTTGGAAAAAAACTTCTTATTTTGCGTGTCTATGCAGTCAGAGGAATGTATACACCGAATTCCATGATTCATGCTGCGCCCATTTGGTTGGTACCATTTTTACCCCCTTGACGTTTCTAAGCAATTAGAATTTTATCATTCTAGCTGTGGTCGTTTAGTTGGTACTATTTTTATCCCTCTTTACCATTGTATCCCTTGAAAGTACTAATTTCGAAAAATTCGTCTATTTTCCGTGTCTACTCAGTCAGAGGAATGTATACTCCGAATTTCATGACTCTAGCTGCGGTCATTTGATTGGAACTATTTTTATCCCCTTTTTTCATTTTAACCCCAAAAAGTACGAATTTTGAAAAATCCGTTTATTTCACTTATCTATGCAACCAGAGGAATGTATACACCGAATTTCATTATTCAAGGTACAGCCGTTTGGTCGGTACCATTTTTATCCCTCTATTCCCATTTTATCCCTTAAAAGTACTAATTTGGAAAAAAACTTTTATATTATGTATCTACTCAATTAGAGGAATGTACACACCGAATTTCGTGTTTCTAGCTGTTGTCGTTTAATATGTACCATTTTTATCCCTTTTTTGCCCCATTTTACCCCCTACAAATAAGAATCACTTTATGGTGCACGTTTTTGCTATAAGGGGAATGCGCATACCAAATATCAAGCAAACATAAACAGACATATTCAAAAAACATGCTTAAATACGCTAAAATATTAGGGATTATTATGGGTATTTGTAGTCCTTGTGAGGGAAAAATTTTTCCCTTTGGGCCGATTTCGCCCCATTTCAATCCCAACCGATCTACGACTATAAGACGCATTTATGGAAAATTTGAACGTTCTAGCTCCTTTCGTTTAGATGTTAGCGTGCTTTCAACAGACGGACGGACGGACGGACGGACATGGCTAGATCGTCTTAGAATTTTATGACGATCAAGAATATATATACTTTATAGCGTCTCAGGTGGATATTTCAATGTGTTACAAACGGAATGACAAAGTTAGTATACCCCCATCCTGGAGGTGGAGGGTATAAAAAAACCGGTTTTTTTCTTGGAACAGTAAAAACCAGTAAGGAAAGGCTAAAGTCGGGCGGGCCGACTCTATGATACACTCCACTTTCAATCCGAATACAATTCAATTCGGTGAAAAAGTGAAAACTGGAAGGTTTTTTGTATCCTGTAAATGTATGTGTTAGACAAAAAATTTTATACCGGAAAGGACATTTGTATGAGGATATATTGAAACCTGGAACGAAATAGGTGAAAGATAAAATGTATAGTTTGGCCAAAATCGGTTAAACTTATGGGAGCAACATTTGAATTTGGGCTATATTTAAATATGAACCGATCGTACCCACTTTCACCATTGTTTTGTTTAGTTACATTATAAGATCTTGTGCGAAATTTAAAGAAAATCGAGCACAATATGTGGCTTTTAAAGCGGCAAAAGTCAAATCGGGAGCGACATTTGTATGGGGGCTATATCTAAATCTGAACCGATCTTATCCAATTTCTACATAGTGTTTCTAGTTGGATTATAAGATGTTGTCCCAAATTTAAAGAAAATCGGGTACAATATATGGTTTTTAGAGCGCAAAATTCAAATCGGGAGCGACATTTGTATGGGGCCTATATCTAAATCTGAACCGATCTAGCCCGCTTTAGCCACAGGTGTTTCTAGTTAGATTATAAGATATTGTGCCAAATTTAAAGAAAATCGATTAGAATATGTGGCATTTAAAGCGGAAAAAGTCAAATCGGGAGCGACATTTATACGGGGGCTATATCTAAATCTGAACCGATCTTACCCAATTTCTGCATAGGTGTTTCTAGTAAGATTATAAGATGTTGTGCCAAATTTAAAGAAAATCGAGTACAATATGTGGTTTCTACAGAGGAAAATGTCAAATCGGGAACGGCATTTGTATGGGGGCTATATCTAAATCTGAACCGATTTGACCTATTTTCACCACAGATGTTCTTAGTTTAAATATAAGATGTTTTGCCAAATCTGAAGACAATCTGATACAATATGTGGTTTCTAGAGCGGAAAAAGTCAAATCGGGAGCGAAATTTGTATGGGAGCTATATATAAATCTGAACCGATCTGACCGATATTCACCATGGGTGTTTCTAGTGGAAATATAAGATGTTTTACCAAATCTGAAGACAATCTGATACATTATTTGGTTTCTAGAGCGGAAAAAGTCAAATCGGGAGCGAAATTTGTATGGGAGCTATATATAAATCTGAACCGATCTGTCCGATATTCACCATGGGAGTTTCTAGTGGGAATATAAGATGTTTTACCAAATCTGAAGACAATCTGATACATTATGTGGTCTCTAGAGCGGAAAAAGTCAAATCGGGAGAGAAATTTGTATGGGAGCTATATATAAATCTGAACCGATCTAACACATTTTTACCACAGGTGTTTCTAGTTACAATATAAGATGTTTTGCCAATTTTAAAGAAAATCTGTTGTAATATGTGGTATCTAGAGTGAAAAGAGTCAAATCGGGAGTGAAATTCGTATGGGGGCTATATCTAAATCTGAAGCGATTTTCTTCAAATTAAATAGCGTTCGTCCTTATCCCGAAAAACATCGTTGTGCAAAGTTTCATTTGGTTCTGTCTACAATTGCGACCTGTATCGTGATTACAAGAATATATGGACGGACGGACGGACGGACGGACGGACAGACAGACAGACAGACAGACAGACGGACATTGCTAAATCGACTCAGAAAGTGATTCTAAGACGATCGGTATAATTAACAATGGGTCTATCTCGTTTCCTTTTGGGTGTTACAAACAAATGCACAAAGACATAATACTCTCGTGGAGTGTATAAAAATGGGCATTTATTCATTATAGGGTAATTCCACTAAATGTTGACCTTTGTGCATACTCGTCCTTGGGGATAGGGCATTTCATAATCAGATTACGCGCACTGAAGTATTCTGAAATTGACTCCAAAAATTCAACTCGGTAAAAAAGTGAAAACGGGAAGAATTTTTGTATGTTTCCTAATCATAGGCAATATGACCTGGTCCAATTTGTCAAATCGAAAAGAATACTTGTATCGGGGCTTTATCTCTTTAAAAATAAGTTCTTCCATTTCAAATATAACGTGTTACGCTCAGTTCGAAGAAATTCGGTGAAAATTCGTGGTTTCTGGGGCGGAAAAAGTCTTTCTGGGAGCGATATTTGCATTGGAGCTATATCCAAATCTGAACCGATCTGATCCATTTTCACTATGGATGTTTCTAGTTGAAAAATAAGATATTTTGAAAGATTTGAAGAAGATCGGTTAAAATATGTGGTTTATAGAGTGGAAAAAGTGAAATCGGGAGTGAAATTTGTGTGGGAGCTATATATAAATCTGAACCGATCTGACCCATTTGCACCATGGCTGTTTATAGAACAAATATAAGATATTTCTCCTAATTTGAAGAGAATCTGTTAAAATATGTGGTTTATAGAGCAGAAAAAGTCAAATCGGGAGCGAAATTTTAATGGGAGCTATTTATAAATCTGAACCGATCTGACCTATTTTCACCATAGGTGTTCCTAGTTTAAAAATAAGTTTTTTGCCAAATCTGAAGACAATCTGATAAAATATGTGGTTTCTAGATCGGAAAAAGTCAAATCTGGAGCGAAATTTGTATGGGAGCTATATATAAATCTGAACCGATCTAACACAGGTGTTTCTAGTTCAAATATAAGATGTTTTGCCAATTTTGAAGAAAATCTGTTAAAATATGTGGTATCTAGAGTGAAAAGAGTCAAATCGGGAGTGAAATTCGTATGGGGGCTATATCTAAATCTGAACCGAGTTTCTTCAAATTAAATAGCGTTCGTCCTTATCCCGAAAAACTTCGTTCTGCAAAGTTTCATTTGGTTTTGTCTACAACTGCGACCTGTATCGTGATTATAAGAATAGATGGACGGACGCACAGACAGACTAGAGATGTGCACGTGAGTGATTATTGTGTCACGTTCACGCAAGCTCACGAAAAAATTGAATCACGCACGTTCACGCACGAAGATTTTTTCGTTACGCACGCTCACGTGAGTAAAATAAATTTTGCTCACGATCACGGGTGAGTCACGCGTGTATCACTTGATTCACGTAAATCACGTAAACAATTTCCACAAAGAAAATAGTATATACATTCTAAATCGAAATGAGTAACGCCGGGCAAATCCGAAAATTTTATTATTTAAATCACCACGTTTGCGATGTTTGTCTTAAATTTATATTTTTAAAGTAGTATTCAACATTACAGTGTGATATATCGTATAGTTTAACGCAAAACAAGTTAAAAGTCGGACACTGGCATAAAATCCAAGTAGAAATCAAAGCATATACCCAGATATCTATTTATTGAATTAACAATAAGGGGGTTTCCCATATAAATACAGTGACTAGTGTTGGTGCAGGGAATGCTTGCTTAAATAATAGAAAAATAGAAATTATACCTGCATTGATTTAGAAAAAATGTATGTATGATTTTTATTTTGAATGGAAAACTTCACATTTTTAAACGAAATATAATGAAAATAAAAGAATTAATAAGTATATGCGACTCACGAAAAATAACGTGATTCACGCAGACATTAGACTCATGCACATTCACACACGAACATTTGTTCGTTCCTCACGTTCACGCACGCTCACGTGAGAAAAGTAAATTTTGCTGATTCACGCAATTCACGTGAGACGCGCCCATCTCTAAGACAGACGGACATTGCTAAGTCGATTCAAAAAGTGATTCTAAGTCGATCGGTATAATTAACAATGGGTCTATCTCCCTTCCTTTTGGGTGTTACAAACAAATGCACAAAAACATAATACTCTCGTGGAGTGTATAAAAATGATTTTTCAGAGCCAAAATTTCTGTCTTTTCACAAAAATGAGCGCTGTGGCATCAATTTCCTCCCGACGTTCATTATTTGGGCATCATTTTAGATATTTATTTTTTACGACATAATTCCACAGTTGTAACTAAAACAAGTAAAAACGGCGTTAAGTTCGGCCGGGCCGAACTTTATATACCCCCCACCATGGATTGCATTCCACAGAGGTTGTCGGTTTTCGTAGAAGTGCAGTAGTATTACAGGAAAATATAAATTTTTTAATATAGACAAACCAAAACAAATACAAATATTGAAAAATAATTTTGTAAATAAATATAATATTTTAATTATTTCAAACCATTATTTATGTAAAATCAAAAAATAAATATTCTTATATTTATATTTTCAAAAAGCTTAAATACCATAAATATTGGTAGATAGTGGGTGCTACAGTTGGTTGTATTTCCATTCTATTTTAATTCCAAAAGTACAAATTTTTAAAATCCATTATCAGACGTACATAGTGCAAATAACCTAACTTCATGATTCAATCAATTTTTGTCGTAATAGAAAAGGTACGAATTTGGATAAAAAACATTTTATTTTGCGTGTCTATGCAGGCAGAGGAATGTATACACCGAATTCCATAATTCCAGCTGCGTCCATTTGGTTGGTACCATTTTTACCCCCTTGACGTTTCTACGCAACTAGAATTTCATCATTCTAGCTGTAATCGTTTAGTTGGTAATATTTTTATCCCTCTGTACCATTGTATCCCTTGAAAGTATGAATTTCGAAAAATCCGTTTATTTTTCGTGTCTACGCGGTCAGAGGAATGTATACTCCTAATTTCATGACTCTAGCTGTGGTCATTTGGTTGGTACTATTTTTATCCCCTTTTTTCTTTTTTACCCCAAAAAGTACGAATTTCGAAAAACCTACTTTATATGGTCTCATGTCGATATTTCAAGGTGTTACAAACGGAATGACAAAGTTAGTATACCCCCATCCTGGAGGTGGAGGGTATAAAAAGAAAACGCCAAAATATACTATAAACGTGCAATAATTCATTAACAATTAAACAATTTAAGCTTTATGTCCGTGGTGACAGCAAATTATTTTTTACTGTATGGATTGCGACCCATCCTACTATACATATCCAAATTTCATATTTTTAAGTTAAATTGTTTCATTTTCAGAGCTATTATATATATATATATATTGATGCCGTTTTTTAAATATACACAAAATTGCACAACAAGGAAATTGTTGATTGCGAACAAATCTATATTTTTATAAAACTACAAAACATAACAATGCTGTATTTATTGTCTGGTATTGTTTACATTCAAAATCAATTTGCTTATTGATTGGATATGAAAAATATTTTCTATAGATTTGTTCTGTGATTCAATTTCTTTATCACAATTTTAAAATAACTTTACATTTGAATACTTCAATTTTGTAATTGCATTTTATTATTCCTGCGGTTGAGGCCTGTGCCTTAACTTGAATTAACGTTCGTTGATGGTGAAAACAATTGAGCGCCCTCGGCATCGCGCTCCCGGAGTGCCACCTGTTTGTGTGAAAAAATGTTATGCATGAAATGTGGAAACAATTGTTTTGCGTCAAAACCAACAGAAAAAAAATCACCTTAAGGGCGCAAAAAAATCTTGTTGTTGAATGAAAACGTTTTCACAAAAATAAAAACGAAAAGAGTGCCAAAGTGAAACATTTAAAATAAACAATTGAATCAAAACAATTCGGCATTCTATAAAATTATTTAACCTAATGATTGACATTTCATTGAGAGGTTGGGCAAGGGCATCACAGCTCACAACTTTTCAAATCAAATCACAAAACACAGATATTTGATCTCTTGATGCAATCATATGAAATCCAAATACAATGTTGTGCAAACATTTTGCTCACTCATCATCATTCAGAATAAATAGATTGATTTAGACAAAAACTACAACAGCTTCAGCTTCATGAAATCGGAGAAAAACATCTTTTATTTTTATGGCAAACCCTAAAAAGGATACAATGAACTGTGAACTATGCAAGGATAACATTTGCTTAACACCCCTCCTGCAGTCACTCCCCGCAATACAGATGTATTTATTGTGTCGTTCGATGTAATGTCGCATTTATATTGTATCAAAATATTATTTGTTAGCAGCAGAATGGTGACGAGAACACCCGATAGTTGTATATGTTTATACACATGTATGTGACATATGATACTTTCCACGTCCATATGTGACGAAATTGTGGCACTCGCATTTCACATTCACTGTGATTTGTATTCGTATGTGTCCACATATCATGTGAATGATGAAATGAAATGCTGGAGGAACCCCTCTAGCTGCCATTGGGTTCCATTGAGCGATCCTTTGTGCACATTGCTCTCCATTGTGGATTAACGAAAATAGTTTCCATTATAGTTGTGTGATTATGTTAACATTTGCACTATTTTGCAATACAAAGGAAATTGTGAAATTTGTTATATGTTTTTAAATAAGTTGAATGAATGCATAGATGAGAAGTTATGGGATGTCATTTGTTAGTATAAATAATAGAGGAGGGTGAGAAGGAAGAAATGAAGTGTCAGTTTAGCACAAATTTTAATGGAATTTGTATATGTGGTGTTAAGTTACTTCGAATTTGTATGGGGACCAATCAAGATGTTAAAAATTGTTGACAAACAAAAGGTCACTCACATATCCTTTTTAGAAAAAATATAGAAAAATCCCATAATGTAAGTGCCGAATTGAAATCTATTTAGGAGTTTTGAACTAAACAATTTGCTTCAGAATTAACATAACTCGTTTATTTAAATTTGTGCCATATTCTTTGTTGATTCAAATATTAATGAACTTGAAAAATACTTTTCAATTTGTTAAAAAAATACTTGCATAATAATGTATGAAGCAATTCTCGTTTCGTTTTATTTCTTAAAAAATTTCCACCATATTTCAGCCATGTAAACCACGCTTATAAGGCAAGGCTACCAATACGTTTACATATCTAAATAACACTTCAAGTCAATTCAAAAAATAAATACTCTTATATTTATATTTTCAAAAAGCTTAAATATCATAAATTTTTGTAGATAGCGGGTGCTACAGTTGGTTGTATTTCCATTCTATTTTAATTACAAAAGTAAAAATTTTGAAAATCCATTATCTCACGTACATAGCGCAAAATAACCTAACTTTATGATTAAACCAATTTTTGCCGGAAAAGTAAAAAAGTACGAATTTGAAAAAAAATATATGTTGAGTGTCAGAGGAATGTATACACCGAATTCCGTGATTCTAGCTGCGGCCAGTTGGTCGGTACCATTTTTATCCCTTTTTTTATTTTACCCTCTTAAGAGTACGACTTTCTAAAATCTTTTTATTTTACGTGTCTACGCAATTAGAGGTATGTACACACCGAATTTCATCATTCTAGCTGTATTCGTTTAGTTGGTACTATTTTTATACCTCTGTACCCATTCTATACCTTTAAAGTACGAATTTGAAAAAAAAAAACTTTTATTTTACGTGTCAACGCCGTCAGAGGAATGTACACTCCGAATTTCATGCCTCTAGTTGCAGTCATTTGGTTGGTACTATTTTTATCCCCTTTTTCTGTTTAACCCCAAAATGTACGAATTTCGAAAAATCCCATTATTTCTAGGTGCAGCCGTTTGGTGCTTTCAACAGACGGACGGATATGGCTAGATCGTCTTAGAATTTTATGACGATCAAGAATATATATTTTATAGGGTCCCAGCTCGATATTTCAAGGTGTTACAAACGGAATGACAAAGTTAGTATACCCCATCCTGGAGGTGGAGGGTATACAACTATTTTGGTATTCTTTAACTGAAGTTTGTCGTTGGCAGAAATGAAGATCGTTTTTTCGAAATATTATAATATTATATAATTTCTTTTACTTAACAAATAATAAAATAGGACTTATCGACCAATGGGATTTATGGCCGTTTTCGTGGTGCTCGAAACCTTCGGGCAGCGTTAATCAGAGGCCCTGTAGGAAATGTCGTTAGTAAAACTTTACTGATTCAGTATCGACTTTGTCACCAGTACATTGACGATTTATACGTTTATTGTTCACATTTAACACAAGCTTGTTCCTAAGAATCCACTACTGACCTAAGAACAGTAATATGGAGACAGTGATCCATTGCTACATTTTAATAAATTTATTTATATATTTTTTTTATTCAACATTTAATTTAAATTAAACTATACATATGAACTCCCTAGCCAAGAAAAAATAAAAATTAAGAAATAAGAAAATAATAAAATAGGATCTTACAGCACTGAAACAACCAAGTTTCATGGTGAAATACCATTTAAGTAATCAATAATTCTGTCGGCACTTTAGAATCTGTTACTAGATTTCCAATATTAAACAGTTGTTTAAATTTAAGATTTGTACTGCCGATTACATTGACTTTGAAAGGTAGAATATCATACATTTTTGTTTTTATTTTTTGGTTAATGTTTGACATTTTCAAAATGGGACGCGTCCGAAGATTGTTTGACAGGAGAGATTTCAGATGTTTTCATCTTGGTGTTCAGTTCAGAGAAATCACACGTGACTATTGAGAAGTCACGACGAGTCATTGGGCAATTTTTCTTCGAAAATGAGCAAGGAGCCGCTGTTACCGTCAACGGTGAGCGTTACCGTGCCATGCTCACAAAATGACCTAAAATTTAAGAGAATAACAAAAAAGGTCTACCAAAAAAATGAAATCAGAACACAAAAATAGCCTTTAACTTAATTTTTTCCTTTTTTCGACATCTTTTTCTATTATGAAACTTGAAGTTAACTTGTTCTCTGTTATTTCTTTAAAAGTTGAAGTGTTATAGCGAAAATGACTAAATTTGTTTACTACGAGTGGAAATTTTTGTCCCGTCCGTTCTGTCGCGCCCGTATTTCTGCTGTACCTAACGAACAAAATATATCATCTGACCTTCATTTTCATGTATAAATTATAATTTCACTAGTCCGGAGACTTAAAAAAATATAAACTTTATTTGTTGATAATGAGAATACAACTGAATTTTGTTTTACATTATTTTCTTATTGATACTTTACAATTTTGATTTATGCTAACTTAAGCTATTTCAAAGTATTGACTTAAGTAATTCCACGGAATTGAGTCGTCAGCGTCTGCAGTCAGTTACTTTCGGTTAAATTGGGTTACGTGTGTCAATGCTCTGTATTTTCAAGCGTTGCACATTTGTGGGGTGAATGTTTTAATGTCTTTGTCATTAACACCTCCCCTCTTAATTCCGAGCGTCCTCGATCGGTTAAAAATATGGTATGTGAGAAATGCGTGTTATTCCTTGTGGTTCTGTCTGCTGGTTTTCTGATAATTCTGGCATGGAGATATGTGTATGATTACATGGATTGATAGTGGGTGGGTTGATAACCAATTCCCTTTTTCTTCTGCAGATTCCAGATTTTACAAGTAAAATAATGGATAGTAGGAGTGCCAGTGAGGAGAGTCCAGAGTTTGTGGTTAGGCTCCATACATGTTTGTTTCCCAACAGGCTTATAGCTTGGGTGTTATTGTTTTGAAGTTCTTTAATTATTTCTAAAGATACCGTTTCTTCCACATTAAACGTAGTGTGTTTTGGTTGTAATATAGCTGGTAGAGGTTGAATATTTGTTACTTCGAAAAATTCGTATGATTTATCAAATATTTTAACCGTTGCGTTATGAAATTGTAGGACATATGTACCGGTAAGATTTTGAGGCTCTCCATTTATGTTGACTGTTCCCCTGAACTGATTTAGCAGAATTGTACCAGGAGATATTTCTTCAACTGCTGGAATATGGCGATTATCAATTACACTGCAGTTTGATGTCCTGCTGTTTATTAGGTTATTTAAACAAGTATTAGTTTCTATTTCTTGTAAGTTTGTCTTCTTACATATAGTAATATTATTATAATTTTTGCATTGTTTTCTTATACCATATATTGTTTTGTTACATGTTAATACATTTTCGAATGCTAGTTTGTTTACAAATTTATCGATTTTTACAGGTTTTATTAAGAGTTTGTTACAAAATGAGTCATTTGTTATTGGTATACTTATGATGTAAACAAGTGAGTTGGTATTTGACGCGATTTTTATCTCTGCAAATTCAAACGTTTGTTCAATATTAACAAATGGTATAGAATCTTTAACTATAATATTTTTTACAATATCTATTTCTTCTGGAGACAGTATAAATGAGTTTACGACTCCTAATTTTGCCCAATGAATGGCATACTGAATATTAATTATTTCTTGTTTAAGTATATCGATTTTGAATTTTAATTTTGCTATTAGCTTTTCTCTAGCAACATCGTTATAATTTATAGTTCTAATTATCTCATTTGTTGTTTTCGTTAACTCGTTGATTTTTTCTAACGAAAGTTTATTGATGACGACCTGTTTATTGTTATTGACCAATATTTGATTGGTTTTTTGCGTTACTATCTCAAAATCATCATGGTCAGGATTCCCTGCGATCCATTTCCATGCTGATCCTATGAAGTTTAAGGATCTTTTCATCCTTGGTTTTAACCTATCCAAGTATCCTTGTATCTGTGTCATTTCGTGGCTGAGGAAGGGATGAAGGAAGTGGTAGTCACTAATATTTTGAGATAATGTTTTCTGCATGGTGTCAATTAGGTCTTGATATTTGTCAATTTCTATGACGTGGATGATTTTGAACGTTCCAGTCTCGAGTTTTGCCGGTCCAGAATCAAGGGTTACAATTTGAGAGTTCGAGTAGTCGAGAATTTTAATCTCCGCCATTGTCATGGTAGAAAGTAATCTGAAATATATTTAATTAATTTCTAATATTGTTTTTGTGTATGATTCTTCCGGATTCTGTAATGATAGTTGTGTTTTTATTTTCCTTAACTATTTCTGGTCTGTAAGTTTTGCTAAGTTTCGTCCCTAGTCTTTTGTTTTCTTTCACAAAAATCTCCTGTCCTTGCTCATAAGTTTTAGGTTGGGATCTAGATTTATTATGATAGTCAATATCACCTAATTGTTTTTCTTTAAGTTTTTGAGATATTTCGGTTCTTTCCTTCTCCAGGTCCTGGGGGTCTGTACTAACTTTCTTCCCGAAAAATGCTTCGACTGGTTTTCTCCGAATAGTCGAATGTATCGAATTGTTATACTCATAGATTGATCTATGTAGAAGTTCTGAAAACGATTTGTGAACGTTGTCTGACTTCAGACAACGCATTATCTCTGACAGAGTCGAATGAAAACGTTCGATTTGTCCGTTCACGGTGCTGCTGTAAGGGGGAATCTTGAAAACTTTCACATTGTACTGATTTTCTAGCATGAAAATTATAGATTTGGAACTAAATGACTTTTCATTATCGATTACTATTATTTCCGGCATTCCGAAAGAGATGATGATTTCTCTTAGGGGTTCCTTAACATCCTCTACTGCTCTGGATTTAAGAATTTTCGCCTGAGCGTATTTCGAAAATTTGTCTATGGCCGTTAATATTGGCTTCTTCTCCGTAATGTATAGATCTATATGGACAATCTGCCCAGGAAATTGTGGTATTGGTGTTTCCTGTATAGCGACTTTATTCGGGTGCCTTTCATATTTGTTTTCTTTGCATACCTTACACTGCTTTGTAATCTTTTTAATTTTCGCATGCATTCTGGGAAAATAAAATTTCGTCAAAATTTGCGCCTTATTTTCCGTACTGTTTCGATGAGCCCTATCATGTTCTTTTATTATCTCTGCTTCCTGCTCTTCATCATTCTTCAGATCGACAACCATGAATCTAGTGTATTTTGCCTTGTACTGGGAAAAGTTATCGCGAAACACTTCCTGTATTTTCCCGAAAATTTCATAAGTGGTCTTTAAACAGTTTACAACAGATGGATTCAGACATTTTTTCAAGATGTCGGTGAGAGTCACTTCCGTAATATTAGGTTCATTTATTATGTGTCTATGATAAGTAGGAAAAACTATCTCGAATTTATAAGACGGTTGGTCCTCTTCTGATGATATAAGAATCTGATTTTTAAATACGTTTATTGGAGCATCAGTGTACTGTATTAGATTTTGAGATGAACTATCGTCACTATGTTGGGTGGAAGTCATGGAATTTATTTGATTTGTGTTCTTGGGTGGTCTAGATAAAGCGTCCGCAACTATATTAGTATTGCCTGGTTTGTATCTCAGTTCGTAATTAAAATCTTCAAGGAATGCTTTCCACCTCTTGAGTTTGAAGTTTGCATTCTTGTTATTTAAGGCGTATGTCAATGGAAGATGGTCCGTATAGATCTTAATCTTTGCGGAACCATATAAGTAATTTCTGAGAGCTTTAAGAGCCCAAATAATCGCGAGCATCTCTTTTTCATTCGTTGCGTAATGCTCTTCAGCCTTACTGAATGTTTTTGATAAGAACACAATTGGTTTATTGTCCTGGGACAGTACTGCTCCCATGGCGTAGTTAGAGGCGTCAGTTGTCAATTCAAATTCTTTATTAAAGTCCGGGTACGCTAGTATTACGTCCTCCGAAGAGAGTGTTATTTTCAGTTTGTTGAATGCATCTATTCCATCCTGGTCAAGTTGTATAGCCATTTTGCTAGAGGTATGTTTAGACGCACGTTCTGCCTCCCCTCTTAGAAGTGCCGTCAGGGGTTTAGCTATTTTAGCATAATCCCTGATGAAACGTCTGTAAAAATTAGAAAGACCCAGGAACGATCTTAGGACTTTTAGCGTTTTTGGAAGAGGAAAGTTCATTATTGCTTCGACCCTCTTGGGATTGGTCTTTATACCCGCATCTGAGACGATGAATCCTAAAAATTCGACTTCCTGCCTAAGGAATTCGCATTTGTCCAATTGGACCTTCATATTTGCGTTTTCCAGTGTTCCGAATATAGTCGACAGGTTCTCAAGATGTGAATCTTCATCTTCAGCAAATACGATTATATCGTCCATATAGACGAAACAAATTTTTCCGATATGGTCTCTGAGAATATCGTCCAGAGTCCGTTGAAAGATGGACGGCGCATTCCTTAGCCCAAAGGGAAGTCTGGTAAATTCGTATTTACCATTGTTAACAGAAAATGCGGTTTTCTGTCTGTCACTTTCCTTAAGTGGTATTTGATGAAATCCACTTTTCAAGTCCAAGACTGAGAACAATTTGTTTTTCCCCAATTGAGGAAGAATATCATTTATCTCTGGAATTGGATATCTATCTGGGATAGTTTCTGCGTTCAGCTTACGATAATCTATAACCATTCTAAATTTTCTCTGACCAGATGCGTCCAATTTTTTCGGTACAATCCAGATGGGTGAATTGTACGGGGATCGTGAAGGTCGAATAATTCCCTGATCTAATAACTCCTGTATTTGTTTTTCCACTTCCCCTTTCAAATGCATGGGATATGGATAATACCTGGAATATACCGGTTCATCATTAGTGGTCTGAATATCTGCAACTACTGCTGATGTGTATGTAAGTTTCTCGTTCGGCTCATTAAATAAGGATTTGTGATTCTCAATTGTAAGATCTAATTTATGCTTTCTTTCGTCATTCAAATGTTCTGTCCTAATGTCGATAGTATTCACAGACCTGGATATTTTCTGTTGTATTTTGACTTTCATTTCTTTATTTATCAGCATGTAATCTTTTGCTGCGTAGATAACTGCTGATAATTCCTTTAGAATGTCATTTCCCAGTATTCCGTCAAAGGATTTAAGTGTTGGTAATAAAAAAAATTTGAGCGGGTCGTTGTTTTTGTTGAAAAGATTAATGAAGGTGTGCTGTGTTATGGCAGTCTTTCCGCCCACTGAGTTCGCGAAGAAGGCATTTTCGTTTTTTAACGGATTTCTAACAAGGCTGGGTCGGATATAATTTTTGTTTGATCCGGTGTCAATTAAAATTTCTAGAATCTGTCCGGTATTCGTCCTACACTTAAAGAAAGGTAGCGACGAGTTAGTTAATCTAAAAAATGAATGTCAACGAATTCTTGTGTTTCTGTCTGGTCTCCCTCATCAAGAACATCGTATTGGTCCGTAATATAATCATCAAAAGGCGGCAGTTGCTGCTCATTTTCGTAATTTTCTAAATCCGACCTGTACTCTTCAGCATTTGGACCAAAGTTTTCCTCTGTGTTCAAATGAAAATTTCTTTGTATCTTATCGGGCTTTCTCAATTGATCAGACTGATCTGTAGGTCTTTTGCCGATGTAGTTATTATTCGGAGCTGGCCGATTCATATAATTTACAGCTCGTGATCGCATGGATGGATCTATCTCCATTGGTTCAGGTCTAGGTTGGGGTTTCGGTGCATTTGGTCTAGGTGGTTGGAAATTTTGATTTGGATACGATTGTGGATAAGCCAATCGGTCAGTATTATTACGAGGATACACAGGTGTGGTTGCATTATATTGTTGAAAATTAGGGGAAGGTTGCGGCATGAATGCCAACTGTGGGTGAAACGATGTTTGGTTTTGGTATTGAGCTTTTGGGTATAATGGTGGAGTTGGTCGAGAGTTCTGTTTGTTATTTCTACCTATATTGTTATGGGAGTTTGCAAATTGAGCCCTTGCAAATTGGTTTTCCATTTTCAGACATAATTGAAGTGCCTGTGGAAGGTCTGTCGGTTCTTTCATGCCGAGATGTATTGACATCTGACCTTTTAAGCCTCTTATAAATATATCGAGAGCCTTGTCTCTGTAAGTTTGCGCGAGAATATCGAGTGATTCTCTATTTATGTCTAAGCATGACAGTTTATTCATTATAAGTGACAGATGGGCATATACTTCTTGGTAAAAGTCCTGGATTTTATTGTTTCCCTGAACCAGTGTTGTCATCTGATATTCTAATGTGGTCAGGTCACGCTTATCCGCGTAATGGAGGGTCAAACATTTCCAAATACAATCCCAGTTGAGGGGTGTATTGTACGATTCTAAAGCCGCGTCGGCGTTACCGACAATCTTATTCCTTATTGTATTCAGAATTGCAAAGTACTTTGGCGTGCCTTTGCATGAGTCGTACAATTTGAGAATTCTATCTACGCTCTTCTTCCACGAACTATATTCCGATGCATTTCCTGCAAATTCGCGTAAGCTTTTTACGACATCGGGAACCTTATCTAAGTCCGTTAGGTTATTCCTAAATCTATCCTCAATAATTTGGTCGACACCAGCTATGTCAGCGCTTGGTCGCATGTGCTGCCTAATGGCGATTTGACACTGTTGTGCGCAAATTCTCGCAATCGTCTCTTCCGTAATTGCAGTATGTCTGTCATTATTGTTTTGTCCATTATTATTGTCAGGATTAGGGATGTTGAGGATAGGAGGTCTAATGAGGTTGTTTGGATTAGCCATTTTCAATACTATTTAGGTGTTCGTTAATTTTTCTTACAGATTCTCAATTTATTTATGTTATTTTCCACTGTTATTTATATTTTTTCCACTTATTTTCTAGATATTATTTTTGTTTTTAGGAATTCTAATAATTTTCTTTTTCACTTGCAACTAGATGTGTGCTTAATGTAAATTCCCGTAGGAATCGCAATTTTTCCTTAAATAATTCTCACTTTTGTGGTACACTTTCGTTTTACTTACTTACTACTTAGTTTAACTTACAGAACTACAGCTGCTAACATGACGATTTGAAACTCCGACCTGGTCCTTTTCCGTATTTCGTGTACTAGGGTGTCAGCAAGTTTACACTTATCCTCGCCTGATAACCTGTTGATTACACAGCTAGCAGTGGTGATATCCTGTGGGATGTTGGGTGTTGATGTCCTCTCGGGTGTTGGGAACTGATATCCTATGGGATATTTGCTGTTGATATCCTATGGGATATTTTTAATGTTGGGCGCCAATTATAATTTCACTAGTCCGGAGACTTAAAAAAATATAAACTTTATTTGTTGATAATGAGAATACAACTGAATTTTGTTTTACATTATTTTCTTATTGATACTTTACAATTTTGATTTATGCTAACTTAAGCTATTTCAAAGTATTGACTTAAGTAATTCCACGGAATTGAGTCGTCAGCGTCTGCAGTCAGTTACTTTCGGTTAAATTGGGTTACGTGTGTCAATGCTCTGTATTTTCAAGCGTTGCACATTTGTGGGGTGAATGTTTTAATGTCTTTGTCATTAACATATATATGGGAAACTAGTAAATCAAAAAAAAATTTTTTTCAAATCCATGCTTTATGCAAGCAGAATTCTATTGGGCCTAGAAATTCTTTTTTAGTTATCTTTTGTAGAAGGAAAAATTACTGCGTTATCAGAAGCAGAAATA
The DNA here is from genome assembly GCA_947397865.1 of Polietes domitor. Lineage (NCBI taxonomy): Eukaryota > Metazoa > Arthropoda > Insecta > Diptera > Muscidae > Polietes > Polietes domitor. The sequence continues at coordinate 123,565,056 of OX377622.1, forward strand.
ATAGATTTTTAATTTGTGGTTTGTATGGGAGGTACCACGCCCCTTTGTCCATTCCCGCTCATATTTGCAGCAGCACTTAAATAATGCACACCAAACCGACGTACCAAATTTTGTTCAAATACCGTTATCAGGAGCAGAAATAATAGATTTTTAATTTGTGGTTTGTATGGGAGGTACCACGCCCCTTTGTCCAATTGGTCAAATTTTTCCATTTCCTTGTATTGTCATCGAAAATGATTAAGTGTGCAAAATTTGAGCAAAATTGGTTGAGAAAAAAGCTTTCAAAAATTGATTTCAAATTTTGTGGCACACAAACATATATAGAAAGTAACCTTATATAAAGCATGGAAAAAATTCTCAAAAAATAGCTGAACTTTGTATATTTCTATAAGATCTTCAAAAGTACTTCTGTTTCTTGTCGCATCCGTTTCGATGTAAAATTGTTTATAATTTTGTACTAATTTGTACTAAATCCTGACTATATATTTTTAAAATGTAGTACTCTTTAAGCGCTTTAGAACGCTAAAAAGGCTGATCGACTTTTTCAGTTTCTTTCTTGTTTTTGGAGTAGTTTAAGGCGTGCGAATGACGCGTCCGGGCTACTGGGAGATGCCCATATGTTTTATTAAAGTAAAAATAAAGTATTTCCATAACGAGGGCTTATATTCAAAAGTGGCTATGAACCATTTTCTCGAAAATGCGTTTTTGATGCCAAACTATTCTCAGATTTGGATGTCACCTGTCATATAAATTTGAAGAAGAATTTTTTTCTAAAGCCATTTTTTCAAATTTTTCTGATTTGGCTATCAACTCACACGTTAGTTTGTGACTGCATAAGTGGCTATGAACCTACAAATAATATAAATAAAATAGTTCAAAAATGGAGCAGCATAACACAGAATGTTATAATTCTCTACAACGATTTTGTTTAAAACATTTTTCTAGATTTAGGGCATACCATACTATCAATTTCTATCATTAGGCCGTTAATAGCATTTTGGTTCCCAAGTTATCAGGCTAAAATAGGATAAATAGTGGCTGTAATGTCAAAAATTGTGAAAAGTATCTTTAGCAAAACCCGCGTAACTTTTTATCATATTGAGATTACTAAAATATTTTTATGGTATATGATTGCTGACTTCTTTCGGAATATTTGTGTCAGAAAAGTTTTAGAATCCTGAACATCCTGAAACCGCGAATTTTGGATTTTTCAACAATTGCACATATGTTACAAGCGACATTGGTTCTTAATACTTAAACAAAAATTCAGTCCGATCCGTTGGCTACATCGCGAGAAAATCATAAAACAAAAATGTCATGTGTGAACATCATTTTAGCCATATTTGCCGCAAAAATGAAAATTTTCCAAAAATATACAATTTGAAATATTTTTGTAAGAAAATTGGTAAAAGGAATAAAAATGGTACCAATCTGACGGATGAAGCTGGAATCTTTAAATTCGCTGTGTACATTTTCTACACAACATTGCCAACATTTCATAAAAACGTCGAGTTTATAACATGTATTATTTATATATTTGAGCATTAATGGCTATGTGCTTATTTCAAAATTCATAGTGCTCAATTTTAAACGTGCAAAAGTTTCTATGAACCATAAAACCGCGAACAATAGGAAATTTCGAAAACTTTTTAATCGTAGCAATTAGTAATCCTCTTTAGATTAAACTGTAGAATAATGATTCATAATTACTCTTAAAATTAAGGATAAAATCAATTTTTTCGCTCTCCTGAAAAGTTGTGTTTTTGTTCATAAAGGTACCATGTATACCAAATTATATTTTGGCGTAGCCAAATCTTCAGAAGACTGTACGAAATCTCAATAGGATAAAATAATATATAAAAACACAAATAGTTTATGTAAGTCAGTTTGTAATTTGAATAAAACAAGAATTGATTAATTCTTCAGTTTCGACCGACAATGTAATAATTTTAAAATTAAAATAAATTCATTGTTTCAACTAAGACACTATCTAAAATAAATTGAATTTGAAGAAGTTGTTCACATAGAAGCAAAATTAAATTGATTTGTTTCTAGCAACAAACAAACGTGTTCAATCTCAACAAACACAGATCTTCATTAAAAATGCATGTCCGACTGCCACTGCCACCACTCTTTGGTGAGTCGGAGCTGCACTTTTTGTTAAAGTAATTAAATTCTATTATACAAATAATCACACTAATTTTTCCCCTCTTAACTAACGTGGAACAAAAAACCCCGAAAACAAAAACTTTTGATTGATCGCACCGCTTGGCTAAGTTAATGCAACATTTGTTGCGCGCTTTGTTTCCTCTCTCGCTGATTTGCTGTAGTTGTTTTTGTGCGCCGAGCGAGTAGTATGTGTTTCAAGTACTCGAAGCGTGGCAGTGCTGTGCTGTGTGGCAACAAGCATTAGCAACAGCTGCATTGCTTAGCTTTGCTCTTTCCATATAATGAACTCTAATTTATTAAGCAAAACCAAAATGATGGAGGCAACCAACAGCCAAGTACTCGACTCGTACTGTAAAACTCCAAAAAACTAAAAAGCTGAAATTGTAGTCATACAAAGCGAGAGCGAGAGACCAACGTTTGTATCATAATGTGAAGTTAACAAGATTTAAACATCTTGTTGAAAGTGTAGACATCACACACAGTGGGTTGTAAAAACATCAAATATTATTCTAAACAATCACTGCCAAGCCAATCATGGAGTAATAGTTCAACTCTTTATCGCAGAAATATCATGCAACGATTGAGAATTATAACATGTTGTAATTTTTTGTAAGAGTTTTTTATACTCTGAAGCTAAGTATGAATATTGTTCCATGAGGACCATTTAACAACACTTTCATCGAAATTAGGAAATAAAGAATTAACATTCACGGGAGTGTCAAGTAGTGCTTTTAGATACTATTTTGAAGGGACCACACTACTCGGAAACGTCTGCTATATTCAGACTGAAAGATGGAGGTATTTTATGAGATATCTAATATCAATTTCCGATATCTCCTCAACGTCGTGAAGTAATTGTTTCCCGAAGGCCTTGTGCAGTGGGTTTATTATAGAAAGGTATTCGCATAGGAAGTGCTCCACAGTTGCTTCTTCTTTGTCATGGTATATGATACACATTGGCCCAATGTGCATCAAACGGATACAGTAACATTATGGAACGGCAACACCGACGCACGCTGTCCATATATACACCAAATTAAATACTACTAATGCACTTTTTCATATGTATGTATGCATTTCAATGTATGTATGTATCCATATCCATGTGTATGTTTAGATGTACACTATATATATGTATATGAATTGTGGGTATCATTAAAAAAGAGCCATGGATACTACGATGGGATGCGATACTTCCATCCATCCTCCACTCATCTCTCTAAGTTTCCCGTGCAACATGAGTAGAGTGTCTTTTTGTATGTACGCCTGTCTGCCAGCCAGCCTCTGCACGTACATATGATTTGGGGCTACACGATGCTAACAAGTGTATGTAATTATTCAAAAGGTGAGGTATGGTGACTGAAATGTATGATTTAAAGTAAATCGTTATGCACCGAATACACCGAAGGAGAGAGAGAGCGCGGTCGAGAGCGAAGCAAAACAACATTAAGTGTTTTAAATTAAAACGATTTCTTATTTTGTGAATCTATCTTTGAAAGCGTCAAGTGGGCTGCAATGTGGAACATTAAATTAATTACATCAGGTGTGGAAAATACTGTAGACGTTCGTTGATGATTAAGATCAATTGTGGCTGGCCTAGAAAAGCAATTTAAGATAACAAATAGTTTAAAGTTTTAGGGAAAATGAATTGTTTGTGGAGTGCTGATGAGTTCAATGCCCTTTAAACTATGGAAACTATTAGGAGTGTGACCGTCATAAACGGTGAATGGTTTACAATAATAAATTTGGCTGATTTATACTGTCAGCTTAAATTCTAGCATTAATCCCACCGATTAGTTTTTATTCCTTTAATGGAATATTTTTGTCAATTATTTGTTGGATTATGAAAAATTCATAACTTTTTAATGTATTCAAAAAAAAAAATTTCCCAAAAATCTATATTGTAAGTTTTGCATAAAAAATACTGAAATCTGAAGTACTGGCTATAACTACAAATATGTGATCTAATAATCAATATTTTTTGAGGTACTATGGTCCACCAATTACAAAAATTATAAAAAATTACATTCTATGGATATGTTATTTATGGTTATTAAAATTTAAGATTTACCCAAATTTATTTAAAAAATATAAAAAATAATTATCCCCAAGATTAATTAAAACTATCTGACGAATAGTTTCGGAAGTTTTTAAAATTCTGAAAATTATTTTATCCAGCCAAAATGTAAAGAAGAATAGATTCGTGGAAAAACGCTAATGACAATAAATGTTCGGTCATGGTAGATCATCAAGTCTGCATGTAACTTTCGATATTATTTTTAATTAAGTGAAAGATGCTCATTTCTATTTTTTGAATTTCGAGTTTGAAACTATATTATGTATATATTCATAAATGTACCGTGTGACATACATAAAGTTGCAATTAAATGGTTTCGGAGATTTTATTTCGAACTCCGTTATTGAAAAATGTGCTTGCTAACATTGAAATGCATTTGCACATAAATATAGAAAATTGCTGACTGATTACAACCCAAAATGAAACAAAGGAAAAAAATAATAGTACTGAATCGAGAATTGTACTAAATTGTTTTCGAACAAACGAATAATCGAATAACTAAAAATCTGAATAATTGAATACCCTAGAAAGATATCCAATAAAAAATAGAAAGACAAATTTAGTCGCATCCCAAGATCTCAATGTGTATACTTCCCTCTATTTAGTAATTTATTTGAAACAACTTCAAAAAAATTTGCTAGCATGTTATTATCCACTGATAGCCTTTTCCATATTGTCCACTACACAGAAAAAAAAATCACTTGCTCATTTCAACGAAAGAATACAGAATACAGCTCGACAAAGTAAAAAGAAATTACCTTTTTTTCAATTTTCAAAATCTGGAAAACGTGAAGATCTGTAATACACACAAATTAAAATTTTTTCTTCGCATTATGAACAAAATATGTTAAAAAAAACATAAAAACAAAAAAGAAATTTTAGTTTTCTTTAAAACCGTGTTCTTTAATACGAAAAGTAGTCAACTTTGGGCAGATTTCTAAAATATATCCGATTTCCCGAATTTTAATGTTAATATAATAAAAAAAATATTGCAAAATCTCTTCAAATGTGTGAGAAACAGATTGACAAAGTCAAAATACGCTTTTATCAATTTTCAAAATTTGAAAAAACGTGAAATGTTTTAATACAAAACAACTAAGGAAGGTTAAAGTCGGGCGTGACCAACTATATGATACCCTACACCCTGTGGTGTAGGGTATAAAAAGGTCGTTACATTTGAACCGGGTATATATATACTACAAATTTCATACTTCTATCTGTATTTGTAAAAAAATTGGACATAAATTTTGAATGAAAGCTATATATAAATCTGAACCGATCTGATACATTTTTAGCATAGGTTTTCTGAAATATAAGACGTTTTCCCAAATTTGAAGGAAATCTGTTAAATATATGGTTTCTAGAGCGGAAATAATCAAATCGGGGGAGACATTTGTGTGGAAGCTATATATAAATGTGAACCGATATGACCCACTTTCGCCATAGATGTTTATAGTTGAAATATGAGCTGGGTTGCCAAATTTTAAGAAATTTTGTTAAATTATGTGGTTTATAGAGCGGAAATAATCAAATCATAGGCGACATTTGTGTGGGTGCTATATACATATCTGAACCGATCTGGCCCATTTTTACTAGAGTTGTTTCTAGTTAAAATAGAAGTTGTGTTGCTAAATTTAAAGAAAATTTGTTAAATTATGTGGTTTTTAGAGCGGAAATAATCAAATGTTGGAATACATTTGTGTGGGAGCTATATATAAATCTGAACTTATATGATCCACTTTCGGCATAAAAGTTTATAGTTGAAATATGAGCTGGTTTGCCAAATTTTAAGAAAATCTGTTAAATTATGTGGTTTATAGAGCAGAAATATATCTATATTTCTGAACCGAGCTATATATATCTGAACCGATCTTGCCCATTTTCACCATAGTTGTTTCTAGTGAAAATATAAGTTGTTTTGCTAAATTTGAAGAAAATCTGATAAAATATGTGGTTTCTAGAGCGGAAAGAGTCATATCATAGGAGACATTTGTATGGGAGCTATATATAAATCTGAACCGATCTGGCCTATTTTTACCAGAGCTATTTCTGATTAAAATATATGAAGTTTTGCTGAATTTGAAGATTATTTTGTTGAAATATGTGGTTTTTAGAGCAGAAAAAGTAAAATCGGGAGCAATATTTGTGTGCGAGCTATATCTAAATCGGAACTGATTTTCTTCAAATTAAATAGTGTTCGTCCTTATCCCATAAAACTTCGTTGTGCTAAGTTTCATTTAGTTCTAACCACAATTGTGACCTGGAATTTGATTACAATAATAGATGGACAGACGGACGGGCATCGCTAAATCGACACAAAATGTGATTCTAAGTCGATCGGTATAATAAACGATGGGTCTATCAGGTTTCCTTTTGGAAACCTGTGGTATATGGTATAAAAATTTAAATTTTTTTCTTCGCATTATGAACACGTAAAAATATGTTTAAAAAAAAAACATAAAAAAATAAGAAATTTTATTTTCTTTAAAATCGAAAAATACGATGAGTAGTCAACTTTGGGCAGATTTCTAAAATATATATAACTTGTGTCCTTGCCTAACTTTGGTTTTTTACACAACTCAAAAATGTCTACTAGAACAAAAGTTATTATATTTTGGTCGATGGATTTTGTTTCTGAACCACTGTGCTTCGTATTTGCGAGCTTTTGTGGTTTAATGGTTTCCTTTATAGTCCGCATGAGTTCATAAGGATTTGCTGTCAAGAATATTTGAAAACACTCCTTTTCGTGTACTGCATCAGCTAAAGTGAAATTATTACTAGCCGTGTTTGGGCGAAAAACTCGATTCAAGTGATCGGCGTAAACTTGTGCCTTATCATTCTCTGAAGTTATCCATTCCCCATTTGTACTAGTCTTATCGAAGTGATTTTCCGAGCAAAAATTCGTAGAATTTGTTTGAGTGAGGCTTTCAATATAACTAGTTTGCCGGCGTCTATCCTCTTTTCTAAGAGCCGCTTGTAATTATACCCTACACCACTTCGTGGTCTAGGGTATTATAAGTTAGTTTCGCGCCAAATGTTTGTAACACCAAGAAATAATCGAGCTAGACCCACCTTTAAGTATACCGATCGGCTTAGAATCACCAGCTGAGTCGATTTAACGATGTCTGTCTGTCCGTCCGTCCGTCCGTCCGTCCGTCTGCTGTCCATCTAAGCTTGTTCGCACTCTACAGGTCGCAATTGTTGTCCGATTGTCATGAAACTTGGCAGAAGTTATTTTTTCTGGCGAAGGACCATCGGTATTGGAGGAAATCGGTTCAGATTTAGATATAGCCCCCATACAAATGTCGCTCCCGATTTGACATTTTCCGCTCTAGAAACGACATATTGTACCCGATTATCTTTAAATTTGGCAGAACATCTTATAATCCAACTAGAAACATGTATGCAAAAATTGGGTAAGATCGGTTCAGATTTAGATATAGCCCCCATACAAATGTCGCTCCCGATTTGACATTTTCTGCTCTAGTAACGACATATTGTACCCGATTTTCTTTAAATTTAGCAGAACATTTTATAATCCAACTAGAAACATGTATGCAAAAATTGGGTAAGATCGGTTCAGATTTAGATATAGCCCCCATACAAATGTCGCTCCCGATTTGACATTTTCCGCTCTAGAAACGACATATTGTACCCGATTTTCTTTAAATTTGGCAGAACATCTTATAATCCAACTAGAAACACGTATGCAAAAATTGGGTAAGATCGGTTCAGATTTAGATATAGCCTCCATACAAATGTCGCTCCCGATTTGACATTTTCCGCTCTAGAAACGACATATTGTACCCGATTTTCTTTAAATTTTGCAGAACATCTTATAATCCAACTAGAAACACGTATGCAAAAATTGGGTAAGATCGGTTCAGATTTAGCTATAGCCCCCATACAAATGTCGCTCCCGATTTCACTTTTTCCGCTCTAGAAACCACATATTGTACCCGATATTCTTTAAATTTGGCAAAACATCTTATAATGCAACTATAAACACCTATGCTGAAAGTGGGCATGATCGGTTCAGATTTAGATATAGCCCCCATACAAATGTCGCTCCCGATTTGACTGTATCCGCTCTAGAAAAGACATGTTGTACCCGATTTTCTTTAAATTTGGTACAACATCTTATAATCCAACTAGAAACACCTATGCCGAAATTGGGTAAGATCGGTTCAGATTTAGGTATAGCCCCCATACAAATGTCGCTCCCGATTTGACATTTTCCGTTCTAGAAACGACATATTGTACCCGATTTTCTTTAAATTTTGCAGAACATCTTATAATCCAACTAGAAACACGTATGCAAAAATTGGGTAAGATCGGTTCAGATTTAGATATATCCCCCATACAAATGTCGCTCCCGATTTGACATTTTCCGCTCTAGAAACCACATATTGTACCCGATATTCTTTAAATTTGGCAAAACATCTTATAATGCAACTATAAACACCTATGCTGAAAGTAGGTGTGATCGGTTCAGATTTAGATATAGCCCTCATACAAATGTTGCTCCCGAATGTTTAACCGATTTTGGCCAAATTTTTCATATTATATTTCACCAATAAACAGACATGGTGAAAGCGGGTCACATCGCTCCAGGTTTCAATATACCCCCATACAAATGTCCTTTCCGATTTAACATTTTTTGTCAAACACATACATTTACACAATGCAAAAATCCTTCCCGATTTCACTTTTTTACCGAATTGAATTGCAATGGGAATTGTTTGGGTGATGCCCATATGTCCATACTTTGGTATAACTTTGGTATACTACTGTATAATTTGTATTTATCTGTCGGACAATTGGATCAATTACCATATTATTTACCATATTCGTTAAATTTGACTAAAAATGAATTTATAGCATATAAATTATATGAATATAATTTATATAATTTGTATGAACTACATAAAATTGATCCCATGAAATACCTGGGATTAGTAATCAAAGCGAGGTACATACGCAGGGAGTGGTGTAGGGTATTATATAGTCGGCCCCGCCCGACTTTAGCCTTTCCTTACTTGTTTTTAGTTGCTTCAGTAAGTCTAATCTGATGTGGAGAGATAAAGTCAAGTCCATTTCGATTTTTAAACATATCATTTATACTTAATTCAATTTATTCTCTAATTATGGATTCTCTAAATATATGCCCCGAATATATCTTTAATAAAAAACTCTATAATATACAACCCAAATATCTAACTTGAAAGTGAACCAAAAGGTCTACGTAGCCTCCATACAAATGTAACTCGGATTTACCAAAACAGTAAAGTATCACCCCTGGTACTAGCGGATTTTTTTTAATAAAATAAAATTGAGTTGGCAAGTGATGGGAAAGGACAAATTGAGCATCCGCGTTAAAGAAAATACCTCGTAAAGCAACGTCATGTTAAATGAATTCATTTGTGATGATCCGATTATTCACAAATCCCAGATCTCAAGATGGGGAATATTTTACGCTTAGTCAGATGCTCGCCTTTTACTGCGTGCCGCTAGAAATTTACTGCAGAATCATCCCAAATCCATGCGATCCATAAAATAACCGATACAATCCACTTTTCACTCTTGGTGTTTCTGGATGAAATATTCATGACTAGTTGTGACAAATTTGTCAATAATTGGATATTGTAATGCAATGAGCGCAATGTTTACACTAACGAACACTCGTCTTGATAATAATGTTATAGAATTGATACAACACAACCACCTCAGACTGCCAAAATCGTTCTGAACTAATTGGAAACCACTTTACAAAAAGGCTTCCTTGAGCTTGCCACTGCCTTCACGATTTTGAAAGACACGTCCCTATACCCTCTGGACGACTTTACGCCTACCTCAAAAATCAGGGCAATTTCCTTATAAAACCTGTCATGATTTCATAGGATTATAGTGAGTGAAATGTTGCCTTTCTTGTTTTTTTTTCTTTTGACTTCAAACAAAAAGGACAGCAAGTAGTGAAGTCTCTAATGGATTTTCCATAATCTCAGGTATGCGTATGTGTTCATGAATTTCCAGCGATTTAAAGTTACCCGCGCACGTAACATGTCGGTAAACAAATTCCCTGTTGTTGGGAGAAAGTGCCGGGATTTTCCGTTCTTTTAACACCTGCTTTATTGTTTTTTTATTTCGAACAAATATTATATTTTTTCCATTCCCATTTGCGTTTTTTCTGTTTTCTCTGGCTTCTTAAATAAATATATTCTTTATGAAAATATGTTTTTATTTTCATTTTCATTTCCTTTTCGGCTTTTTGTTGGTTTGCAAAATATAACAAAAAAAATTCACGCCTTCAATGTAAGATGAAGCAATGCGTAAGTGTAAAAAAGGAAATGCAGAGCATGAGGGTGAGCAAGTGTGAGTGTGAGAGTTTGTGTAGGCGATGTTTATTTCCTTTTGAACAAATCAGTTTTCATAATGTTGTTTTTGCTTTGTAACACAAGTTAATGTTTGGGATTATTCTTAAAGAAAACATCAAAATCTCACGCCAACCGACACAAACATTCACACCACAGCTCAAACAGACACACAGATACTCACACTTATCCATACTCACACCGACTAACCAAATCAATTTTTCAATGTGTTTGCATATGCCAGAGCATTTCAACGTTAAAGGATAACAGGCGAAGCAAAAAAGAACATATAAAAGGATAAACATACTTTACACTCGCTCACACACACACACACCCTCATGCACTAATGTAAGAGAATGGATGTCGTTGATGCTCTATAACCAGGAAAAAGGAAGCTGAGTAGTACATCACACATATGTGATGATGCTCTGCACACACACACGCATACACACTCCCATGTTAAGCGGTCTGCTTTTAACTCAATACTGTTAACGACAAAGTGGAAGCCAAAGTGTAGATGTAGGTGCGTGTATATGTGTGTGTGTGTGTAAAAGGACGTGTGTAAGGACGAGTAGAGTAGTGTTAGACAAATGTTTGTAAAGGAATTTTCACACTTTAAAATAACACATAAAAAAGATTTACTTATGTTTGAAGATGGCTCAGGAAAAGAAGGAAATGCTAAGGAAATCTATAATAATCCCCCTAAGGAAAATTATAAAATAAACGAGGGCTGAGCAAGAGTTGTGGTATTACAAGTTGGTAAGGTGGGAGCAACACAATTAAAGGAAATAAATCTTTCGATCTGGAAGTTGTTCAAAAAACACACATCCATATTTTTTCGTCAATTTTATAAAAATTGTCCAGCCACTATTCGAATAATTTCTGGGTGTAAGGAAATGATCCAGCAGCTTCAGCAGAGTATTTCAAAACAAGTAAAAAACGGCGTTATTTACGGCCGGGCCGAACTTTTTATACTCTCCGCCATGGATTGCATACCACAAAGGCTGTAGATTTTCGTAGAAGTGCAGTAACATTACAGGAAAATGTATTTTGGTAATTTTATTTTGTTAATATAGCCAAAGCAAAACAAATAAAAATATTGCAAAAATAAATTTTATAAATAAATATAATATTTATACCCTACACCACTTCGTGGACTAGGGTACTATAAGTTAGTTTCCTGCCAAATGTTTGTAACACCAAGAAATAATCGAGCTAGACCCACCTTTAAGTATACCGATCGGCTCAGAATCACCAGCTGAGTCGATTTAACGATGTCTGTCTGTCCGTCCGTCCGTCTGCTGTCCATCTAAGCTTGTTCGCACTCTGCAGGTCGCAATTATTGTCCGATTGTAATGAAACTTGGCAGAAGTTATTTTTTCTGGTCAAGGACCATCAGAAATGAATTTGGAGGAAATCGGTTCAGATTTAGATATAGCCATCATACAAATGTCGCTCCCGATTTGACATTTTCCGCTCTAGATACTACATATTGTACCCGATTTGCTTTAAATTTGGTACAACATCTTATAATCCAACTAGAAACACATATGAAGAAATTGGGTAAGATCGGTTCAGATTTAGATATATCCCCCATACAAATGTCGCACCCGATTTGACTTTTTCCGCTCTAAAATCCACATATTGTACCCGATTTTCTTAAAAATTGGCACAACATCTTATAATCCAACTAAAAACACCTATGGTGAAAGTGGGTAAGATCGGTTCAGAATTAGATATAGCCCTAATACAAATGTTGCTCCCAAATGTTTAAGCGATGTTGGCTATACTTTACATATTATATTTCACCTATATACATACACGTGAGTCACATCGTTCCATGTTTCAATATACCCCCATACAGATGTCCTTTCCGATTTAACATTTTTTGTCAAACACATACATTTACAGGATGCAAAAATCCTTCCCGATTTCACTTTTTTACCGAAATGAATTGTAATGAGAATTGTTTGGGTGATGCCTATATGTCCATACTTTGGTATAACCCAAATGGCGCCCATTCTGATCTAATACAGCTCTAGAAACTACATCTTACATCGGATCTTCATCAAATTTTGCAGATCATGATATTTTTCAACCAGGAATAACTACCGTGAATGAGAAATATATAGGCCCATTTTTTGAACCAGGCCCAGAATGTTGTTATAGGCCCCTTTTGAAATGTCGGTTCTATTACTACTGTATAATTTGTATTTGTCTGTCGGATAATTAGATCAGTTACCATATTATTAACCATATTCGTTAAATATGACAAAAGATGAATTTATAGTAACTGTATAATTTATATGAACTACATAAAATTGCTCCGATGAAATACCTGGGATTAGTAATCAAAGCGAGGGACATACGCAGGGTGTGGTGTAGCCTTTCCTTACTTGTTTTATTATTCCAAACCACACTTTTAAGGCAAGGCTAGCAGTATGTTTATACTGTATAAAGGGTGGTTAAATTGTAAGGGCCGATGTTGAATGTGAACCACACCTAAACGTTAAGTTTTTTCTGCATTTCATTTGGCATTTCTCAATTTCAGACTAACTCAATTTGAACCATGGAAAGATACACAATCGAGCAACGCGTTAAAGTTATTCAGGCTTATTATGAAAATGGGCGTTCAAATCAAAATGAATATCGTGCACTTCGTGATTTTTCATCTTCAGTGATGAGGCACATTTTCACCTCAGTGGATTCGTCAATAAGCAGAATTGCCGCATTTCAGCGAATTGTTGAAAACCCAATGCACCCACAAAGAGTGACTGTTTGGTGCGGTTTATGGGCTGGCGGCATCATCGGGCCGTATTTTTTTCCAAAATGAGGCCGGTCAAGCAGTTACTGGCTATCGTGATATGATAACGAACTTCTTATGGCCCGAATTGGAAGATATGACTGTGGACGATATGTGGTTTCAACAGGACGGTGCCACTTGCCACACAGCTAACGAAACAATTTGAAAGATAAGCCAGCAACAATTCAAGAGCTAAAGGATGAGATAATTCGGCACATTAACGGCACAGAACCTCAATTATGCCTAAGCGTCATCGAAAATTTGGACCATCGGATGGATTTGTGCCGCCGAGGTCGCGGCGTCTAGTTGGCCGATATTTTGTTCCATACATAATTGAACCAATATTATCATAATAAAAAGAAATGACAATAAGTTGTGTTTCAAGACAATTCAAAAATTAAATATAAGACAGAAATCTTCAAAAAGGCTTAAATACCATAAATAATGGTAGATAGAGGGTGCTACAGTTGGTTGTATTTCCATCCGGCCTAAATTCCAAAAGTACAAATTGTGAAATACATTATCTCTCACGTACACAATGCAAGATAACCAAACTTCATGAATCAACCAATTTTTACGAATTTTAAAAATCGTTTTATTTTGCGTGTCTATGCAGTCAGAGTAATCAAATTTCATCATTCTAGCTGTAGCGGTTTAGTTGGTAACATTTTTATCCCCTTTTCCGCCCTTAAGAGTACGACTTTCTAAAATCTCTACAGAATTAGGGGAATGTACTCATTGAATTGCATCATTCTAGCTGTAACCATTTAGTTGGTACCATTTTTATCCCTCTGTTCCCATTGTAGCCCTTGTAAGTACGAATTTGTAAAAAACATTTATTTTTCGTGTCTACGGAAACAGAAGAATATATACTACAAGTTTCATGACTTCAGCTGCGGTCATTTGGTTGGTACTATTTGTATCCCCTTTTTCCATTTCAACCCCAAAAAGTACGAATTTCGAAAAATCCGTTTATTTTACGTGTATATGCAATCAGAGGAATGTATACACCGAATTTCATTATTCTAGGTAAAACGCTTTGGTACCATTTTTATCCCTCTATTGCCATTTTACCTCTTAAAAGTACGAATTTGTGAAAAATACTTTTATATTGTGTATCTACTTAATTAGAGGAATGTATACACCGAATAGGTACTATATTTATCCCTTTTTCCCATTTCACTCCCTACGAATATGAATCACGTTTCAGCTACAAGGGAATGTTCATACCTAATATCATGTAAATATAAGCAGACATATATTACATATTTATACATATTTGGGGTATCTTCAGTCCTTGTGAGTGAACAAATTTTCCCAACCGACTGTATGACGCATTTATGGAAAATTTGGACATCCTAACTCCTTTCGCTTAGATGCTAGCGTGCTTTCAACAGACGGACGGACATGGCTAGATCGCCTTAGAATTAGTATATATATACTTTATATGGTCTCAGGTCTTTATTTCCAGGTGTTACAAAAGGAATGGCATATTTAGTATACCCCCATCCAAAGGTAGAGGGTATAAAACAATAGCAAATTTCGCAGCTCTGATATTTTAAAATACCAGATTTGGTATTCAATACTTTGCGATAGACAATGTTAGCTGCCTCCAACTTTAGCCTTTCCCTGCTTGTTTTTATTGTACCATTTCCTGCAAATTACTATACTACACCCTTAAGTACCAAAGTACTTTGCGAACAGATTTTTTTTTTGGAGAAAAAAGGATTTACCCCCATAGGGATTCTCTGGATTTTTTCGCTAAATTTAAATCTCAAATAATGACCGACAAAAATGTTCATTCCCCTCCCACACACTCCACCACAATGTCTGCAAGAAATTTATTAATAACATTTTAATTGATGATTATGTCACTTGTTTTGGT
The DNA here is from genome assembly GCA_947397865.1 of Polietes domitor. Taxonomy (NCBI): domain Eukaryota; kingdom Metazoa; phylum Arthropoda; class Insecta; order Diptera; family Muscidae; genus Polietes; species Polietes domitor. Next base: position 123,580,361 of record OX377622.1, read on the forward strand.
CGTTGACGAATTGTGTCTAAACTTTAGTGTTGTCTTCAACAACAAGAAAAAACAATGAAAATTGAAAGAAAAGAAAAAATCATGTGGGGGTTACACATGTTGCGGCGTGGTGTCCCCATCACACATCACAGACAGCATTTCGTGGATGTAACAAAAAATTGCTCCTCGATGTCTATTTTTCCGACAGCATTGCCGTGATGTGGTTGTTGTGGGGCGACAGATATCTATTTAATACTTGGCGATGAAAAAACTCTTAAAATTTATAATCTGTAGTTTGACAAACATTAATCAAGCAAAGTGCTTTTCTTTTTTTGCCCCGGTCTCCAGCGAACATTTCACATATTTATATGGTGTTCGGTGAATGAGTGTGTGTAAGATTTCATTTGATTTGATTTGATGTCATGTCTTTTGTTTTTGGCCGTTTGGCTCCTCTCGGTTAAATATTTGTGTAAACTTTTAAGATCGAAAATAAATTGACTTTCGAAAAATCGAGCGAGGGAGAGTGAAATGGACAGCTAGCGAACATAAATATTTTGAAGGTAAACATATGTTTGTCAGATCACCACCATGTAATTTGTCTATATTTTCCCCCTCCGTCCTCTTCGGGTGGGGTGTAGTAAATTTACATGTGAAACACGCATTGATGATAACAACGGGGAACGAGAGAGTAAAAGTGTCAAAAAATGTGTTGTAAAACATAAACAATTTGAATTAAATTGCTGGTTGGGTTCATGATGTGTACAAATTGCGTACATGTTTGGTTTTTTTATGGTAGTATAACAGTTTGATAACACTGTTATATATGTTTTATTTCAAAAGAAAATTAAATTGCATATGGATCTTATACAAATTCCGTACACTATTGTTGGTATAACAGTTTTATAACACTTTTGAAACTGTTATAAATATTGTACAAAGAAAATTAATTTTAATGCTTAGGAAATCTATAATAATTCTCCAAAGAAATTTTGGTGATAAGTGCTGGGGAGGGGATCTTAAGTTGGATTCTAATTGCAGTTTAAATACCATACATTGAATATTTCAAGTTTCACACAAAAAATGTAAAATTTTAATTGGAGTATTTTTGTTGGATACATTTTTTTGTTGGGTTTCATATTTCTACAAAATTTCGTACACCAATAAATGAGTGTTTCATTGTAGTTTTATAACACTCTTGAAACTTTTATAAATATTGTAACTCGAAGGAAATTAATTGGAAGTTAAGTTCTAATTGAAGTTTGAATATAATACATTGAATATTTTAAAAAAGCTAGAAAACGTTGCTGAAAAAATTTTGTTGAATAAATTTTAAATTCTAAACAGTTTTAAAGAAATTGCTGATAAGGTTGCGTACATCAATGGGTGTTTCGTGGTAGTATAACAGTTTTATATCACTTTTGAAACTTGTTATAAATGTTGCAGTTCAATGGAAATTAAATGATTGTTGGATCTTATACAAATTGCGTACATCATTGATGGTATAACAGTTTTATAACACTTGAAGATGTTATAAATATAGTTAATGAAAGGAAATTAATTGGAAGTGGTGTGCTAATTAAGGTTTGAATATAATATAATGAATATTTGAATTTCGCACAATAAAAAGGATGGACAAGTTTTATTTTTTGTCGGATAAATTTTAAATTCTAAACAGTTTTCAATAAATTGCTGGCGGGGTATGTATTTATTCAAAGGGCGAACATTATTTGGTGTTTTTGCTAGCATAACATTTTTATAACGCTTTTGAAACTGTTATAAATGTAGTAATTCGATAGAGATTAATTGGAAAGATGGATTTAATACAAATGTTGTACACCATTGGACATTATATGGTGGTATAACAGTTTAACAACACTTAATACTGTTGTTGTAATTTGATAGAGATTAATTTGAATCTTGGATTTGATATAAATTGCGTACACCAATTGGTGTTTAATGGTAGTATAACAGTTTTATAACGCTTTTGAAACTGTTGTAATTCAAAAGAACTTAATTGGATGTGAGGTCCTAATAGAGGTTTGAATATAATACATGGAGTATTCTAAGTTTGACACAATCAAAATGTTGGAGTACTTTTGTTGAAAAAAAAATAATAAAATAAATTGCTGGTGGGGTTGATATTAAGCACACTATTGTTCTATGCTAGTATAACAGATTTAGAACACTTTCGAAACTGTTATAATTGTTGTAATTCAGAGGAAATTAATTTTAAGTTTTAATATTAATTAATTTAAGTTTTAATATAACAATGAATGTTTTATATCCTGCTCAATAAAAGAGTTGAAAACTCTAAATTGTGGATTTTTTTGTGAAAAATTAAATTCTAAACAGTTTTAAAAAAATTTCTATTGTAGGTAAATTTGTACAAAAACGCTGACAATTTAACGGAAGTATAACAGTTTTATAACAGTTACGAAACTGTTATAACAGTTATAATTTGTGTTGAATTATTTAGAATTTTATTTTAATTAAAATTTGAATATTTAAAATCATTCACCATAAAAAGCTATTTTTTGGAAAAATTAAATTCTAACAGTTCAAAAAAATGACTGCTGATTTTACAGAACAGTTTTAAAAAAAATATAAACTGTTATAACTGTTATAGTTTGTGTTGAATTAATTAGAAATTCCATCTAAATTGTAGCTTCAACACATTTTTATTTAACATTTTATATTCCTCATTGTCTAAAAAGACAATTCCTTTGAAATTCTTCGAAAATAGTTAGAAAATTATCTCGCAAATCTCGACGTAAATAAATCTCCAGGCCCGGATGGCATTTCAGCACTTGTCCTATGTAAGTGCTCTTCGACGCTTGCCCGTCCCCTTCGTAATCTTTTCAACCTTGCATACCGTGCAGGGGTTTTCCCAGCGCGTAGGAAGTTTGTGAACATCCAGCCCATCCCTAAAAAAGGTGAGGCTAATAATCCTGCTAACTATCGACCGATCGCGATTTGCTCAGCGCTTTCGAAGGTTATGGAGAGTATGGTTAACCACCATCTTGTGAGGTATTTAGAAACTAATGACTTGCTTAATGATCGACAGTATGGCTTCCGTAGGAATCGATCTACGGGAGACATGATGACACTGCTATCCGAAAAGTGGAATCGATCTATACACAAGCTTGGTGAGAGTAAGGTCGTTGCTCTAGATATCTCCAAGGCCTTTGATAGAGTTTGGCACGGCGCACTCATATCAAAGCTTATCGCTTTTGGTGTTGGTAGTGACTTCTCTCGATTTATATCGAGCTTCCTCAGAGATCGCACTATACGTGTTGTTGTAGATGGGTTCTCATCCGACGAGCATAGGTTAACCGCAGGAGTACCACAGGGCTCTGTCCTTTCCCCCTCCCTTTTTCTTATTTTCATCGACGACCTCTTGGATCGGACTGTGAATCCAATATACTCATTCGCGGATGACAGCAACCTCTGTCATTCATACTCATTCGATCATAGACCAAGTCGACAAGAAATTGAGGATAAAAGGCGATTGATGGATGAGTCACTTAGCCAGGATTTGATGGCCATTTCTGAATGGGGTCGAAAGAATAGAGTAGATTTTAATGCACGTAAGACCCAGTGCTCCTTGTTGTCTCACAAGCGATTCACTAATCCAACGGTGTCGATTTTAATGAACGGTGTAGATATTTAGCAATCAGATGCTCTCGATTTTCTTGTTGATGTGTCGAAAGAAGCATTCAAATGTTTCGGCTTTTTAAAACGATGTAAGAAATATTTCACTCCCTCTGATCTTCTCAATATCTTCACTAACTACATCAGACCAAAGATGGAATACAACTCCCATATATGGTCGGGTGCTCCAGCTTCATCACTGGAGCTACTTGACCGTGTCCAGAGGAGGGCGATGGTGTTGATAGGTGACGGTAGGATATCCAATTCTATTGTCTCCCTTGAACACCGTCGTAATGTTGGTTGTGTGTCATTGTTCTAGCGATACTTTCATGGTGTTTGTTCTTCGGAAATTCGTGATCTTATACCGCCCGTGAGAATGTTCGGTAGAGATACCCGACTCTCCAGGAACGCTCACCCATTTGTTGTCGATTGGACAACCGGCCGCACTACACATTACAAAATAAATTCGTTCTTCGCCCGTACTATCCGTATGTGGAATCGACTTCCAACAAATATCTTTCCCCTCAATTATGACATTCAGAGATTCAAAATAGATGTCAACAGACACTACTCCCTCTTTCCTCCTTCCAATACCTTATCTTCCTTCTACCAACGCAATGCACTGCATTTATAGGGGACATCCCCTGAGTGTTGGTTCAGTGAAAAAAATTGTCTTATATATCTTGTTTTCGCATTTCCACAGGTTTGTGTCATTCATGGCAATATATTCAGCATAATTTCGTGAACATCGAAAATAGAGGAGTATGGATTTAAGAAGATGATTCAGGAAACTATCAAATAACTATTTATTTACAGTGACATTTTACATAAAACACAGAGAATCAACAAGCATTAAATATTGTCGAATAGACATTATTTCTTCTCGTATTCAGGTTGGTACTTTGTCGCTATGACTGACTGTTAGCTTCCTCCGCCAACCTAAACCTAGACAAACTGTTTCCACTTTTTTATACAAAAGTGATGGCCAGTCTTAGCGCAGCGTCCAATAACTCTTTTATAAATAGATGTGCCTCAAATTGTTCCAAATCTATAACAGATATTTTTTCTGTAATCAGCTTTCACACAATTAAATAAAATTTATCGCCACTAAATCATTTTTTTGTTGGAAAACATTTCAAGTCCACACCACATAAAAAGTAGACCTTTTAACCCCGTTCCTCGCGGAGCCCTTAAAAATTAATCTTTTCCCCATCGATTCATTTATAACCCACCGCAATGAAAGAGAAGGTCTCTGACATTTCTACCGTTTACTATTCACGAAGAATATGTTCGTTTTTTTTCTGTATTAATAATTGTAATTATCATTAGTAGCTGTAAAGATTCATTTTTTCCACAGACATTCACACACATTATGTTTGCCTGCCCGTCCGTCCGTCCAAGCGCCCGGCCAGCTGCCTGTCTGCCCATCACCATCCCAATCACAATCGCTCCATTGTCCATCTTTTGTTTATGGTTAGAGGGGAAAATTCAGAAGTGTTGCTTACGAGTTATTGATTTTGTTGTTTGTTGTATTGTTCAGGTCTTCACGTTGCGAGTTTTTAAACTATTTTATAACGCTTTCAATAACCATAATTTGAATGGCCCGGGGTTATTTAGTGAGTTGTTTCTTAAACCCCTCCCTCCACCACTCTTCAGGCACGGATTCTTTTAATATTTACTTATAGATTTCTGTCTTGTAATGATCGCATTTCAAATTTGGTTTTATTGACGTCTCACGCACATTTTGAATGGGCACAGCCGTACCAACAACACCCGTGGCAGAAACTAGAATGTCGATATTGGTGCGTGCTTCAAATGTAATTGAAAATTGTTTTATTTTTGCTGTAGAAAACGAAACCTTTATTGGCCTGCTTTTTGAAAAATTCCTACCTTTCGACATATGAGTTACATGATTTCGTAGCTCGTGAGTGTGTGTTTTGAGCCACGAACAAGTTTTGCCTTTTGATGCCTTTGGGCAATTTAGGCTTGTTTTGTGTTTTGGCTCGTACGTTTTGAGCGTTAGAATTGTTTGCTTTTTAAGTGGAGAAATAATATTAGATTTATTTTGATTAATTTTTAATTGGCCTGTCTTATGGTAGTTTTTTTCTTGTCTACTCTTGTGTTATTCTTTGTTTGATTAGCTTCATGTTATTTGTTTTAAATAAATACATGTCGACAGGGGCCAGCTTGGCGTCAAAATGCTAGACACGAAGTTTAAAGCTTTTTTGGTTAGTCTTTTCATATGGTTCTAAATTATGATTGTGAAAAAATATTGACATGGAAATAATCACTTTCAATTATATTTCAATTCAATTTAATTTTCCGTGAATTACAACAACGCAGACTCTTGGAGCACGATTTGTGTAAATTTTCGAAGAGTATAACTGTTTTAATAATAATACAACAGCTATATAATTCATATGAAGTGAATATAAAAGAATAAAAGGTTACAAATAATGATAGTAATATTTAGAGATAATTCAATTTCAGAATTTTTGATATCTTTAATAATAAAGACAGATAAACTATTCTCCTGTTAAGCTAATATCTGTGGATAAATCGTACAAGTGTTATATACAATATTACTAATAAATTAAAAAAGATATTCATACAATCTAAAGTAACAACGATGTATTGATAAAAAAAGACAATATTGATGCCTCCAAATATGAATTTATGTTTTCGAAGCTACAGGAGAAGGAACGCATAAATTTAAGATTTATTTATAATTAATAATACATCTTTCGAGTGTGCAATATCATTCTCTATCGCGTTCAATTTCTCCAATAAAATTAGAAATAGACTATCTGATGAGTCTATAAATGCGTTGTCTGGAGGTAGGGTGAAGGAATGGATAATGAGTGAATAGAAAGTTGGGGTTATCTCATATTTTAGTCCGTATTCCCATTGATTCTTTTGAACCAGGAAGATTTCTCTACAAATCAGATGAGGGTTATTTTTTACAAAACCTTTAAAACTTGATTTCGATATGTTTTGCATTCTAAATATAATAATTAACTTTCTTAAATTTAGAATGTTTTATTCAGACAAAAGAGAAACGGAATAAAATTTCCATTTCCTGGGAAATAAAAAGTACAGAGAAAATGCAAACCCTAATTAGCTCCTGCTTTATGTCGAGATAGGAATCTCTATATCAAGGTTCGGCAGGAGTAACACTGTACACTGAGAGAAAAGTCTTTTTTATGATTCTTCACTTTTGCTAGCTTAGTTTTTTCTCCCTACTAAGAACATCGACGTGGGCCAAATCTAACCTTCTCAGTATTCCTACCACAAAGTAAGATCCGGCCACAAACTCTGCCATCGCACATGCAGATAAATCGATATTTACGGCGTGTCAGATAAATAAGGCAGAGACTCGGTTTCAAGCATATTCTCACAAGATTTTAGTATAAACGCCTCTTAAGGATTATTGAAAATTAACAGAGATTTTTGCTATTGGCATTACTGTTAAACTGACTGTAGACCTAGTCCCAAGTAACTCCAAAAGTCCTGAAAAGATAAAATTGAATGTTTTAGATCCCTTACACAAATCTGAATGGACAAAGTTACTCTCTCTCTCTCTCTCTCTTGAGTAGCACTTTGTTGGAGTAAAATGGCTGATGTAGCTGGAAAAGCTGGAGAAGAAATTTGCATATATTTCCTCTTTATATAAATAATTACAATTGGGAGTAACCTCTTTATGTAGACTATATAAAAACAATATACATCCATATTATTTCTACGGAAGTTCATAGGAATTAGCCATCTTCAAATCTACTTAGATGTTGATTTTAATCCTATAGGTACACATAAAGTTGATCCTAGATGGAAACAGTTTGAAACATTTGGTGTGGGTATGTATAACTTGTTATTTTCAATCGGTTTAAACTGGAACCCAGTTTTCCGAAAATCATATTTTCGAACAAACCGAAAACCAACACATCCTAAAAACCGGCTTTTTGATTACTCTACGATACACCTTATAACAAAACATAATATGATGATAGAGTTGAACGTCTGTTTTCAATTGCCCGAGTATATCTCTTGCAGATGCCAGCTCTATCGAGATTAGCTGATAACACAGTAAGGTTCTCCAGAGATCATGATTGAACATAGTAATAAGGACGAATTATTCTCTATCTTTACGTCAACTCAACAGTCATTTTAAAACCAAACAATAATTTTGCAGATTATCCGTCATTTGATTAAAAATGTTTTATTGGTATAACCAACGTTCCTTTATACAGAGTCAAGTTTATTGCAAGATTCCTCGTCATAATTTTTGTAGTCTTAACGAACTTGTACATAAAAGTGAGTCAACGAAACCTCTTCGTTTATAAAAGAAGCAATTACTTCCAGTGTGACCTATGGCTTTTCTTAAGGAAATTTCGATTTGATAGTAGATCTTCAGGAATCATTGAAAAGCTAACTAGCTGGATTTGAATACACAAAAAATTGCGCAATAGGCGCGAGATTTACCCAAGGCTCGGGAAGATCGCTACAGATTGACTAATTACTAACAAGCATGTTGTTGCTATCTATATGAGTTTATTTGTATGATCTCTTTTGTTGCAACCGTGCTGATTTCAATGTTTCAGTCTTTGTAAGAATATATTGCATGCAATCCAGCAATTCATATATTAATTATGTTTTGTCCATGCTCCCAAAACCTAGAATTTTTTGGTCATGTGTAACATTTTCTGATATATTTTGGCTTTATAAAATCGAAATCGATATTAAACAAAAATTTACTAAAATTCCAATTTTCGGCGACGGTACCTTAATAGTTGTACTCTCATTTTGTATATATGATGGCTACAAATCTTGAAAATTCACTTTCACATATCGAAACAGTAATTTAGGAACAGCTTTCAAAGAGTTAAAAAAATTATTTAAAAAATTGCTGGCACAAAAAACCATAATAGGGAAACATATATATGTAAGATATCTATGGATAAATGTAGATGTTAGAACACTCATTGTAGGCCCAAATATATTTTTTTCAAAATCATGATTGTTCTTAGTTTTTTGCGCTTATTATTATATTATAACTTCAACATTTATCCATAGCTCTTCTATAAATATATAGACATTTTATTTTTTAATTTTTTTTGCGGACCATCTTTTTTTTTTGAAAAAAATCTGTTCCTGTACCACTGTTTATATGTGAAAGAGAAATTCATTGCTTTAAGTTCAATCAATTAAACATATTAGCAGGTGTTATTGGACTTTTATTTCCAAAAAAGTACAAACAAGAAAAACGGCGTTATATACCCTCCACCATGGATTGCATTCCACGGAGGATGTCGATTTTCGTAGAAGTGCAGTAATATTACAGGAAAATATATTTTTTAATATAGCCAAACCAAAACAAATACAGATATTGAAAAATAATTTATAAATAAATATAATGTTTTTATTATTTCAAACCACGCTTAAAAGGCAAAGCTACCAATACCTTTACACTATATATATCGAAATAATATATCAAGTTAATTCAAAAAATAAATATTACCATAATACCATAAATATTGGTAGATAGTGGGTGCTATAGTTTGGTGTATTTCCATTCTATTTTAATTCCAAAAATACAAATTTTGAAAATCCATTATCTCACGTACATAGCGCAAAATGATTCAACCAATTTTTTCCGTAAAAGTAAAAAGTACGAATTTGGAAAAATCTTTTTATTTTGCGTGTCTATGCAGTCAAAGGAATGTATACACCGAATTCTATGATTCTAGCTGTGGCCATTTTTATCCTTTTTGCCCCACTTCACCACCTACGAATAAATATCACTTTATGGTGCTGGTTTTTGTTATAGGGGGAAAGCATACCGAATATCGAGTAAGTACAAGCAGACATATTGAAAAACAAGTAAGGAAAGGCTAAAGTCGGGCGGGGCCGACTTTATGATACACTCCACTTTCAATGCGAATACAATTTAATTCGGTGAAAAAGTGAAAACGGGAAGGATTTTTGTATCCTGTAAATGTATGTGTTTGACCAAAAATGTTAAATCGGAAAGGACATTTTTATGGGGGTATATTGAAATCTGGAACGAAATATGTGAAATATAATATGTATAGTTTGGCCAAAATCGGTTAAAGATTTGGGAGCAACAGTTGTATTGGGGCCATATCCAAATGCATAGGTGTTTCTAAAGGGTGATTTTTTAAGAGCTTGATAACTTTTTTTTTAAAAAAAACGCATAAAATTTGCAAAATCTCATCGGTTCTTTATTTGAAACGTTAGATTGGTCCATGACATTTACTTTTTGAAGATAATTTCATTTAAATGTTGACCGCGGCTGCGTCTTAGGTGGTCCATCCCCTTAGTCCAATTTTGGCATTTCCACGTTTTTGAGTAACAGAGACCCAATTGGTGCGAACGGCGACGAATCGAAAATTGGTGGTCATCATTAACACTGGCCGATACAGCTGCGATATTTTCTTCAGTTCGCACTCTACGTAAGCGTGTTGGTGGTTTAATGTCCAACAATGTAAATTTGGTGCGAAATTTAGTCACAATAGCCCGAATAGCCGCTTCAGTGGGTCGATTAAACTGACCATAAAATGGAAGCGCGCAATGAACTTTCTTAACAGAGCACGCATTTTGATAATAAAATTCAATAATTTGCAAGCGTTGTTCGTTTGTAAGACGATTCATGATGAAATGTCAAAGCATGCTGAGCATCTTTCTCTTTGACACCATGTCTGAAATCCCACGTGATCTGTCAAATACTAATGCATGAAAATCCTAACCTCAAAAAAATCACTCTTTAGTTGGATTATAAGATGTTGTGCCAAATTTAAAGAAAATCGGGTACAATATGTCGTTTCTAGAGCGGAAAATGTCAATTCAGGAGCGACATTTGTATGGGGGCTATATCTAAATCTCAACCGATCTTATCCAATTTTTGCATAAGTGTTTCTAGTTGGATTATAAGATGTTGTGCCAAATTTAAAGAAAATCGGTTACAATATGTCGATTCTACAGCGGAAAATGTCAATTCAGGAGCGACATTTGTATGGGGGCTATATCTAAATCTGAACCGATCGTATCCAATTTTTGCATAAGTGTTTCTAGTTGGATTATAAGATGTTGTGCCAAATTTAAAGAAAATCGGTTTCAATATGTCGATTCTACAGCGGAAAATGTCAATTCAGGAGCGACATTTGTATGGGGGCTATATCTAAATCTGAAACGATCTTATCCAATTTTTGCATAAGTGTTTCTAGTTGGATTATAAGATGTTGTGCCAAATTTAAAGAAAATCGGTTACAATGTGTCGATTCTACAGCGGAAAATGTCAATTCAGGAGCGACATTTGTATGGGGGCTATATCTAAATCTGAACCGATCTTATCCAATTTTTGCATAGGTGTTTCTAGTTGGATTATAAGATGTTGTGCCAAATTTAAAGAAAATCGGGTACAATATGTGGTTTCTAGAGCGGAAAATGTCAAATCGGGAGCGACATTTGTATGGGGGTTATATCTAAATCTGAACCGATTTGCCTCAAATTAAATAGCGTTCGTCCTTGATCCACAAAACTTACTTGTGCCAATTTTTGTTAAGATCGGACTATAATTGCGACCGGTAATTTGATTACAACAATAGATGGACAGACAGACGGACAGACAGACAGACGGACATTGCTAAATCGACTCAGAAAGTGATTCTAAGTCGTTCGGTATACCTAACAATGGGTCTATCTCGCTTTCTTTTGTGTGTTACAAACAAATGCACAATGCCATTATACTCTCGTGGAGTGTATAATTGTGCTTAAATACTCTAAAATATTAGGGGTTATTATGGGTATTTTTAGTCCTTGTGAGGGAAAAATTGTACCCTTCGGGCCGAATTCGCCCGGTTTCAATCCCAACCGATCTACGACTATAAGACGATCTACGACTATATGGAAAATTTGGACGTCCTAGCTCTTTTCGTTTAGATGCTAGCGTGCTTTAAACAGACGGTCGGACGGATATGGCTAGATCGTCTTAGAATTTTATGACGATCAACAATATATATACTTTATAGGGTCTCAGGTCGATATTTCAAGGTCCACCTGGAGGTGGAGGGAATAAAAAAAACTCAATTCATTAGAAACGGTTCCCGAACCTCTGTTTATATGTGAAATTCTCCTTACTTTAAGAACATTACATTGAACATATTAGCTGGTGTTATTTGACTTTTATTTTATAAAACATGAACAAAAAATGAAGGTACCTCAACGAAATTTTTAACTTTAGTAAACATTTGAAATATATATATATCCGTAAAAATGGAGTGTTGATTTGATGAATCAGAATTCCTCAACGTACATAAAAAATACATTTAAAGGTCTCTGACACAAAATTTGTTTTTCTGTGTTGCATAGTGTCATCCTTTAATACATTAGTTTCTGATACGAACATACACGTATCGCCGATTGCGAGTGAGCCTCATCGGCCTAAACTATCCTAGTTTTCAGAGCAATGTTGAAAATTGACTACTAATTCTAAGAAGTAGCTCATGCGATTTTTTAAGTACAACAACTTGGTTGTTTGCTGGAATATCTCGACTTTTTGTTTGTTATTTTTCCCACAAATTATTTATTATTGAACCCTGCAATTGAATTTCTCTATTTTGTTGTTGTGAAACAACTACAACTCGAACATTCTCATTCCCATTCATAATTTGTTTATTTTCCTTTAAACACAAAATTATCTTTGGCCGGCAATCTCATCAAATTGTGACGTACTTAAGAAATTTGTTTATATAGATGAGCGGCAACTGCAAAAACAGGATGATGGGATACTTAAGGAGGGATCCTCCCAGCCACGGGAAAATAAAAAAATACGTCGAGGCTATGACAAACAAAGGCTATGACAAACAAAGAAGAAAAAAATGTCCTTTCAAAAATGTTTGTGTTTTCTTTAGTTTTCGTTTGTGGAATAATCCCTGACCCCGAACAATGAATGAATGCCACGCCATTATTTCTAGCTGTGCAAACCTTAAGGTACTTGAACAATTTGTACGTGGAGCAAATCACTGAAGCGCACAGATATTTTGAGGAGCTGCAAACAACAACGACAATGAAGGACAAAGGAGACAAGCAGCGACTCTTGAAAAAACATTCGAGCATGTACTCGTACATATAGTAGTAGTAATGATCTGGACAATTTTGTGTTGCGTTTTTTATGCTCCTTTGCCTCCTTTGCTATTTGTTTGCTCAGCGTTTCAAACTTTGTTTGCTTTGGTTCTTTGTTGGCAAATCCTTTGTTGTTGTCACACACACGCACACGAATACCAATGTGTCCTTTATGTTGATGATGTTGTTGCTGAGGATTATTAAGGATCATTAGAGTATGTCATGGCTTGAATTTGTTTTATAATTAAAGGATTATCTCCTATCTCTGCGCTATCGGTATCGGTAGCTCAACTACTGGTGTCTGTGGAACTTGTGTTATCGCCAATGTTTTGTTCGGCGTTATCACAACATCTCTGCATGATCAGTGTGTGTTTTTTGGTCCACAGATGAAGCGAAGCAAGACCCAAACATCTTTTATGGTCTGGTTTCGTTCGGTTCTTTGTGTCGCAGCGATGACAAAATTTTTTGTTGGAACATTTGATAGTTCACATATTGTTGCCCCACTTAAATGTTCATCTGTGGTTGTTGTTGTTGGCAATTGTAGTACTTCATGATCAGATTATATACCGCATAGCCGATTCCACCATCACCATCGCCACCACCACCACTACATATGGATCTTTCTTTTGTCTCACCAAGTGTAGTGATATTTTTAAAAATAATGTCACATAAGGAAACAGATGTTTAGTATGAAATATCAATGATTTACTCACATGGAGTACAATAGGGTATGCCCACTACTGCCAGTAGATGCTGTACCGAATTTGTGTGTACCATGAGTGTGTGTTTGTCGTTGTATAGGGCCGGACGGGCATATGGGAATAACTGAAAATCCGTCAACGCCTTCTCGCTTCGAATGCTTACACATGTTGTTCATGTTCAACCAACCAACCAAGCAGCCGAGATCCATATCTGAAAATAGTTTTGTTTTTATCGTTTTCGAGGTGAAATGTTGATAAAATATTTCCATTATATGGGGAATTTAGGCAAAAACTATTTTAGCGATTTCATCTTAAATACGATAAGTCCCATGCGTACTGTTGTTAAAGAAATATAAAAAAATATTTCAAGAAAATTAAAAAATAAATAATATCGATGTTGAGATAGTTTAGGATTATTCAAAATTCACATTTCTAAGAATAAGGCGTTTTCTTTGTTGAAGAATTTTTTGGATTTTTTCATTTAATTTGTTGAGACATATTTACTACTTGATGGCTTGGCCAAACATAAACAATTTCTACTTAGAGAATGAAAAGGTCCACGAGAGTTTGTTGCGAAGCTAATACATCAATAAAATATTTCAAGAAAATTAAAAAAATAATATCGATGTTGAGATAGTTTAGGATTATTCAAAATTCACATTTCGAAGAATAAGGCGTTTTCTTTGTTGAAGAATTTTTTTTAAAAATTCAGATTTTTCATTTAGTTTGTTGAGACATATTTTCTACTTGTTGGCTTGGCCAAACATAAACAATTTCTACTTAGAGATTGAAAAGATCCACGAGAGTTTGTTGCGAAGCAAATACATCAATAAAATTGCACTGTTTGGTATGGATTTTGAATTATCTTCTAAAATGTGAATGGCCACGCTGTAACATGACCATCGAATTACCATGTGGCATTTGCGCTTATATTTCATGAATGTGGTGCTCGCTGGACATCCAAGAATAATTTCTTTATAAACACATGCTTTATAAACACTTTTCCAATTTCCAGAGTTGAATGAGCTGATATATATTTTGAACTGATCAAATGGTATGAATAATTTGCTAAAACAGTCCTCAACATTTGTAATATTTTCAGGACAGCGAATTGATAGGACACTTCTGAAGCCTTACAGCGCGCTAAGATCTTTCAGAACTAAGAGTAATTTTCCCCGATACACAGTTGATTTAAACAGAGAAACATTATGGTCCCTTCGGAAAAAGAAATCTATATTTAGGTTATATCGTGCAATCGAATTCCATTATTATGCCGTTTACAGCACTTTTGCTTCTAAAGTTTTCAAGTTTAAGTGGATGTGTATTAGGAAAATGATGGATGTAATTTCATGAATATAGAAAATGATTTTGCAAAATATAATTTGTATTCTATAGAGTATACTAAAATATATGTTGTTCTATATCATAAACTGGAAAAAATAATAAGTATTGCTGGGTAACTATACCTGCATATACACATACTTACATATGCAACTCAATGAGATGCTTGTAAGATGGCATGCGTACTTTATTACTTGGTGCGATTTTTTTAAACGCAAATTCGGCAAGTGAGTTGTGCTTCTCGTTCGTTTGTGAGAATCATGTCCTTATAGAGGCCGGGTTTGACGTTGAAAAGTCGCTGCGAAGCCAGCTAAACGAAACCTTTTGTAAATAAATTTGCATTCTATTAAATATAGATGCAAAATGGTCTTGAGCTAGCACAATATCCCAGTTCAAATCAAATATTGATTACAGACCAAAAAAATACAAACGAAAAAATCTAAAAAAAATAATTTTGTTAAATTATAATTACACTGTCCAACAAATTAAGACTTTTTGATTGGAGCATTTTGAAAGGGCATGTTGAGTACACCATTTTTGAAAAATAAACTTTTAATTTGTTGGTGAAAAAAGTGTGTTAAGTTAATGTGTGAGAGAATTCTTATTGTCAGTACTATTTTGTGGAATTTTAAGAGGATAATTTTTGGAAGAGCTTAACCCTCTAGCTCGTCTCTTTATGGGTCAATTTGGATTTTTTTTTCGAGAAAATCAAAATATGTCCATTCAGAAAGGACATTTAAGGATTAAAATGTTCTGCGAAAATAAATGTCGAAAAATTACAGTGTAGGTCGACGAAGACACCAAAGCTGTAAGTAATTGTCTTCCCGCTTAAATGGCAAAATTACACGCCAGCTTATACAGCAAAATTACTTCGTCCATGTTTTTTGAAAGGTCGATCTTTTTCCACAAAAATGTGGGTATTTCGTTAGAGCGCGGCAAACAAAAACTACAAATTGGATATTTTTTCAAAATTTTCATTTTCGCGGGAGATATGGCTAAATGATTTTGTATGGATGATATTTTTGTTTTGTAATTTTCTTGCGATCTATCCAACGGATCCAGCTGATATTTTGCATGTATATTAAGAACCAATGTCGCTACTAACATATATGTAGTAAGTTCCCCATTTAGTCAGCAATTGGTATTTTCTATATGATAGTTAGTTTCGCGTACTTTTCTTTACGCCAAACATTTGTCCTATTTCACTCACTAAAAACCTAATAGCATGGGAAAAATATTAAAAAAACGGCAATATGACGGAATTTTATAACACGATATACTCTAAATCTAGAAAACGTTTTAAACACGGCTTAAATAATATTCAATAAGGATTAATGTTAGCTGTAAAGTCAAAAAAGTCTCTATAAAATACCAAAATATTTGTTTGGCATACGATTGCTGATTAAATTGGGAATATATGTTATATAATTGTTTCAGAAACCCAGATATAGAAAGTTGAATTAATACAGTTGCAGCCGCGAATTTTGTTTATTTTTTTTTTTGCAAAAATAGCAGCTTTTTTCGCGACTGACTATATATATATATGTTAAAATCGACATTCATTATTAATACACATGCAAAAATCAGCCGGATACGTTGGACAGATCGCAGGGAAGTACACAAAGAAAAATCTCATTCATACAGACCATATCTCACGCGAAATGAAATTTGTATTTTCTCTTTGTCATGCTCTAAAATAATACCCAAATTTTTTGTCGAAAATATCGAAAATTTTTATGTAGAAGTAGGCGTGTAATTTTGCTATTTAAGCGTGAAGAGTTTTCTTTACAACTTTGGTGTCTTCGGTGATCCCCAGAGATTTTTTCCGCAATTTTTTTCGTAAAACATTTTAATCCAAAAATGTCCTTTTGAAAGGACTTTTTTTAATTTTCTCCAAAAAAAAGATCAAATTTACTAATAAAGAGAGCTATAGCCCCTCTCTTTATTAGATCTTCCACGAAAATGATCCTTATAAAATACCTCAATATAGTTCTGATAATAGGAATTCTCTCAGACATTTACTTAGAACATTTTTTTCGATTAGTAAAATGAAAATGTGACCCACTGTAAAAAGAAACTTAGACCAGCTGGACTATAATTTTATTCTGCAAAAATGGTCTACTCCAAGTCATAATTTGGTCAGTGTAATTTTGTCAAGTAATTAGTATTTTAGCCACGTCTTTCTGGAAAATAGAATTTTGCAAAACAATTTAATTTGTATTTTTTCTTAACAAAATAGATTTTCAAAAAATCAACTAAACAAAATCTTGGATGCAAAATTTTACCCAGTAGCCGATTTATTGAATTAATTTAATTTATTGTTTACTGATAAATACAACAATTTTGAGTGTATAATAAGGCACGGCGTATTTGTAAAGAAATAAGTCTTTGTGAACTTTACTGCATAAATATGTAATAATATAATAATTTGAAAAAAAAAATATCAAAAAATAAAAATGTGAGTATGTAATTCATTTGAACAATTTTTCATTAGGAAAGAATACCTAAAATCAAATATGAAATGTCTCCCATTGGGAGGACAGCTTTACTCTGCGCAGCTATATTTGGACGTAATTATTAAAAATTAGTCAAATTTTTTGCTGTTTTACAAATGAGAAATGACGGAATTTTGGAGCAGTTTTTAATTCTTGATTTGCATTACATGAATGAATATAAAGGGTGGTTAAATTTTAAGGGCCGATGTTGATTTTGAATAAAACACAAATTATTTAGGAAACCATATATCTTCCACATCCATATCTTCCAATTCGGGCCATAAAAAGT
This sequence comes from Polietes domitor, assembly GCA_947397865.1. Lineage (NCBI taxonomy): Eukaryota > Metazoa > Arthropoda > Insecta > Diptera > Muscidae > Polietes > Polietes domitor. The sequence goes on from OX377622.1 coordinate 123,597,955, forward strand.
TCATTATCATCTCACGATAGCGAAGACCATTCACAATAACCGGCCTCATTTTGGAAAAAATACGGCCCGATAATGCCGCCAGCCCATAAACCGCACCAAACAGTCACTCTTTGTGGGTGCATTGTTTTTTCGACAATCACTCTTGGATTAGCATTCGTCCAACTGCGGCAATTCTGCTTATTGACAAATCCACAGAGGTGAAAATGTGTTTTTAAATTGGCCGAAAAAATCACAAATATGCATTTTGATTTGAACGCCCATTTTCATAATAAGCCTGAATAATTTTAACGCGTTGCACGATTGTGTATCTTTCCATGGTTCAAATTTAGTTTGTCTGAAATTGAGAAATGTCAAATGAAATGCAAAAAAAAACTTGACGTTTAGGTGTGGTTCACATTCAACAACGACCCTTACAATTTAACCACCCTTTATTTGCAAGCTAATAACAAAATGTAACGCTATGCAACATAATATAAAAATTGTCTGTCCGCGATCTTAAAATTTAGTTTTTGTGTGCCCTGTGTCATACTGATTCATAAAAATAAATCCAAAAATCTGTTATGGATATTTTTTGTAATTTTACAATAATTTTAGAAAAATAAGTCCAATCACACCCGCTTAGATGTTTCGAAAAAGTAATTATGATGGCTACAAATGTTGCGAATTGCACTTTCAAATAGAAACAGTCTTCAAAAATAGTTGACTAGAATAAAGTCCCATTTTCAAGGAAAAGTTTGTACTTGATATGAGAAATTTTTGCCTTTTAGTACATATTTACTTAATCTGTGGCATATTTTTGCTGACTACATCATGTTATATTAATATGAAGATCAAAATTAAAATTTACAATATCCACACATGTTTTAATTTTTAAATATATTTACATGACTATATATGTATATACTTTCAATAGTCTAGCAGAGATGACTAAAACATCTTGGAATTTGATGCCGATCAAGAGTTATCAAGAATTCCAGTATTTGTGCTCGAACATTTTCAATTATTTAAGAATGTTCAATACCATCCCCGATTTGTGCGATACTTCCTCAATCCTCGAACACTCTTTCTGACAACACGTGCCACGCACACAAACTGGGTTTCAACCCCTTGCATTATATAATTAGAATTTTTAAAGTTTTTCGCCCAAAAATTCTTTAGCTCAAATCAAAACAAAACAACAAACTTTAGACAAATTACTACAAGCCAAATACATACTGAGAGACAGACAAACAGACAGACCGACAGACTGACAAGGCATAAGCATGTAAACAACCATCCGTTCGTTCATAAATTCTTGAGCAATTTCGGAATATTCATATGTGCAGACAGACAGACATGTTCGGGTGACTGGGAGAGACAAGTTTAAGGTTAAACTTGTGATGACGACGATGATGATGAAGTTGTTGATGTTGCTTCAAAGGATTCTGAGGATGATTTCTCAAAATCACTGCGTGTGTGCGTTTGTGACTACCAGCTACAAACTCGGTAAATTTTGAAAAGTATGCTAAACTTGGTTATACATTTACGTTAAACCGCAACAAAGTTTCAATACTATGTGTGGTTATGGACGAAAAAAAAATCGAATACAGTCACACACGGGTGTTTGGTCGGAGAGGCAGGCAGAGGAATAACATACTAAAAAATTGCGAATATTTTTCTCTTTTTTTTGTATAAAATTCTTTAAAAACATTGTTTTGATGTGAATTTGAAGCGAAGCGAGTAACCAACCAACAAAACTAAAAATATGGTGACAGTCAAAAGGGAGAACAGATAAGAGCTGCTGGCTCTTGTGTACAATTACTTTAATTAAAAATGAGTTTAATTTGACGAGGGGTGGTAAGAAATTTATGAAAATTGGGTTTCACACACTAATTTTGCTAACTGTAGTAATGTGATTCTACACAGCTAACCCTGTCTTTAAAATGAGCTCCAACGGGGACAGAAACCAAACGATTGCGATTTAACTCAGCAAACTTCCTAATGAAAATGCACCTATAAGTTACATTATATATATGGATACAAGATGTAAGTTTATATATATATGGATACAAGATTTAAATTTAGACGGCGGAACAGTTTATCTTATGGTAAGACATTAATCAAACTTTTCGACATTATTTGACCAAAGATAACTATAGTATAGCAGCATTTTATCCAAGGACTGTACTGTAGGAAAGGTATAAAAACAATAAACAATACAAGAAAAAGTATTTTGTGAAAAAATTTATTTTTTTCCATTTTTTGTAGTCAGGCTTGCAAGGTTTTTTTTACTTGTCCCCAAAATAGTCATGAAAAATCCCCAATGATTCCCAAACTTAAAAAGTTGTTTTTTTTTAAGAATTCGACCAATACAAAAACAAACTATGAAAAATTTGTTGATTCGTCAACAATCGGGGACAAGTTGCTTTGTTATTGTTGCTTTTTTAAAAGCTATAGGAAAGTTTTTCAAAAAACAAAAGCACATAAAATTCAGAAAAATTCATGAAATTTTTATTTGAATCGATAGTACGGTCCATATAATTTAATGTTTGAAGATCATTTCATGCAACTGTTGACCTTGACTGCGCCTCAAATGGTCCATCCGCTTAGTCCAATTTTGGCATTTCCACGTTTTTGAGTAACAGAGGCCCAATTGCTGCGAACGGCGACGAATCGATAATTGATGGTCATCATTACACCGGCCGACACAGCTGCGATATTTTCTTCAGTTCGCACTCTTCGTAAGCGTGTTGGTGGTTTAATGTCCAACAATGTAAATTTGGAGCGAAATTTAGTCACAATAGCTCTAATAGCAGCTTCAGTGGGTCGATTAAACTGACCATAAAATGCAAGTGCGCAATGAACTTTCTTAACAGAGCACGCATTTTGATAATAAAATTCAATAATTTGCAAGCGTTGTTCGTTTGTAAGACGATTCATGGTTAAATTGTAGACCAAACTTATGTTTTACAGTGAAACAAAACACGAAACGTGCGTCAGCTGTTTAAACCAGTGTTGCCAAAAAGATAATAGCTAAAAAATCACCCTTTCGCGGTCTTTATTTTTTATCTTTTCAATATATCTTTAATGAAGCATAATTATTTATTTAAAACATAATTGTCATAATATCCACTTTTTTACAAAAATTTGTCATTATTCACAAAAAGTGGATATTTTGGTAGTAGATATTCGGTATCTTGCGAATGGAGTGAGAACTATTGGTCCTTAATTTTTTGAAACAGCGTTTTCACGTCACGCAATATATAATTTGTTTCATACATAAATGAATCATACCAATATTCTCATAATAAAAAGAAATGGCAATAATTTCCCAAATAATTTGTGATTTATTTAAAATCAACATCGGTCCTTAAAATTTAACCACCCTTTACATACAAAATTAGGAAAATTCATGATATTCAAGGAGTCATTCGACGATAGAGATTTGGATAGTTGAATTCAGAACCTTTCAGAGGATATCAAAAGCAACAAAGCTTTCCATTTATAAAATTTAAATTTAAATTTATAAAATTTATTTTACAACAAGTAAGGAAAGGCTAAGGTCGGGCGGGGCCGACTATGTGATACACTCCACTTTATATACGAATACTCGGTAAAAAAGTGAAAACGGGAAGAATTTATGAAATAATTTAAGAAATTATGTTTCCTAATCATAGGGTAATATGACCTGGTCCAATTTGTCATATCGAAAAGAATATTTGTATCGGGGCTATATCCAAACATGGAATAAAGTGGCACACATTAATGAATCTTCCAGTTAAATAAAACGTGTTATGCTCAATTTGAAGAAATTCGATGAAAATCCGTGGTTTCTGGGGCGGAAAATGTCAAATTGGGAGTGAAATTTGTGTGGGAGCTATATATAAATCTGAACCGATCTGACCCATATTCACCATGGATGTTTCTAGTGGAAATATAATATATTTCGCCTAATTTGAAGAGGATCTGTTAAAATATGTGGTTTCTAGAGCAGAAAAAGTCAAATCGGGAGTGAAATTTGAATGGGAGCTATATATGATTATATATATATATCGTTGTGCAAAGTTTTATTTGGTTCTGGCTACAATTGCGACCTGTAATAAATCGATTCAAAAAGTGATTCTAAGTCGATCGGTATAATTAACAATGGGTCTCTCTCCCTTCCTTTTGGGTGTTACAAACAAATGCACAAAGACATAATACTCTCGTGGAGTGTGTAAAAATCATAGATGATTTTTTTTTTGTCAAAAGAAAAAATAAAAAATATGTATATCTTTTTTAGGATTTGACATTTTTAAGCCATTTCATACTACAGAAAAGTTAAAAAAATAATTACCTTTTGACAAAAATACTGCATTTTTTATCCACCCTAGTGTTTTCAATTTCATATTTCTGAAAATCGGGTAACACAGTTTGATATAAAGAAAAAGTAGATAGTTGAACATTTTTATCAAAATTGATGCCCCTTGCTCAGTGTACGCAGAAATAAATAGCTAGTTGACTATTTCATTAGGAACATAGAAGAAATTGCCATCCGCACCACCTATGACTTATTGGGATTCTCAAAAATTCTAAGCTGGATAAGGGGTGGCCCTTAATAAGCAAAGATATACCACATACACACACCAATGGCCACTAGAAAAGACCGAGAACCATAAAGGTACCACCAACAAGGATACCGGATGGTGCTCTCGATTAACTAACAGGTCATCAAATTCGAAGAAAGAGCACTTCTTTTGACACAAAGTCAACCTCACATTAAACATGACACACTTACATCTTATCTCAGTCCTCCTCTCTAACAGCTAACCTCTACGTCTAACTATCCTCTATAAATCTTCCTTCCCGTTCCACTACCCTATACCCTATCCTTATCTATTTACAGGAAAAAAGGATATACACAATGGATCCAATAATCGCTTCACATGGAATTACTCATATATAAAACAGACCAATATTTTGGTTACTTGTGGTTAATAAATTTGTCTATAGACAAAAGTGGAATTTAATTTCACATGCAATTGTGATAATTATTTTCCCCAGAAATAGGGTCTCCATCTGAGTTAATTAAAAGATTTGTAAACAATTCTTTCAAATTTTTTGTTTCTGCGATATTAATTTTGATATCTAAAAATCAATTTTTTTATTTTCAAAATGAAATTTCATTGGCTCAATTATTTCTTAATGTCAGTTTTTACTTTCAAATATGCATGATTTCTCAATTTGAAATTCGTATCATAATTTGCATTACACGACATAAATTAGTTTTTCTACTTCAAATTTGTTATTGTTCCCCAGACCAAACCATCCAACCAACTTATCACAACGTCCTCGCGTTTTCGTAACATTGTTGTATTTACGTTGCGCTAACCAGCCCGGATCTGTTTGGTAACCCAAAAGCAAATTTATCAACACTTCATGCAAATGTGACATTGAATTTTTCGTATAATTAGCAACGCTTCAAGAATTCGTTTAGACTATAAAAAAGATAAATTTATATTTCAAAAGGCCCAGAGCAATTTACCTCTTTTCTGCTGCTGCTGCTGCTGCTGCGTCTTATGTTGTGCTGTGCTGTGTGTTTGTTTCATTCTTTTTTCTTGCTGAAAGTGTCACAGAGGCGCCACGCATTAACACGCCTCACAGAATATGCAATGACGACACATTTCAAAATAGTTTATTAACCACAGGCAACGAGACAACAGCAGAGAACACCGTACAGCGCACAGGCACAGACACCAACAACAACACGCAAGCATATTTTTTTGTTAACAAATCACAAACATGTTTTGCATTGGAGACACACACACAACTTGCAACTTAAAACATAGTGCCTCAAAATGTGGCACTAATAATTCGCATAATGAGTTCGGTGCTCGTATTAACAACCACTTTGTCTTTGGCGTCCGTGTCTGTCGGTGTGTTTAACATTCAAATCATTTGTTAACTTCAGACGTCACATGGCAGCGGATAACGCCCAATCCCTATCCCAATTCCAATTTTCTTCGACTTCTAGACACTGGAGGATTTCCAAAGAATTTGTCAGAGAACGACGACGACGTCATGCATTTGTTATTGGCAGCAAAATACTCGATGCGACATTAAGGAGACAATTAAACCTTAAAGGCTGTAAAAGTTGGAGGCATGCAACACAACACAATACAACCGAATGAATTGTTGGGTGGGGTCTTTTGAAATTATAAATGACGTTTAACAAACGAGCAAGCCAGCGAGGTGAATTATGATAGTGCAAAAAAGAAAGCGCCAATTTATAGTTGAATATATTCTCAGTACGTTTTGCTAAGTAATTGTTGTGTTTAGGATTTCTTTGGTATTTTTTGAAGGGTCACACAGTGGGCTCTCTAGAAATGTTTAGTTTGCGTAGGAGGATTATGATTCTTCATAATTGCAAAATTACACGCCAACTTATACAACAAAATTACTAGAGTTAAAATGGGACCATTTTTTTGAAGATCGATCTTTTTCGATAAAAATGTGGATATTTCGGAAGAGTACGTAAACCAAAAATAAAAATTTCATATTTTTGCAAAATTTTCATTTTCGCGGGGGATTAAAATGATTTGTATGCATGACCTATTTGTTTTGTGATTTTTTTCGCGATCCAACGGATCCGGCTGAATTTGTGTATGTGTATTAAGAAGCAGTGCCCCCTTTTAACATACATGTTGCAAAAATACAAAATTCACCGGTATATATGCATTTATTTTAACTTTCTCTTTACTTCCTACTTAGTTAGCAATCATATGCCAACAAATATGTTGGTGTTCTCTATATGATAGAAAGTTGCGCGGGTTTTTCTAAAGACACAATTTTTGACTTTACAGCCACCATTTTTATACACTCCACGAGAGTATTATGTCTTTGTGCATTTGTTTGTAACACCCAAAAGGAAGGGAGATAGACCCATTGTTAATTATACCGATCGGCTTAGAATCACTTTCTGAGTCTATTTAGCAATGTCCGTCTGTCCATCTATTGTTGTAATCACGATACAGGTCGCAATTGTAGCCAGACCCAAACGAAACTTTGCACAACGAAGTTTGAGAAAATCGGTTCAGATTTAGATATAGCCCCCATACGAATTTCACTCCCGATTTGACCCTTTTCACTCTAGATACCACATATTTCAACAGATTTTCTTCAAAATTGGCATACCATCTTATAGTTCCACTAGAAACACCTGTGGTAAAAATGTGTTAGATCGGTTCAGATTTATATATAGCTCCCATACAAATTTCGCTCCCAAATTGAATTTTTCGGCTCTATAATCCACATATTTCACCTGATTTTCTTCAAAATTGGCAAAACACCTTATATTTCAACTGGAAACAGCTGTGTAAAAATGTGTTAGATCGGTTCAGATTTATATATAGCTCCAGATTTATATATAGCTCAATCTGGTGAAATATAATCCACATATTTCACCAGATTTTCTTCAAAATTGGCAAAACACCTTATATTTCAACTGGAAACAGCTGTGTAAAAATGTGTTAGATCGGTTCAGATTTATATATAGCTCCCATACAAATTTCGCTCCCAATTTGAATTTTTCGGCTCTATAATCCACATATTTTAACAGATTTTCTTCTAAATTTGCAAAAAAAACTTATATTTCAACTAGAAACACCTGTGGTAAAAATGGGTCACATCGGTTCAGATTTACATATAGCTCTCATTCAAATTTCGTTCCCCCAGAAACCGCGTATTTTCAGATAATTTCTTAAAATTGAGCATAACACGTTATACTTCATCTAGAAGAACTTATTGTGAAAGTTAGTCACTTCATTCAATGTTTGGATATAGCCCCGATACAAATATTATTCTTGATTTGACAAATTGGACCAGGTCATATTAGCCTGTGAGTAGGAAACATACAAAAAATTTTCCCATTTTCACTTTTTTACTGAATTGAATTGTATTTCGATAGAAAGTGGGGTGTATCATATAGGCGGCCCCGCCCGACTTTAGCCTTTCCTTACTTGTTGCTATTTGAAAAATGCTTTATGACAGTGTTGTTCATATTAAATATTTTTATGATCGACAGCAATCACTTTTATAATTGTTTTAGAATAAGTACCAGGAACACCATCCTGAAACTTATGGATTATTACAAAAAGCGAAGATATAACTTTTCTTTCTAAAATAAAAAAAAATGTAAATAAGAAAAAATTAAAAAAAAATATTTTGTTTTGAACTGGGATATTGTCCTGGCTCAAGACCATTTTGCATCTGTATTTAATAGAATGCAAATTTATTTACAAATGGCATGGTGACATTTATTACTTGGCTGAGACGAAACAACTAAAACAAATGAGCGTTGACACGGCAGAAGTATTGGTGGGTAACTATACCTGCATATACACATACTTACATATGCAACTCAATGAGATGCTTGTAAGATGGCATGTGTGCTTTATTACTTGGTGCGATTTTTTAAACGCAAATTCGGCAAGTGAGTTGTGCTTCTCGTTCGTTTGTGAGAATCACCTCCTTATAGAGGACGGGTTTGATGTTGAAAAGTCGCTGCGAATCCACTTGAAAAGACTTTTGACATGGTCGAAATCATGAAAAAAAATGGTAAAATGGTCTTGAGCCAGGACAATATCCCAGTTCAAATCAAATATTGATTACAGACCAAAAAATACAAACGAAAAATCTAAAAAAAAAAATTTTTAAATGTCACAATTTTCTGTATAACTAGACGAAATATATCTGAAAAACTGTATTTGTATTCTATACCATAAAAAAGTAAAAAATAAATTAATATTATTTATAGAAGAAATTTGCTTGAAATTAGGAAAAAATTATCTGAGTATTTCATATCACAAAAAAATTACGAATTATTTTAAAATGCCTTACGACAAAAATATAGGGTGAGTCATGTAAAATCATAAATTTGTACTACCAATTACTTTGACTTGGAAAGGTAGAATAACATTCATTTTTATTTTTATTTTCAGGTTTATGTTTAAGATTTGCAAAATGGGCGCTATACGTCGAATAAAATAAAAAAGTGGTGAGTCTTTAACGCAAACTGTAAAAAATTTACGTGGAAAAATTTCGAGAAGTTAATCTTTTTGAAAATCGGGAAATTAATCTTTTTTTCGCCTTGTATAAAAGTACATACGTGGAAATTTCCAAAAATGAAAATTGGAAAGAAGTACCAAAATGTTTATGTGTGATCGCTTCACACGAAATTACTTAGAGAGAAAATTAATTAAGTAAAAATTACTTTTGTGTACTGATTTACATAAATTGTGATGTTTCATTATTCATACATTCCCTCAGGGTCGATTTCCTCCAGCTGCAATTTCTTGATTCCAGCTACAACCGTCTGTAACCTTTTGATACGAAAACTACTAATACTGAAGATCATTATGTTTCGCGTCCACCGTGGAATGAACACATTTAAATTCATGATTTTAGCTACAGCCGCATGGTTGGTTCCAAATTTATCTAATTTTGATCCTAAAAGTATACGCAGTCAGAGCAATTGAATCACACATATTCTAACTGCAGCCGTTTGGTTGATACCATTTTTATCCGCCTTTCGCCCAAATTCCGAAAAATTATTTTATGTTTAAGAAAAATATTAAGAATTTTTTTGTATGGAAAAATTTCATTTCGGAAATTTTAATTAAAAAATGTGTTTTTTCTTAAAGTGAAGTTAATGTCAATACTGAAATTTAGGCCGAGCTCTTGATACATTTAAGTATTAATGAACTTATAAAAAATCATTTGAAATTTTCTGAAAATTCTTGAATATTAATCTAAGAATCTATTTTCGTCCGTTTTCAGATACTTATTTTTTAAATTCTTCAAGTAGTATTCTAAACAACCACTGCGAAGGCGCCTATCTTCTTCGCAGCAATCAATGAGTAATAGCTCAACTTTTTCTAGCGGAGGTATCATGCAATTTTTGAGAAATATTCCATGTTGTCATTATTATACACTCCACGAGAATATTATGGCTTTATAGACCCATTGTTAATTATACCGATCGACTTAGAACCACTTTCTGAGTCAATTTAGCAATGTCCGTCTGTCTATCCGTCTGTTGTAATCAAATTACAGGTCGTAATTATAGTCCGATCTTAACAAAAATTGGCACAAGAAAGTTTTGTGGATCAAGGGCGAACGCTATTTAATTTGATGCAAATCGGTTCAGATTTAATTATAGTCCCCATACAAATGTCGCTCCCGATTTGACATTTTCCGCTCTAGCAACCACATATTATACCCAATTTTCTTTAAATTTGGCACAACATCTTATAATCAAACTAGAAACACCTATGCAAAAATTGTATAAGATCGGTTCAGATTTAGATATACCCCCCATACAAATGTCGCTCGCGATTTGACATTTTCCGCTCTAGAAACGACATGTTATACCCGATTTTTTTTTAAATTTGACACAATATCTTACAATCCAACTAGAAACACCTATGCAGAAATTCGAAAAGATCGGTTTAGATTTAGATATAGTCCCCATACAAATGTCGCTCCCGATTTGACATTTTCCGGTCTAGAAACCACATTTTGTACCCGATTTTCTTTAAATTTGACACAACATCTTATAATCTAACTAGAAACACATATGCAGAAAGTAGTGAATGATAATCTAGGACAAGAATCGATTCTCGATTCCCGATCAACTATTTTTGAATCCGATTCTTAGAATCGAAGAATCGGACCTGAGAATCGATTCTTAATCGGAATCGATAGAAATGTTTAACCATAAAACTCGAGAGGTATAATTTTAACTAACTAATACAGAAAATGCCCACAATAACAAAGTTAGGGTACTTAAGAACTATATACACGCTGTCCAAATGTTTTGATAGCCTCTCCCTACAAGCGAGAGTGGAATTTAAATTTATTTAAATTTGCATAAAAATATCTCCAATCCATGGTAGAGAGTATATAAGAATCGCCATGGCCGAACTCTACGCATTTTTAATTGTTTTACACTAAGGTGCTCTTCCTTAATCGACTATTTTGAATAATCTATAATATATATAGTTTTTGGAAAACGTTTTTCTTATAGATTTTTTCCGATCTATTGAATGATACCATCGCAAAAATATATAATTTACTGTTCACCTTTACTTTTAGGAATTAAAAATAAATTTAACATTTCGAAATCTGCGGACACTTTTATTTTTTTTAATATTTTTAGAAGAAAGTTGTCTATAAGTTTATCAAATTTCAAACTATTGCTTTTCTTAGTTTTTGGGATATTGAATTTTAAAGTTAGTTTCTCACGTTTTTCGCCTAGACTATGTTTTGACATTTATTTTGAGGTCTTTTAAGTACTGATGAATTCGATCAAGTTTTGTGTAAAATTTCATCAAAACTAAAACTTTCCAATTAACACTAACATGAAAACAACTATAAAAAGTTATTCTAAAGATAGTTTCATTAGTCAAATGCGACGACCGATGTGGTTTGAATATATCAGATTTTCTCGAAGATCTTGATATTAAAATGAGTATTAAATGTAAATGATATCCAAAAGTTCAGGAAATTGTATTGTTTGTAGTGAGCATTGATAAAGAAAAAATCGACTGAACTAATTCACCGTATTTTCAGTTCAATTCGTGTTTATCTAACACATAATACTTTATTTCACGAAATATAAATAATATTATAATAGAAAACTATCTTGGTTTACGTGGCCGCTCTCACCATTTTGAATAAAACTTTCTACATGGATCAATTCTGTATAAATAATATTTCCATAAGCACTTAAAAATACTTTTCCATCGGCAGTTTTATTTATGCATATTTGTATAATATGTTAAGTCATTATCGTCTACTACTTTATCCGATATTTCCATTACAAGCGATCTATTTAGCATTGGGATGTATTTTTACGCAATAATTTAATTTTTCCAAATGCTTGGACTGTTTGGAGGTACGAAAACCCCAGTGTTTGGTACATATTAAGCTCCTAACCTTTATGCCACTGTCAATTTTTTATATCAATTCCACACTTAGTGTCAGTCATTTCCTTTTGTTTAATTAATAAAATTGCGGCTTTTAAATTTCACAACTTGTTACCACCAAAAGTACGTACAAAGTTAGTACATACTTTTTGGGTGTTTTTCATTAAATTAAATTTCGATTCCCAAGCATCGATAATCGATTCCAGTATAAAATTGGACACATGTAATCGATTCCAAAAGAATCGTTTTTGAGCCCTCAGAATCGATTCTCGATTAGAATCGGAATCGATTTACCATTCACTAGCAGAAAGTGGGTAAGATCGGTTCAGATTTAGATATAGCCCCCATACAACTGTCGCTCCTGATTTAGGAATATACAGCAAAATTTTACTTAGATTTTATTTATTAAGGAAAAAGGAAATTTATTAAGGAGTAAGGAAAATTTAACTGGAATCAAGTTCAAAGAATGTACTACTTTCAAGGAAAAGTTTGAACTTGATATGAGGAAATATTGCTTTAGCGCTAAACGAAGTTCAATATTCCTAAAGTTTAGTCAATTTAAACTTATTATAGGGTTCACTTTTTTCTCAGTATTTGTACTCCCGATTTGACATTTTCCGGTCTAGAAACCACATTTTGTACCCGATTTTCTTTAAATTTGACACAACATCTTATAATCTAACTAGAAACACATATGCAGAAAGTAGTGAATGATAATCTAGGACAAGAATCGATTCTCGATTCCCGATCAACTATTTTTGAATCCGATTCTTAGAATCGAAGAATCGGACCTGAGAATCGATTCTTAATCGGAATCGATAGAAATGTTTAACCATAAAACTCGAGAGGTATAATTTTAACTAACTAATACAGAAAATGCCCACAATAACAAAGTTAGGGTACTTAAGAACTATATACACGCTGTCCAAATGTTTTGATAGCCTCTCCCTACAAGCGAGAGTGGAATTTAAATTTATTTAAATTTGCATAAAAATATCTCCAATCCATGGTAGAGAGTATATAAGAATCGCCATGGCCGAACTCTACGCATTTTTAATTGTTTTACACTAAGGTGCTCTTCCTTAATCGACTATTTTGAATAATCTATAATATATATAGTTTTTGGAAAACGTTTTTCTTATAGATTTTTTCCGATCTATTGAATGATACCATCGCAAAAATATATAATTTACTGTTCACCTTTACTTTTAGGAATTAAAAATAAATTTAACATTTCGAAATCTGCGGACACTTTTATTTTTTTTAATATTTTTAGAAGAAAGTTGTCTATAAGTTTATCAAATTTCAAACTATTGCTTTTCTTAGTTTTTGGGATATTGAATTTTAAAGTTAGTTTCTCACGTTTTTCGCCTAGACTATGTTTTGACATTTATTTTGAGGTCTTTTAAGTACTGATGAATTCGATCAAGTTTTGTGTAAAATTTCATCAAAACTAAAACTTTCCAATTAACACTAACATGAAAACAACTATAAAAAGTTATTCTAAAGATAGTTTCATTAGTCAAATGCGACGACCGATGTGGTTTGAATATATCAGATTTTCTCGAAGATCTTGATATTAAAATGAGTATTAAATGTAAATGATATCCAAAAGTTCAGGAAATTGTATTGTTTGTAGTGAGCATTGATAAAGAAAAAATCGACTGAACTAATTCACCGTATTTTCAGTTCAATTCGTGTTTATCTAACACATAATACTTTATTTCACGAAATATAAATAATATTATAATAGAAAACTATCTTGGTTTACGTGGCCGCTCTCACCATTTTGAATAAAACTTTCTACATGGATCAATTCTGTATAAATAATATTTCCATAAGCACTTAAAAATACTTTTCCATCGGCAGTTTTATTTATGCATATTTGTATAATATGTTAAGTCATTATCGTCTACTACTTTATCCGATATTTCCATTACAAGCGATCTATTTAGCATTGGGATGTATTTTTACGCAATAATTTAATTTTTCCAAATGCTTGGACTGTTTGGAGGTACGAAAACCCCAGTGTTTGGTACATATTAAGCTCCTAACCTTTATGCCACTGTCAATTTTTTATATCAATTCCACACTTAGTGTCAGTCATTTCCTTTTGTTTAATTAATAAAATTGCGGCTTTTAAATTTCACAACTTGTTACCACCAAAAGTACGTACAAAGTTAGTACATACTTTTTGGGTGTTTTTCATTAAATTAAATTTCGATTCCCAAGCATCGATAATCGATTCCAGTATAAAATTGGACACATGTAATCGATTCCAAAAGAATCGTTTTTGAGCCCTCAGAATCGATTCTCGATTAGAATCGGAATCGATTTACCATTCACTAGCAGAAAGTGGGTAAGATCGGTTCAGATTTAGATATAGCCCCCATACAACTGTCGCTCCTGATTTAGGAATATACAGCAAAATTTTACTTAGATTTTATTTATTAAGGAAAAAGGAAATTTATTAAGGAGTAAGGAAAATTTAACTGGAATCAAGTTCAAAGAATGTACTACTTTCAAGGAAAAGTTTGAACTTGATATGAGGAAATATTGCTTTAGCGCTAAACGAAGTTCAATATTCCTAAAGTTTAGTCAATTTAAACTTATTATAGGGTTCACTTTTTTCTCAGTATTTGTACTATTTGTATTTATTTTATTATTTATTTTTTGTCCCATTTCATATACTAAGGTGGAGTGTATAAAAATGACGTTAACACTATAATATTTGAAAATTTAATAATTTGAAAATTTCGTATAATTCGGCTAAAAATTAAAAAATAGATGTCGACCTACGATAATTGAATAATAATTCTAATTCTACATATCTAAAGTACTAATGTGGGAAGAAAACTTCGATACCAAAAATGACATCGAAATTGTCCCATAATCTGTGAATAACCATGCACATAATTTGTCTGCATATGTGGATTCTAGAGCGGCAATAATTTAAGTTAGTGTGACCTTTACCGGTAGGTATTCCTGTGTATAATATCAAAATTTGCTCTGTTTTTCATCAAGATCCAATGTTTGATGTGGATTCTACAGGGAGACTGCACCTGAATCGATTCTCTCCACCGTCTGTCCTAAGCCTAAAGAAATTAACATCTCGAAATAGTGATATGGGACCCTATAAAATATTTGTATTCTTGATAATCATTCAATTCTAGGACCATCTTGCCAATCCCGCATTAGTACTTTTTCCATAAAATCGTCCACTTTTTCTAGAAAATGTTATGCAAAAATTAGAAATTATGACAATTTGTTAATGCCTATAATTTGTGTTATGGAAATTAACGGTTTTATTGTTTGTCAGTTTTTTCGTTCCAAAAATTCTGGGTATTCCTTAGAACACATCTTTCCCGAAAATTATCTCTTTAAAACATTTTTCTACACAAAATCTACTCCTAAAGAGACCACAAGATGCTACTAAGTCTGCACCTACCTTAAAACCAATCAATTTAATCTACTGTCATTTCCTCCCCTCCCCTATTCGTGGCCTACACCCGCACCAAACGATGTGTGTTCATAATCATCTTTATTGATTTGGAAATGCCACAGAATTTCTCGTACAAGTGTTTCGTATTCTGCATATAATTATTGTCATATTTGCTCGTATTATGCATAAACAAATGTACAAATACCAGCAATTTCTCAAGTATTGACCCCATTGACCACACTCTCCCATAATAACACACACACACAAACACTCACTCAAAGACACAGGCACTCACACTCCGGCTCATTCACACGCATATGAAGTCTTACCACTTGAAATAAATTGTAGTTTAATACAAACAGTCACGCATACATATACATTGGGGGAGAAAAGTAATCGGCATATTTCTGTAATTTTTTGATCTGTTGAAGAAATTAGCAGGAAGATAAAATATTAAAGAATTTAGTTGGTACAGAGTTTGTGTCATCGTAAAACAATTGCAAATTTGAACAACTATTACTTTAGAATATTCTCTATATTACTATTCTTATATTTTTGAGAACACAATCATAAAAGCGTGATCATTACAAAAAAATCAAAAATAAAATTGTGTTGTGATGACACTTGTGATTAACGTGATTTCTGTAGTGGCGCACCAGCTACATTCAATACAACTAATTTGTACCTTTTCTAGCCATTTTCTTCCGATTCCCCTTTTAAATGCAAAATTTTCGAAAAAAAAACATTCTATGTTGCGCGCCTTTATAGTAAGTGGTATATCATAATTCTAGTCCAACACTTTGAATGGTACCATTTTTATTCATCTTTAAAAAATTAGAAAAAGGCCTCTTGTTTTGCATCAAAATTTTGAAAAATCCATTTATGTTGCTTGTCCATATATAGTGCGAGAAATGTTTAATGTTTCACGATTCTAGCTGCAGTATTTTGGTTGGTACAATTTTTATCCCTTTTTGTCCCTATTACCCTTAAAAATATCTACACAGGCACAGGAATATACATACTGAATTTCATGATTCCAGCTGCGTTTTTTTTTTACCATTTTTGTGCCTTCTTTCCCAATCTTACTTTCAAATCGTACGAATTTTTCAAAAATCACTTTTTCGTGAAAATGCATAGTATAAGAGGAATGTTCGAATCAAAATTCCAGATTTTAGGTGCTTGAAAATGTTGGACTTCTGAAAACGTACACTTTTCTCCCGATTCCATCTTACAAATACAAATTTTTAAAAATTCATTTATGTTACGCGTCTACTTCTTCTATTCGCAAAATATTGATTGGTACCATTTTTATCTCTTTTTGTCCTTCATGTTTCACGTCAATACAATCAGAGGAATATGCATACTTAATTTCTTTATTCCTGATTTGTTTTGTTGGTACCATTTGTGTCCCTTCTAACCCCATTTCACTTCAAAAAGCATGAAATTTGCAAAAAAAATCTTGAAAATTTGCATCAATTATTTCATTGAAATTTTAGACTTCTTAAACGTTTTCTCGCGATTCCTTCTTAGAAGTACAATTTTCCAGTTTTTTATACCATCCACCTAAGTGTATATACCAATTTGTCATTCCGTTTGTCACACCATAAAATATTCATCGGAGACTCCATAAAGTATATATATTCTGGGTCGTGATAAAATTCTAAGACGATCCAGGCATGTCCGTCTGTCTGTTGAAAGCAAGATAGCGGCGGCACTCATGGTTGCAGATCGGTTGGGATTGAAAGTGGACGAAATCGGCGTAGAGGGAAACAAATTTTCCTATGAAGGACTGAAAGTACTCCCTAATATTTAAGCAATTTTTTAAATTTCTGCTATATATGCACTTGAATACACGTTTTTGCGGGCAAAATGGGACAAAAAGGGATAAAAATGGCACCAATGATACGACAACAGCAAGAAAGGTGAAATTTGGAATGTGCATCCGCCTAAAGGCGTAAAATGGAAGGATTTTTCAAAATGAGTACTTTTAAGGGATACAATTAGAAAAGAGGGATAACAAGTAAATATAAACGGCGTTAAGATCGGCAGGCCTAACTTTATATACCCTCCACCATGGATTGCATTTCATAGAGGCTGTCGACTTTCGTACAAGTGCAGTAATATTACAGGAAAATATATACATTTTTTGAATATAACCAAACCAAAAGAAACACAAATTTTGAAAATCCAGTATCTCAAGTGCAAAATAACCTACATTCATGATACAACAAATTTTTGCCGTAAAAGTAAAAAAGTACGATTTTGGAAAAATCTTTTTATTTTGCGTGTCTACGCAGTCAGAGGAATGTATACCCCTAATTCCATTTTCTAGCTGTGGCCGTTTAGTTTGTACCATTTTTATCCCCTTTTTCCTATTTTACACCCTTAAGAGTACGACTTTCTAAAATCTTTGTATTCTACGTGTCCATGCAAGTAGATGGATGTACACACCGAATTTCATCATACTAGCTGTAGCCGTTAAGTTGGTACTATTTTTATCCGTCTGTACCTATTGTATCACTTGAATGTACAAATTTGGAAATTACTTTTATTTTTCGTGTCTACGCAGTCACCGAATTTCATGACTCTACCTGCGAACATTTGGTTGGTACTATTTGTATCCCCTTTTTCCCATTTAAACCCCAAAAAGTATGAATTTCGAAAAATCCTTCTATTTTACGTGTCTACGCAATCAGAGGAATGTATACTTCGAATTTCATGACACTAGCTGCGGTCATTTCATTGGTACTATTTTTATCCCCTTTTTCATTCTAACCCCAAAAAACACGAATTTCTGTTTATTTTACATGCGTCATTTGGTACAATTTTTATCCCTTAAAAGTACGAATTTGGAAAAAATAATTTCATATTATGTACCTACTCAATTAGAGGAAAGTATACAGCGAATTTCGTGTTTCTAGATGTTGTCGTTTGATACGTACATTTTTTATCCCTTTTTGCCACACTTCACCCTCTACGAATAAAAATTGTTTTATGGTGCACGTTTTTGTTATCGGTGGAATGCGCATACCCAATATCAAGTAAGTACAAGCAGACATATTGAAAAAAATATGCTTAAATACTCTAAAATATTAGGGGTTGTTATGGGCTTTTTCAGTCCTTGTGAGGGAAAAAGTTTTCCCTTTGGACCGATTTCGTCCAGTTTCAATCCCAACCGATCTACGACTATAAGAGGTATTTATGCAAAATGTGGGCCTCCTAGCTCCTTTCATTTAGAGGCTAGCGTGCTTTCAACAGACGGACGGACGTGGCTAGATTTTTTTGACGATCAAGAATGTATATAATTTATAGGGTCTCAGTTCGATATTTCATGGTGTTACAAACGGAATGACAAAGTTAGTATACCCCCATCCTGGAGGTGGTGGGTATAAAAATGGAACCAATCAAACCGCTGAAGTTGAAATCATGAAATTCGGTGTAGACAATCATCAACATTTTTTCTAAATTTATACTTTTAGGGGGAAGCGATGTGACAAGAGATAATAATAGTGAAATAAATTTTCTAACAAGGACTGAAAATATCCCCTAATATTTAAATAATAAATTAAAATATTTAATAAAAGATTTAGCGGGTGATTTGTACTATTTGTATCCCATTTTGTACAAATAGTACAAATGATACGCGAACAGCTGGAAACATGCGTAGATACATAAAATAGATTTTTAAAAAATCGTTCTTTAAAGGGATACAATTGGAAAAGAGGGATAAACATGATACAAACTAAACATTCATCTGACGGTGAAGATGCGAAATAAAAAGGATTTTTTCGAAATTTGCACTTTTAGAGGGGAAATGGGGCGAATGAGGATAAAAATGGTATCAACCAAACGGCTGCAGCTATAATAAGGAAATTCGATGTGTACACTTCTCTGACTACGTAGACGCGAAAAATAAAGAGATAAATGGGATTAAATTTGGCAACCATGCAACGGCTATAGCTAGAATCATGATATTCATTTCTAAATGGAAAAGGAGTGAAACTAGTACCATTCAAACGGCTCTCGCTAAAAGTATGTTATCAGGTGTATGTGTCACTCTTTGGATATTCAATATTAAAACTTTTCCAGAATAGTATAGACAATTAGGCTGTAGCTGGAAACAAGAAATTGCAAATTGTGGAAAATCGGGCTTGAAGAAAATTGTTTCCATCTAATAATATATAGGGCACATTTCTGAAGATTGCTGACCAATGTTCTCTTTTTGATTCCACTCAAAGTTTTATACTTAAATATAGTAGAGGACTATTCATTTTATAACAATGAAGCCTCTAATCTATCGGTAAAACCGTGGTGGAGGGTATATAAGATTCGGACCTGTCGAACTTAAAGCCTTTTTACATGTTTGTCCTTTTTTCCATTTCATTAGCAAAAAGTACGAATTTAGCAATGTTAAAATTAAAATTCCGGATTCTGGTTCCATGGAACTTCATGAAAATTTTGGACTTTTCTAAATAAAAATTCATGAAACTTATTACATTTTGCTTAAATATGTTTAAATATCTCCCTTATTCATTGACTGATTTTTAAAATATATTGCCAATTGAAAACGTTAGGTTAATCGGAGTATTATTGCAAATATGTATGTCTTAGCGTTTTAAATATAGGAGATATACTAAAATCACGGGTGTGACCATGCTAAATAACCATGCTTATAACATAAATTGTGTTAGGAATTTTGTGAAGAAAATTTTAAAATATTTCTGAATACTAAACTGTATACAGTAGACCGATGAATTTTGGAAGAGTGTAAAAGAAGACAAGAGCCCACAAAATATATTTTTCCTGGAATTTTCTACCACGGATTTTCAAGGATAATAAAGGATAACAATTTTAAAGGACTTTGTTATCCTTTTTTGGACCTTATGGTAAAAATAAAAAATCTAGGTAGAAAGCTCAAAATGTCACCTTTCATTTGATACCCATGTTGTGATAATACGAATTGCACATAAATGGCGAAAATTCATGGAAGGGGACATGACCTTTGCAACTTCGAAGTCCTTTTAAAGGAAAATTCGACCAGAGAATCAAAAACTGAGTATGAGGTTTTGGCACAGTGAGTCACTACTTTCATAAAAATATAGTTTGGTTGATGTGCAAAAAGTGCTGTTCAACGGTATATAAAGTATTCTCTAACGGAAAATTGAGTACTGAAATGTTCTTCATAAGTTCAATGAAAGAGTTTGTTGTATTTATTATTTAATATAAATAGTATTAAATATAATAAATAGATTTTATTGCTTCGACTAATTTATTTACAACAGTTATTCTCTTATTATACGACATCTCAACAGCTTCTGTACTTATGCCCACCACTGTACACGGATGACCGACCACATGTACATTATAATCGGCAAAACAAATAAGGAAAATATGTTTATTATTGACACAAAAGTCCTCGACAATAACAGCAACAATACAAATGAGACTATAATACGGTGAGCAGCCAGTAACAACGAGGAGAAAACTTAATGCAATATCTCCAGAGAATAGAATAGAATATTTGAATGGGCGTGTAGGTGTGTGTGCATTGTGTATGAATGTAGTGACTTGGACTCTCCTCCTAAATTTTGTATCACCGGTCGGTCTACAACAAGTTGTATTGTGTATGAAGAGGGCAGCAGAGAAATAGATACTTACTCCCAACAACTACTACTTGAACTCATCTTAAGTTTAAGCACACAGACACACAGAACACGTAGTCACACCAACACATACACACCGTCCACTATGTTCGCCCGCCCCACTTTGTAAATATTTATTGCGAATACTCTGGAGTTTAGTCATAGTGCTTTGCTCTCTGTCTATGCAAATATCTCGGAATAACTTAGAAAAAGTGAAATGCCTCCTTTGGTGTTTTGTTGGATCGTCTATTTGTTTAAAAGTACGCACTTGCACACACACACACACGCTCATAGCAAATCATTCACACAAAACAAATTTGTTGAATTGTTTGTAACAAATTTGTGTAATTTTTTATAGATATTTATTTCGTCGTCCTCTTCATCTTCATCATCATCCTCCTCTTGTTTGTGCATAATTTTACCTTTATGCAAATGCACGGAAATCTAATGGGGGGAAGTAAAATTCAATCTTATGACCATTAAATTCACCATACTTCATTGAAGTTGTAAAGGCAAATAGCCAGGGAGACGCCTGGGGCAATGGACGTCTGGTATGATCAGTGTTGGAGATTAGGGTCTGGGATTTCCAGGACTTGTTTACACCTCATTGATAGGAAAATGACCTAAATATTTGAAACAAGTAAAAAGGGTTGCAAACAAAAGAACGAAAATACACTTAAATTATTTATTTCGAAAAATTAAAGAAATTTAATTTTTAAGTAAGAAAAAAGTCTGTTTACGACAAGTAAAAAGGCTTTAAGTTCGGCTGTGTGCCCTCCACCATGGATTGCATTTGTTAACTTCACGTATAAGTCCAGTAAAATATTAGGAAAATTATGACATTTTTGTTAACAGTGATATTTGTTAAGTAAAGAAAGGCTAAAGTCGGGCGTAGCCGACTCTATGATACACTCCACTTTCTATCCGAATACAATTCAATTCGGTAAAAAAGTGAAAACGGGAAGGTTTTTTGTATCCTGTAAATGGATGTGTTTGACTAAAAATGTTAAATCGGAAAGGAGATTTGTATGAGGATATATTGAAACCTGAAACGAAATAGGTGAAATATAAAATGTATTTTGCCCAAAATTGGTTAAACTTTTTGGAGCAACATTTGTATTTGGGCTGTATTTAAATCTGAACCGATCTTACCCACTTTCACCATAGTTTTGGTTAGTTGGACTATAAGATATGTATTTTAAAGAAAATTGGGTAAAATGTATGGATTTGTATGGGACCTATATCTAAATTTGAACCGATCTTAACCAATTTTTGCATACGTGTTTCTAGTTGGATTATAAGATGTTGTGCCAAATTTAAAGAAAATCGAGTACAATATGTGGTTTCTAGAGCGGAAAATGTTAAATCGGGAGCGACATTTGTATGGGGTAGGTATTTCTAGTTAGATTATAAGATGGTGTGCCAAATTTAAAGAAAATCGAGCACATTATGTGGCTTTTATAGCGGAAAAAGTCAAATCGGGAGCGACATTTATTTGGGGCTATATCTAAATCTGAACTGATCTTATCCAATTTCGGCACAGTTGTTTCTAGTTGGATTATAAGATGTTGTGCCAAATTTAATGTAAATCGAGTACATAATGTGGCTTTTATAGCGGAAAAGTCAAATAGGGAGCGACATTTATATGGGGGCTATATCTAAATCTGAACCGATGTTACCCAATTTCACCATATGCGTTTTTATTTGGATTATAATATGTTGTGCCAAATTTAAAGAAAATCGAGGACAATATGTGGTTTCTAGAGTGGAAAATGTCAAATCTGGAGCGACATTTGTATGGGGGCTATATCTAAATCTGAACCGATTTGCCTCAAATTAAATAGCGTTCGTCCTTGATCCACAAAACTTAGTTGTGCCAATTTTTGTTAATATTACAACAATAGATGGACAGACGGACATTCGGACTTTGCTATGTACTTATGTATATGGCGTATATATAAATAATTCTTCAGAAATCTTCAAAGATATGTATATACCCTACACCATATACTTTTATATCCTACACCACAGGGTATAATGTCGTGGTGCATTGGTTTGTAACACCCAAAAGGAAGCGAGATAGACCCATCGACCGATCGACTTAGAATCACTTTTTGAGTCGATTTAGCGATGTCCGTCCGTCTGTCCATCTATTCTAGTAATCACGATACAGGTCGCAATTGTAGACAGAACCAAATAAAACTTTGCACAACGAAGTTTTTCATGATAAGGACGAACGCTATTTAATTTGAAGAAAATCGGTTCAGACTTAGATATAGCTCCCATACAAATTTTACTCCCGATTTTACTCTTTCCGCTCTAGATACAACATATTTTAACAGATTTTCTTCAAAATTGGCAAAATCAAATCTTATATTTGAACTAGAAACAAATCTTATATTTGAACTAGAAAAAAATGTGTTAGATCGGTTCAGATTTATATATAGCTCCCATACAAACTTCGCTCCTAATTTGACTTTTTCCGCTCTAGAAACCGCATATTTTAACAGATCCTCTTCAAATTAGGCGAATATCTTATATTTGTTCTATAAACAGTCATGGTGCAAATGGGTCAGATCGCTTCAGATTTATATATCCCACACAAATTTCACTCCCGATTTCACTTTTTCCACTCTATAAACAACATATTGTATCAGATTGTCTTCAGATTTGCCAAAACATCTTATATTAAAACTAGGAACACCTATGGTGAAAATAGGTCAGATCGGTTCAGATTTACATATATAGCTCCTGGATAGACTTTTTCCGCCCCAGAAACCACGAATTTTCGCCGAATTTCTTCGAACTGAGCATAACGCATACAAATATTCTTCTCTATTTGACAAATTGGGTCAGGTCATATTAGCCTATGATTAGGAAACATTCAAAAAATATTCCCGTTTTCACTTTTTTACCGAGTTGAATTGTATTCGGATAGAAAGTGGAGTGTATCATATAGTCGGCCCCGCCCACATCTCCGCGTGTTCATGCTATAAGCAGAGATATTTCAGAAAACATGCTTAAATACTCGAAATATTAAGGGAAAGTTAGGGATATTTCCTCTCCTTGTCAGGGACAAATTTTTCCTTATGGACCGATTTCCCAGATTGGCATTTCATGATTCCAGCTACGGACATTTCGTTGGTACCATTCCTATTTTATTTTGATCCTAAAATATGAATTTGGAATCCATCCATTTCCTTTCTATATGTAGCCATTTGTTCGGTACCCCTTTTCCCAATATTGACTAAAGTACGAGTATTGAGATATCATTTTATTATCCGCTACTACGCACCGAATTTAATATATATAGCTACAGCCGTTTGATTGGTACCATTTTTACCCTCACTTTGCCACGTTTTCAGTCTTAAAAGTATACATTTCGAGAAATTATCCTTTATGTTGCGTGCAAGTGGAATATAGTTTATGATTCTGGCTGCAGCCATTTGGTCGGTACCAATTTTATCCCTTTTCCCCTTTTTGACATAAAGTACGACTATTGAAAGATCACTTTATTTTCCGCGCCTACACAGCTGGAGGGAAGTATACAACAAATTTCATGATTTTAACTGCAAACGTTTGGTTGGTACCATTTTCATCCCCTTTCTCCCCGTTTTCCCTAAAAGTCTAAATTTCGAAAAAATATCCTTTATTTTGCAGGAACTATACAGCCAAAGGAATGTACACACCGATTTTTATGATTCTAGCTACAGCCAACGAATAACGAAAAATATAATGAAAATTCACGTCTATGCAGTCAAATCAACGATTGGCTGGTACCATTTTTATTCCCTTTCACCTAAATGTCCCCTTAAAAGTATAGATTTCAAAAAATGCCTATATGATGAGCGTCTACAGATTCTAAGGAATGTATTAATCGAATTTTATAATTCTACAGCAGTCATTTGGTTGGTACCAATTTTATCCCTTTTTCCTGAGTTTGAATCGAAAAGTTCGAATATCTAAATATATTTCTCGTTTTGTGTCTACACAGTCAGAGCGACTTATACAGTATTGTAGCTACAGTCGTTTGGTTGATACTATTTCCATCTCCCTTCGACCAGTTCTTTCTTAATAGTTTCTTTATTTTATGTATATTCCTCTGACTGAATAGACTAGAGTCAGAGGAATATACATACCGAATATCATGATTTTAATGTTAGTTGTAGGGTCGTACCATTTTTATCCCGCTTTCCCATTTTACGAATTTGGAAATATCTAAAAAAATACAATGAGCGGAATATACAATTTTGTCATTTTTTATCCCTTTATCATATTTCACCCGTTAAACGTACGAATTTTTCGAAAATAATTGTTTTGATTCTCATTCACGCTATATATGGAATATATGTACCAAATTAATACTCTAAATTTTAAAGGTATATACAACACTTGTTCCTTCTGCTCCGATTTTGCGCATATTCAATCCCAACCTATATAGATCGTCCTAGAATTTTACTACGACCCAAAATATATATAGGGTCCGCCAAATAACTTTTTTTTTGAAAATGCTATAAAAAACTACTGAATATTTTCTCAAATTTCTTTTTTATTTGAAAGTACAATCCTTCCGGTTAATAATGTCCAACGGTTGAATAGTTGAAAAAAAAACGTTAGATGGCGGACCCTATACTTTATAGGGTCCCTGACGAATGTTTTGTGTTGCTGTAAAGGGAATGACAAAATGAATATACACTCCATCCTCTCAAAATGGAACAGATGCCAGTCACTTATATTAAGGCTACCACCAGACGAATTTAAGAA